>VXBW01006656.1:53768-119308 GCA_013400375.1 Thinocorus orbignyianus | reverse complement strand
CCCCCCAGTCCTGATCCAGAGGTGAGGATGTGGCAGGATTCCTCCTGGCACAGCAGCGCTGCCGGATGCTGCAGTTCATCTGGGTCTTCAGAGGAGGTGGGAAGGGGATATTGGCCTGTTCGGTTCTAGGCATTTCTATTTTTGCCAGTTACAAACAAAAAAACTTGAGCAAATATTCCAAATATTTACACTCATTGAGAACTAAGCCAAAGCAAACCGATGTGATAAAGCAGCCCATCTGTGAACTGGCTCTGCAACTCAGAACAACAATTTGGGACTACTTTGGTAGTATTTAGACTATTTAGAGTATTACTTATTAGACTCAGAACAGCAAATCTCAATCTCTGATCTCAGACTACCCCACTTACACCTCTAATTCAAGTCTACACTGGAATGTAATTGAAACAAATTTTATTTAAGGATGCCCCACCCACCCCAAACATAAACCCAGTTTTCTCAACAGCCAGCTGGAGACAACAGAAACCTCTTCTTAGTGATAAAGCACCCCGCTTTTTTTTGCTTCATACCTAATTTCCTTTTATACCAAGACTGTGTTCCTACAGCTGAAAATGATCCCAAACATATAGGAAGTCAGACATTTTATCAGGTGAAATGATACCTGCTAAATAAATATATGCTTAAAGAAACAGCCCGTGGCAGCCAGATGCAGAGACTTCCCTGCATTCAGTTCCATGGAATTTCCTTAAGTGTCAGGTTCTACTCCAGCCCTTAGAAAGGGTTAAAATACAGATGCTGTGAATGGAATGTATAATCCTTAAGGCCCTAGAGCATTAAGACATATCTGCTCCTTAGGGTCCATCTCTGTCCATAATCAATTTCTTCCCTTGGAGAACATTAATTGTCTCTAATGATAGCTTTCCATCAATACATCCTTGATCTTAAAAGGCCTGTACAGCTTTTTCCTTTATTCAATCAAATCATCTCTACAATTGCCCTCCTTTAGTAAGATAATACCTTTTAAGCCTCGTATTTTAATATAAAAAAATAAGAGGTAGCAGCAAATTCTAATGGAAGTGCTAACATTTGAGAACTGGGATGATGGCTTCCATTATCCTAAATAATGTTTGAAGATTACGGAAAGCACTGTGTTTCAAAAGGTGGAAACTAATCCCCCACTTTCAAATTATTCCTTGTACAAAAATCTGTTCTGACATTAGGAATTTTTGTGCCCCAACTACAGCACTGTATATTTAAATATTTGAATATGAAAGATAATTTTCAGCTCTGGAGGGGAAAAAGCAAATAATTACTATTTATAAGCAGTAAATGCTGAATAATTTGAGAAATTGACAACCTTAAACACAGAAGCCCTTTATTTTTTCATTCTCTTGTGCAGGGGTGGCTTGACTCTTCACTCCAACCACTAGAACTCCAATCAGAAGTTCCTAAAATTATTTAATTTCATGATGGCTCAAAAACTCAATCTCCTCGTGACCCACTAATGTGTCTTGCTTTCCCCACCCCCTTCTCTTCCTTATACGTGCTTTTCTAAAGGCGTGGAAATTCAATTTTTTGCCATTCAACTGATTTGTTTCCATTCAAATAGAGGATTTTTCTTGCCCTTCTTTATCTCAGATTGCCCAGCACCAACCTGTGTTTCCACCCACATTCTAACATGCTTTTGTGGGAAATGGCACCACTGTTTATAATGGCTCAAGGACCTCGAAATGAAACACTGATGGTACAAAAGACCCCAAACCTTTCAAATTCTTTACCTGGGTTTTTTTTTTTTTTTTTAATATCCAGCACGAGTGTGACAGAATTTTGGTGATGTCTCTTTAGAATCATTTTTATCTAAGAAAGGCCACGGGGAAGCTTTTCTGCAGTTGGCTGTCATCCACCATTACTGTAATATTAGAGCCTTCTGCTTATTCAAAAATCACCACACACACCCAAATAAATAAAAGCAAGCAGATTTACAACCAGAAAACTGATCAAAATAACAAACATGAACCGTGTAGATTTTCTTTTCAGTCTCACACAGGCACAAATATTACTCTGCTTGATGTTCATGTTACTATTTGGTATTTTGCAAAATATCAATGGTAAAAGCAGTAGGAGAAAAAATAATGCTAGGAAGATGAAAAAATAAGAAATATAGGCAGGTAGATACAATCAATCCAGCAGCTATCAAACCTAAACAAAACAAAATGGGGGGGCGGGGGGGGTTGAGAAAAAAAAAGAAAGGAGACCAGTTAACAACCTAGATAAGAGACGAAAATTGCCAGTGAGGCAGATCAAGTTTATTCAATGCCCTGATAAGCACCTATTTGCTCTTCCCCATAATGCTCTCTCAGTATTTATAAATTATCATTTAATTATGCTGGCAAGTGGTAATTGTCAAATAAAGCTCAGATAGGCATAAGCCCTCAGGCTGCACATGACAGAAAAATATCTGTTAAAGCTGGGCTGATTCACACGCTTAGGAAATCATTTCCTTTCTTCTTTTTATCCTTGCCAACAAATTATATGAACTGGCACTTTGTGCTTTGTAGGCATTTTGAAGTCTATGCAGATTACAGGAAAGAAAAATTAGTTGTTTCAGTATCTACCATTCCTAAATTATTCTGCTGATTTAAGACACCATGTTCTGTTTCAACAAAAGAGTGCCAAAGATCAAGGAATCAGAGCCTTCCTCTGCTTAGAATTTATGCCCAGGGTCACTTTCAATTGGGTAAATCAAGATTTGGGGAATTATTGAATACTGTGAATAATAGATTTGATACAGAGCAATAGTTAAAATATGACGTTTATCCCATTAGGCTAGAAACACTAAGCAATATTTTTAAAAAGTCTTTTACTACTTAGATTCAATTACAGACCTATTAAAACCTCTCTGAGATACACACACTCCCATACATGCGCAGGCACCCACAGACTTGAAGGATTTCTTAGTTTAAAGCAAACATATCCAACTATTAAAGTATATGGAAAAATCAGATGGAAAAGAACTCTAGTGCTAAATAACAATAAAATCAGGCTCTTGAGAACTTTGACCTGGACCATATGTCTGACCAACAGAAGTATCAGATCTAGGGTGACCGTTTGCTAGTAACGCCAGTGTTAAGAGCATTGCTGCCAAAAAAAGCACCCAGACACAGTAACTGGCAGAGAAAAAACAGACAGGAACTCAGAGCGGCAGACAGCTACCATCAGCATGGCAAGTCTCTTCCCCTGCAAGTACCACTCTGTATGTACATTTTTGTGCATCATCGGTCCCCTGGCTGCTAGAAGATGTCTGAGATCCTTTGGTTTACCAGGAGCCCCAAACAGGTCCCAGTCTCCCCATACTTTCAACCTCAGCCTTTGTGTGGTTTTTTTCTTCTCTCCCTCATCAGCATAGTTCAATAGAATTTCTCTTGCATTTTTATGCATAGTCTAAACACAATTAACTTAGAGTCAAACCCGAGCTGTTATTAGTTAGCTGATGTCATATGTGAGGCTTCTGCTTATGGTATTGATGCATCCTGCCTTATCCCCAACCAGGCTGAAGAAGCCACTGAGCCTTCTGAATCTTTCGGGAGCCTCTCGCTGATAAAGGAGGTCAGAATTTTTCAGATAAAAATCTATTTTCTTTTCAGGCTATCAGTAAGTACCCGCCAATTATTACCACAGACAGTAGGTAGTTACCACATACTCAGCACACAGTTAGCAACTGCAGTAACACTATTTATTATGGCAAGAAACACTGGGGGAAAGGAGGGGCCGTGCAGGACACTGTTCTAACCCCAGGGGAATAACTATGAATTATCTGCTCCCAATTTACAGGTCTCCCAGCTTCAGTCAATGAGCAGCACCATGTATGGATGGCTTCACACAGGTACCTCCTGTCCCTTCAGAGAGGCTGCAAAAACATTGCTCAACAATGAGCCTCTTCTCATTACTGGAATGAAACACATCATCTTCCTTGGGAGAGTCACACGGAGAATCACTACCCCAAGGGTCAGACAGCACCGGCCAAGCAGCGCGATTCACCCCTTACAGCAGATGTTCATGAAGCAGACACCCAGACAGTATCCTGCAGCCAGAACAAGCCGGTGTCTTATGTTTGGCACAAACAGCAAAGTAGATAACGATTCTCATCCGAATTGCTTTTAGCCACACTGATCTACCACAAAAGCTACTCCTCAACTCTGCAGTCTTAGGTATATATGCTACAGTTTTGAAGCTCCCTACCAATTCCCAGAAATAGATGCACTGGTCATTCTATCAAACAATGTGCTTCACACATTGAAGAAATAGGAAAAACTCAGATGGGAACTTTTCTTCATCCAGAGATCCTAAATTCAGAAATTCCAGACATCGATTCCGGTAGAGGAGCATCCATCCCATCCTCACACCTGGCCTAGAGGTAGGGTGAATCAATGCCCAATCAGAAATTTACTCTCAAGCAAACTGCTGTAGGACCACCTGGAGAACTTCTGATCCACAGGATCCAACCAGCACACCAGCTGCAAAGTCTCCAGTAGACAGACCATCACTGAAGCTATCAGTATAAAAGCTTCAGGAGCTTGGATGCGAACACGATTCTATATTTATTTTCCCCACAAGACTATAAAACATATAAATTTGGTTAGAAGTGTTCATTTTGAGTAGTATTTTAGCAAAATACATGCTATTTTCATTAAGTACTGAACTTAATTTTGTATCAATTAAAGAGAAAAGAATGTGACTGCTCTCATAACCCCTGAACACCCAGCTGGCTGCAAGGGACTGTTTCAGAGTTGACAGACAGGTAATTCAGAAAATGTTGGTGAGCTCTAATGCTACTTCTGAAGGGGTTTTTGTCTTGGCCAAAAAGATTTTCCCTCTGTTTTTTCCCTGGAAATCACTTCATAGTAAGACTAACCCCCATGGAAGAATTAGTCTACCAAGAGTCTTTTCCAACCTAAATGATTCTGTGATTCCAAGACCGCGAAGAACTTCATACCAGACTGGCAGGTGAGAAGGATCTTCTCCACAAATCAGTATTATCTCTGTTCTCCTTTCATTAATTTGGGGTTTGCAGGTCTTTCCAGTTCTACTCCATACTATGTCCATGGAATGTACTTTCCATAAACAGGAAAGGAGGAATCAACTCACTTTTCAAAACTATTCTGCTTATCCACATGTACTTTTTGACATCTTTAATCACAAAGTTGACTGTGGAAAATGCATCGCGTTGCCAATCATAAATAGCAACTCGGAAAGCTTCTGCTCTAGGGGAAACCTGCAAACCCACAATCTTTTCTGTTAGCAAAGAGCATAATGCTGTTGCTGTCAGAAGGGTTATGTTTATGAGCCTTTGCTTACACAATAACGTTTTATTGCATTTACACAGCATGCAACACTACCTGAAGTTACCGCTGTCCCTCTGTCTAGAGAGCGGCAGCGTGAGACACGGAGTCCTGTTCTGCAGAGATTACTCCTGACACTGTTCAAAGACAAGAATTGGGATTATAACAGACTTCCAACCTGGAGCAAAAAACTGCCTGACAGCTCACTCCTACCAGCCTGATCCAGCTTCCACCCAAACCACCTTTTCTCTGGTCACAGGTAATACTGCACCTATAGCAGCTGGGACACTTCACTTCTCAAGCCCTCACAGTTAAGATGAATTTATTTTGAAAAGAAGAGGTCACACAAAAAGCTTGTCACAACTACAGGTTGACTTTAAAAGGTCCTGTGTCTACCAAGTCTGACGAGCCCTGAGTATTCTTCTGTTGTCTGAATGCCACAGAATTCTGAGATTAAATACAGAAGTTGCAATTCCACATTTTTAAAAATTATTTTTTAGAGTAATTTCTAGAGTCTTGCTGACTTCAGTAGGAATTTTCCGTAAGTGATACCACAATAAGGATCTGAATTCAAACTGGTCTACGGATGCCTTTGCCTTTGGTCATATTCTTTGCATTCAATACAGTAACCACTCATTTTCAGTTTTAAATCTGTTTTTCTGTTTCTAAAATCTGTTAAAGCTGTTTTTCAATGTATCTGTTCAATTATCATTCAAATCGTCCAGAGAAATTAATTGTATTAACATCATCTTAAAAATAGCCTCACACATCCCAGAAATTTATTTATAAACCTCATGAGAAGATAATGAAAGGTCTTCCTGAAAAATCATGGCAGGTTAGGAATTGACCAGCTATATAAAGGAACTTCTCACTAACAGCTATATTCTCCTTTCAGGGACTTCTCTTTATGGAAGCATTTCATTACCTACATAAAACAGTGATTTTTAATTTAATCCTGCTCTTATCAAACCACTTTTAAATCACATCAAATACATATAGCATAAGAATACAGAGAGTGTATCCAATTTAAAATTAAGTGAGACCCATGAACTTGGATATGAAAACTCACAGAAATTCAGTGAAAATCCAGATGTAAATTTTATAACTCAAGCCCATCTCATGACTGCAACAGCATTAACGAGATGCTTCTCTCTACCTTCCATATATTTCCTGCTGATTTTCTAGGTCAACCTGATAGAATCTCCATGGTCCACTTCATGACAGCAAGAGCAGGAATGTGTTTGGGTTTTTTTTTCCCCCCTCTGGTAACTTTGCAGAAGGACTGGTTTGAAAATGTGAAGGAACGTGCTGAAATAGCATGAAACTGCAAAAACGAAAACACCTTCCTTAAAAATTTATTCTCTGGAAACATTCAGGAGAAAACTATGTGCTTTTTATTCATTAGGGGCACTTCAGGGATAAAGATTTATCTACAAAAAACCAAGTCCCTCCATTTTTAATCACAAATTAAAATTAGATTGTTGAAAACTGGAGTTTAACTAGCTTATGATACAAAAATTTCAATTCACAGCACTTAATTTTGTATGTGGAAAAGAAGTACTATATTATACTGGAAGTATATACTGGACTATCAGTTCTCCTGAAAATAGCAGCTATTTTGACATACATGATATCATACATCACATCAGCACGTAGACTGTGACTTAATTAGTTTCCTTGCTTGTGGAGTAATTTACTGTTTTTCTTAAGAATTCACTTGTCATTTTGCTTAAAGACTTAGAGACTACACCCATTACGGGAACACAAGCTCCCTCAGACCCGTTCTTGAATGGCGTTCCCAGGAGCAAGAACCAGCAGATGCCATGAGGACCACCTGAAAACAGAGCATGGTCTCTGGCTGCCAAAAAACCTGCTCACCATTGCCCAAGTACAGAATAATACCACCAATATTCACACCACTTTTAGGAACACGTGTGTTTGATCGTGCTACATTTCTTTCAAATCTGGTTGAGTTGGCCAACAAGCATCAAAGGTCCTGAGCAGAAACACGGACAGACATGAGGAGAGGCACCATCACAGCACAACAGGAAACTGAACTACAAAGCTTAAGAGGTTCCTATCAAAAGATCTGAGATCAGCTTCTTGCTTTATTATTTATTCTGTCAAGATTACCGATCTGAACTGATGAAGTGATGAGAGACCACCAAGAAAGACGATGCTGTGAAAGTACTAAGCATGTTTATCAACCTATTCTTGTTCAAAATAGAGCCAAAATCAACAAGTCAGATAGGGCTGATGTCCTTTCCAAGCACTTCGTCCTTTCCAAACATGAAGCTGGGATTCCCAGCCCCCTGAGCAGAATTACAGCCACAGAGACATGACCAGAACAATCCAGTCTGCTTCCTCCACGAGGACAGGCACTGCTAAGGCCAGGCTGGGAGCTAAGGACATTCAGGATACTCATGGCACATTTCATACTATTTCTAGAGCTTGGATTCAGTTTAATTTCTTAAAAATTATTGCTACTTTGTGTAGGGTGCAACCAAAAGGAATTTACACAAGCCTTCAGGTACCACTGAGGAGATCACGACCCAGTGGAGAAGGATCTCTGGGAAGAAACGTCCAGTCACCCCAGAAGAAAACCCAGAAGGTGCCTGTGTCAGAGCAGGCTCTTTGGGACCAAAATCCCCTTTTCTCATATTAAAGGATGTCTTTACCTTGCAGTTTAGCAAGGCCGTTGCCCACCGTGGCCTTTAAGCTGGGGTCTCCTCTTGGTGATTATTGTGCCTTCACAAACAATAGGAAAAAAACCAGATTTCTCATTTTTGTTATGTCAAAGTATTTAAAAATTAAAGAATATTGTTTGGACTTGATGAAACTTTTCCCTTCCCCAAAGCATTTCTTCCCTCCCACCCTCCCTGCGTTTTTCGCAATCTTTTTTATATTATTTAGAAAAGTATTAATGGGCATTAATTATATTGTGTTTAGAAAGATATTAATGACCACCCTGCAATTATCGCAAACCTAAATGATGAAAATACAGAAAGAGTATTTAGCTAGGAAACTGGTGCATTTGTCAAGATTACTTAAGGAAGAATTATTTATGACAAATTGGGAAGTACTTGAAGGATAACACAAAACAACTTCACAATTAAAACAAAACTTAATCACTTCTTCAGGTGTTCTCTAACATACATCTGATTTTTTTTCCATGTTGCAACTGAAAAAGATTTTCCCACCCCATGATTATACACTAACATGGAAAACATAAAATATTAAGAGTTGTAATTCATTTTGAAACTATTGTTTCTGTACAATTTTCGGTACCCCACGCTGTGCTAGAAAAATGATAGCACTCCTTCTGAATCGTTTGCTTCTAACACTTCTTGAGGCAACTCTGCTCCAATCCAGCAGCACTCGAGAAGCTGTCATTCCTAACACAGCTTTTCCGTTTTAAGAAACGCAAAACTGTGATGTTTACTCCCTCCTCTAATTGCTACGTTATTGTACAACAGGATGTTTATTAGTCTTCTTCAAATGCACAGTGCGCTGAACTCTGTCTTCAATTAAATATCCAAAGAAAAGGTTGGGATGGGTCAGTCAGATCTCTTCTACAGCCTGGGCCATATAATTTCAGTTTTTGCTGCACCGAGTCAAATAACGAGTGTTTGTGACTGCCTCATCTCTTTCCTCTGGAGAGAGTGTGTTTTCCTTTTCTTTTCCATTAATATCCTGATTAATATATCTTCTTCTTCTTCACTCAAGTTTGGTTTTCACTGTGACATATCATTTTGCTTCAGTAGGTAAATATAGAAAATGTATATCCAAAGTCGGGTTTGAAAGCCATGTAACAACTGACCTATTACAAACAATGGGGCTTCTACAGTGGCTGCCTTTGCCAGGATTAGTGTGTTTCGATGAGATAATCAACTCTGCATTTTGTGACCAGCTCACCCACATCCTGGCAAAACGCTCTTGCTGGGAGGCAGACTGCATGCTCTGCTACCAGGAAATGGACAATGACAGATAGTCTGCATTTCCATTTACACGTAGCCTTAATTGTTGTCACTGAAAAAGACGTGCCAGATACTGACACAACAGATCATTCAAAATAAGTTATGTATTCATGTTAAGCGTTATTTATCTAGACTGCAAAGGAAAACAAATATTGCTCTTTCTCCCCCTCTTCCTAATTAGCCGATTGTTTCAAATGCTTTTTGTTAGGGATTCAGCAATTTATGTTCTTTAGGCTTGTCATAAAGATAACGCTTATTATGAACTATGCTAAGAATACAGTCCTAATTCAGATTCCTTTCTTTTCTGGCTACACCATAATGAAGATGTTTGCAGGATTCATTTATTTGATTCTGTCCAGGGAACCTCATGAAATGTATTTAAAAATAAACACAATAAAACACCCATGCTCAAAACATCACTGGCATTTTTTGTGTGTGTGTGTGTGTGTGTGTGTGTGTGTGACATCCTAATAACAGTGATATGGAGTCCTGTTAAAATCTGGTAAGAGAAAAAAAGCTGCATTAGCAGATAGGAAATTGCAAGAGAATAAGCTAGCTAACGCTATTTAAGAAAAGCTGAAAATTCTTCTATAAAACAACCTCATTAAGACAGTGCTTAAAAGGTAAACAAAAGAAACCCCCAAACCCCTACAGATTACAAATAATAAAGGTAACTTCTTGAAAAAAACTGCATAATGAAAGATAGCCATTTCTAACACTGGAGACCCTCTGAATAAAATTAATTTCTAATAAAGCAATTTTTGTTATTTTTAATAAGAGGGACTGTTGTCTTTTCTTTCCTAAGCCAAGGCCACCCATCTTGACAACATCATGGAGCGAGCAAGGACATCCTCATTGAGGGAGGGGGGCTGGGTCCCCACATACCACCACTCTAACCCTCCCGTTTGCCCCTTTCAGACTTCTCAGTTTCATCAAAACCAGAAATTCAGGGATTCACTGAAGATGCTGAAGTTTAAAAGTCTCCCCAGGCTGAGAACAGATCTAAACTGGTCGTATACAATGCACAGAGTGTAACACAGAAACGCGATGGACAGAAAAGACCTGCTCTGTATTGATCAAAGTCAGGAAAAATAAATCATCACTGCTCGAAAAAAACCCCATAATCTAGTTCAATACCTACTTGCCACAGCTCTGATTTTACACTGTGTTTCTTGGTTAAAAAAGCTTTTCATGAAAATCAGTGAAACAGCCTGTTTCCAACAATTTCTTACAGCCCAGCAGGCAGGCCTACCTCTGCTGCTGCCTTAATTGTGAATCCTTTCTGCGATGCTAAGAGATTATTCCACTTTGAGTGAGCATCCAAAATTACTTAGTAACACCTTGTTTAATATGACAGTTTTGTGATTTTACATACAAAATAATTAATTTGCTTAAAAACGTGTAAACAATAAAAGAGCCTTCACTTGTGGGATCGACTCTTTTCCCAGCAGAAGCAGCACTGTGGGCACATAGTTTCATTTCTTTGGGAGTTTTGGGGTTTGGTTTGGGGTTTTTTTTGAAAATTCAGCCAACATCAGCTGCATTATATACATTATATCTCCACCAGGTAGTGTGGATGTGACAACAGATGGTAATACAAATGAATTTTGCACAGATGCAACATAAACATACAGCCAACATCAGCCCATAGCAGGTTCCCTGCCTCAGTAAGTAAATCGCTTTTAATCTTTAGAAAGTGAAAACAGAATGCAACATCATGTGGATTTGGTTTTATTCCCACCATGATTTTAGTTTGATTGTAAAATTCTTATTCTTTCAGCACGGTAAACGGCCTGACTTGAGAAATGCTAAGTACCTACTCATTCTTCAACCTTTTGAAAAGGTTTTTTAAAAAAAGGCTTTTTTTTAAAAAAAAAAAAAGAGAAAAAAAAAGAATTCAAACACAGAACTTCACACATCAATATTCTTGGTAACACACCGACCAGCTCCGAAACCAGCTTCCGCAATGGACCCTGAGACTGCCTAATCCAGTTTCTGGTTTCTAGGCATGAAGCTGATTGTGGCCCACTCCAAATGACCTGGCAAACAGACAATCCTGCTCGGCGAGGGTTTGCACCGTGTTACACGGCTGGATGAAAGGTTTGTAACTGTAAGTGAAGTTCTTAGAGAAACGAATAATATAATAGCATTAACACACAAGAACAAGGCTCAGATTAGAGATTGTTACATTCTCGAAGTCATAGAGATGTATTCTGCTTTCCTGTCATTTAGCAATCCCGTTTCAATATAAGATGAGGGAATTAAAACCTCCTGAAAACCCAGCCATCAACCCTTGCCTCAGTTTACCCAGTTGTAGTATCTTATGGGAAAATAGAGATGTGTTTTATTACAGTGCACTGAAGAACTCCTTGTTTCTTTCTTGTTGACCTCTTCCAGTGTTACGGAAAAATCTTTTGTAGAGTACTTACAGGTACTCTAGGAACAGCTAAAAGATTTCCAAAATGGCTCTAGACAAACTTTTGGCTTCCAGCTTACTGACCCTCTCCAAGTGGCTTCAGATTCCTGTGCCAAGCCAGGAACAACCCAAGTAAGGAATTATGAGCTGGTCGAACCACATCCCTGGCACACCTATGTCACCCAACAACGTAGTACCTGCTGGCCCCCGGACTGTTCAGACAAAGTATTTTTGGACTGGTAAGGCCAGGATAATTTATTTATACTCATTAATACAACTCTAGGTATTTCCCAATGTCACAAGCTGTCAAATACATTAATGATACTAAACCTGTCTGTGAATTGCCCGTTATCCATTGGCTGGTCTACAGGAAGATCAGTAGGACGTGCTAGCAAAGGATGGAGGTCAATGGACAGACTTGCACCTACCCACCTTCCTAGGGCCATCAGATCAGACATCACCACAGAAGAGAAAAAACCTTTTCTCTACACCTGGCTTCCCTTGCACCCAAACCAGAGACATAACTCAAGAACAATTTGATGTAACATGCTCTGGGCAACCCCGACTGTAGGACACAACTGTCACACGTCCCTTTTTGTAACAGGTTGCCAAGAGGGCCAGTTACTGGCACAATATTGCAGGCCCCATATTCCATGTAGCAGACAGCTGTATACTGATTACAACACAGTCATGATATTAATATAATTACACATTCTATATATAATAGGCATTTTAGAACATATAATAATGTAATATTGCAACAAAAGACAGTCTGGAGAAGAAGTCCTGAAAGTATGCACGGCTATTTATTTTTTTTTAATTTGTTTTCCTAGCCCCATTTTCTCCCTGTTGTGGCTGCCTCCTTTCTGAAGAGGTAAAAGGCAACACTCACCCAGGCAAGGTCACAAGAGTCCTTTTATGAGAAAATAGCGTGCCACAACCTGAATGGCAACTGCTGAAACTCCACGCAATCCTCCATCAGAACCACACAGCTCCCCAGGGGTTTAAGGGCAGAAAGCACCAGAAAAGGTGCAGGCTCCTGACTCCACAAACCCGAGCATCCCGGCTCCGCACAGCTCCTGGCTGACTACGGTAGAAGCAAGAGAACAACTCCCCGAAACAAACTCTCCTGCAATTCCCCACATGGTTTTTGCTGGACTCACCAAGTCAGCTCAAAGAATTTCCCCGTTCATTGAGCTTTGCATAAAAATCCCAGCCCTAACAGTGCAAGAACAATACAGATGGATAATCAGGGGTATTGATTTCCTAATGATTAATGGATATTGTACAGTAGCTTTTCGTGCTCTGCTTCGCTTCCACAGTCAAGGCTCCAACCAACATCACGGGGAGT
Source organism: Thinocorus orbignyianus (assembly GCA_013400375.1). NCBI lineage: Eukaryota > Metazoa > Chordata > Aves > Ciconiiformes > Thinocoridae > Thinocorus > Thinocorus orbignyianus. The sequence continues at coordinate 106,267 of VXBW01006656.1, read as the reverse complement.
TTCTCGAGCGCAGAATGCTGGACTAGGTAATTGTTTTTGCACTTAAGGGCATCTTGCTTCATTTGTTTTGTGCATAATAAAAGCTCCTACTTGTACAGTAGTTTAGCATTTCTGAATAAACAGAAATTGTGATTCATAATTCTCTATCTTCTTGTCCTTGTTTCCTTAAAAAAAAAAAAGTAAAAAATTGAGTCACTGTTGTTTAATCTGATAATTATGCAAACACTAAATCTCACACTGGAGGAGAAAATGTTAACACATATTGAAAACCCAAACTGCGTAGAACTATAATCTGTGTGATAAAATGCATTACTCTGTTTAAAAGGATTGTTTTACAGAAGCAATTAACAATCAGCAATCATATAGTTCAGACCGGTGTTTTGATGCCATCTGTTGGAGTAAGTCTTCACATTCCCTAGAATGAAGCTATAATTTTCCGTTTATGATTTCATTAGATGCACAGAGTGTAACAGCTACAAAAAGAAAGAGGATTTCTCCAAACACTTTCATTTCAGAAAGAGCTGCTCGAAACAGTTGGGTTTGACACAAATCTCTTCTTAAGAGGACAGAAAGTTAGTGCATTCGCACTCCTCCCCAGAGCTCAGTCACACATTCTTCTGCCTAAAGAAATGTTTCAGAAGCTTATTTCCTAGGAGCAAATTTAGGAAAAAAAATCTGTTATAAATGTAAAACGCTTCATTTCACTGGAAAAACGTAGTAGAAAGTACTGAGGAAAAATGTAATTTTTACTCCTTTTTAAAAGTCTTAGTGAAGTTTTTCCAGCGGAACAGGGTGTTACGTTACGTGCCTCACAAAAATGCATTTCCCCATTTTATTAATTCATTAAATACTTGATTAGATCTTTGGGGGATTTTTAATACACTAGGGGGAGCTCCATCACTACATTGGACACAATTAGCTGAAAGAAAGTTTAACCCTCAAAAAAGATGATTTAAAAATAGTCTTATAAACCTCTCCAGCTGATAAACACACATAGATGTGTACGACGGCACTGAAACTCAAGTCCTACAATTCACCAGGGAATATTAAATAAATATTAAAAGCTATAAAGTTAGAATTACTCTTTACCCTTTTCTTTGGCATTACTGCTCAGCCCTCACACAGAAGGTTTGGCTAAGAGTAGAAGGAATGAGTTCTGATTTTACATGCACATGATGTGCCTGCAAATTTGTCTTCTAAAATGCGCCAATTGATAAACTTTCAATTTTTAAAGACTCTAATTAGTCCACTCTGTGACAGCAGGAAACTCTCTTTCCTAAAAGGAAACAAAAATAAATATATACCTATTTGATCTGGTAAATCATTATTTTTATTGTTGATTCCTTTCAAGTATTACGGTAAAAATCAGCCACTCAGCTGCAGCTTTCAAAAATCAAGACCAGACTCATATATATGGCTGTAAAATTTTGCCTAACCACATAATCTTCAAAAAAAAAACCCCCAAAAAATCAAAAAACCCACCACCAATCCCAACCATTCCAGTTCCACAGACGTAATGGGATTCCTACTGAGGCAAAATTCCTGATGGAGGGTTAAAGGACCCACAAGGGCAGGTGCCAGATGCTGAAACTGAATGGAGAGACTGCTCTGATATTATGCAGATCTGCTATATCTGAAAACAATTAGGTTTTGGGGGGTTTGTTTGTTTGTTTGTGTTGTTCTTTTTTTTTTTTTTCTTTTTTAACAGGTTAAAAAATGCCAAGGATCTCTTACTCAAATGAAGATGTGGTTGCTCACTCCAAGTAATCACGTCACACAAACTCTATGTGACTGAATTTAAATTCACTATATAAAGGGGAAATTTAGTGTTTCTTCTGCTTGTTAGCATGTATTTTTTTAAAAAATACTAGTGCCTTGAAAAAACAGTTTTCTTCTCAGTTATTCAGTCTCTTTGCATTTGTATACCCAATTATCTTTGTTTTCTTTTTCTATTTGTTTGCCTTATTATTATAAACAGCCCGACTACAATGTTTTTCTAGAACATGTTTTGCTAGAACTGGGTATAGGACAAAAGTGCTTTAAATTATTTTAACTGAGGGAATGCATTTTAGTACTAAAAAGGAAAGGAAGCAGCAGTAAAAATACTTATCCTAATAAGAACTATTTTATTCCACTGTTTTATTTCTTCTTCTTCTGCATCACCTACTTTCCACCCCCCCACCACCCTCCAGGAGAAGAGCTGCCCCAGTGTGCCATGGCATCAATATTTCCAGTTCAAACTCCAGCAAAAACTCCTAGATACTGCTTTTAATATCATTATTTAGAGATATCAGACGGAAATAGGAAAGGGCAAAAAGCCTGGGGACTGAGGGCCATCCAGCCTGCTCTGGTTTGGGCATCCCAGCACCGCACGGGCAGAGACACAAAGCAGTTGCGGAGCAGATTCTGCCTCTTGATTAGAAGCAATGTTTTACCAAGTTATTTTTTTTAATGAACCAAGATTCAACTCCCACATGAATAATAACATGTATCTCAAATTGTGATCTCTGAAATCTAATGAGAAGTAGACTTGATCTGATCCACATGGTTCTGAAACAAATCTGACATGAGAGAGATAGATGTGCTGGGAATGTTCAAGAAATAACACAGTATTTTATTCATTAATATGAATCAACACCTGTGAGAGAAGGAATCTGTGGAACTGTTTAGGCCAGGGTTTCCCTGGATAACATTTCTCCACGGCCCCCATAGCGCTGACAGTTGCAGAAATGTTTGCCCTGGAAAGTACTTTGAGTTCTTTTGAAAACTTATTTAAAAATATGATTATGCTGCTATCACTATTTTCTCCCAAACTGCAAATACCCTATATACATATGTACCAAAGAGCACACCTATTTCACACTCAACGCTGGCCTGGCCATGCTCCTCTACGCTGTACAAAACTCATCTCCAATGCCACAGGATGCAAACACACACGCTATTAAATCAACAAACCAGGAACATGGACAGAAAATCACGTGCTGATGACAACCAAGTAAAGAGGAAAATGTTATTTGGGTGGAACCTCCAACATTTTCTCCTGAGCTTATTCTAGTGTAAAAGGAAATTTTTCCAACTTCAAGGGATCCAGTAACTGGCTGGTTGAACCTATCGCCTTTCTTCACTACGAACAGGCTAAGGTAATTTTCACGTCTGAATTCACTAGCAAAAATAAGCAGTTATTTGGTATACTACACACATAGACAGCAAGCAGTATGGACCTCAATTCAGGTTTTCTTCTAGGACAAAACACAGAATAAAGCTGGTCCCACACCAAAATGGTTTTGGTTTGTTTTTTTCCCCCCCAGTATTCATAATTCTGTAAGAATTACTGAATGAAGTAATGGTGCAAGTGTTACTACTACAAGTTTTTATCAATTTTACAGTATTACTCACCAAGAAACAAATCTCAGTCATGTTCTAATTCTGCTGAAGACCAAGTGCTGCAGAGAAGCAGATACAGGTAACATCTATCATGGGTGTTGAACTACTCAGCAACTCACTGGAGTTTTGCAACTAAAGCAACTTAATTTTTTGGATTAAGAAAAGCACTCTGCAGTTCCAGAATTAGGAACATCTTACAGAAGAAGAGCAATAAAGAGCACGTGATTTAAAAGGAAAAAAAAAAAAAAAAAAAAAAACAGAAAAAAGCTGTTTTGACCAAATGTTTGAAATAATGCGGCACTTGCTCATCTTCCTGGTCCTCTCATCCCAAACAGCTCTTAAACGAGGGCAATGACTTCAGTAAAAGGAAGTTTCCAAACAGACTTGCTTGTCAGAAGGAGATTCTGACAATTTTTACTAATTGCAGCAAAAGTGACACGACAGAACAGATTTAGCCTGCATTTTTTTTTTTCTCTTTATAAACCAGGAGTAAACTACATAGCAGCTTTCACCATACCACACCACAGCAGCCTGAAGCTTCAGCAACACGACTAGTCACATATTACCTTTTTCTAAACCCATAACTACTCGTTACTAATTAGCAGCTGGCTTGATTCAACAACTATTATGATGAAGTACAGTCTCTCCACTGATTAGAGGATGTGCTGGATCAGGTGGCATTATGGAGCGAGCTCACCCCACAACCTACATCATCAATACCTCCAGCCGACATCATAAACACCTACCATGAATTCTGGTACAAGTGCTCGATAAGGGTATGTGATTTTAGTTAAAAGCAAAAACCCCAAATTTCACTTCCAAAACATTTTAGAGACCAAACATTCAGCTGTCTCAGTCTAGTCCCTGGCAGACATTTATCTCCATGACAGCATGCTACTGATATTCTGTCTTCATTAGTTATTTCAAAAACCAGAATAATACAGACCAAGGAGTAATTTTCAGAAGTCAACTTTTCTATTTGGGGCTGAAAAACTCAGTTGGATGTTCTGGGGAGTTTTTTAATTATTTTTTTTAAAAAGGACATATCCAATCAAGCGTATTACTTCATTACACAGGCAAATCTGGACAGGACATATTGTATACACTCAGTTTTAGTAGACTTAATCTGTGTTTCAGTGCAGAGTTCAACTAAAACTATTTTAAGAGACAAATACATTTATGATCTACTGAAAATATAAGAAGTCAATTATAATGGTCACTGCCCTAGACAAAAAGAAACTTGAAATCAAATCCCTGGGTTACAGCCACTCACATGCTCCCTCTGTAAAAAAAACCCTAAAAATTAAGTTAATTCACATATTCAAATAACTATGAAGATATCACCAGAAGTGAAAAATCTAATCAAAGGCATGGATAACAGCTTTATCTTCTCTTTGCCCAGAATACCTTAGGAATACAAGTTATCAGTTGTTCCAGATAAAGAAAATAACAACAGGTTAGGTACTCGTTGAACCAAGAAACATAATGAGCCCTATGGGTTCTTAGGTTATTCATACACAAGCCAAATGTGATCTGAAAATATCTCTATTTCATGTATCAGAAAGCATCTGTACCGAGAAATTTCAGGTCAGTATTTAAAGTGATATTAAATTCTGCTTGTTGACATGGTGACTCACCTCCACAAAAACCAGAAGGGAGCTATTTACCTTCACTTTATTTCCTATTGGCAGAAAGAAAAATTGATCTAACTTATTTTCCTTGGTCACTTCAAACAGCCAACCTTTTCCTTGAAAACTTTATGGATAACAAGCATTATCATTTAGCAGCTGAAACAGAAGATATCAATCAACAAAGTGTTCCCTACTCTGACAGGAACTAACGCAGGCAGATACAGGCATTGCAATTCAAAAAAAAAAAAAGAAAAAAAAAGAAAAAAGAAAATAAAAGAACAAATATCTTTAGGAACTTAGTGTTGATGCCCTGGAGGACAACATCCTCTCCCAGTTACACAAGGCACTTGCTTACAACAGCATTTGTTTAAAGGAATCAGACTCATGCCTGATGATCCCTGGTCTAAGCGATGCCAGAACGTGGCACTGAAATCCCATCCTTACTCTTGGAGCTCAGGCGAGTTTCTCGGTTGGACTCAGAGCTCAAACACCCCCTGGCTCCCTCTCTCAAGGTTTACAGGAAAAAGCACAGCTGAAATACAAGTCTCACAACATATATCGTACACACTGGTTAAAAAACTCCCCCGAGACATTTCTCAAGCTTTTAATTTGGATAAGAACATTACTAAATTTAAAATAGAATTTTGCTATTTGCCTAATATCTGAAAAAACAAATAATGAACAGATGTTGTCCCTTCCTCCCACACACAGAATTCACGCTGCAAGAGAGCACGACTACTCCAGTCTCTCAACATTTTATTCACTCTTTAAAACATGAATATTTAAACAGAAGACATTTTTCCCCATGCAGAAGCCTCAATAGAAGCTCTTATCTGAAATAGTAAAAGCTGTTATTTTATTTTTTATTTTTTTTTCCAAGAGGTTTTAGACTGTATAGAGATAGTTACACACACAGGCATCTCAAATGAGAGGGCACCATACATACATGTAATTGGTTGCTTTTTCTTTTTCCTCGGCAGTCTGTACAAAACGTGAAAATGTGCCTGCTTCTGCCTAGCCATTAAAAGGCAGTGGTTGCACCATACTGTGATTTGGGGAGCTGAAGAAAATAGCCAGAACTGACTGATATCTGATAAACAGTAACAGGAGTCAGTTTATTGCACCAATCGTTAAATAATGGTGCTGATTATAAGGCTGCTAACTGCAGATGCTGTAATTGTCTGTCATAAATCTTAGTCATTTGTGACAGGAGCACAATGAAAGAGAGCATCTGCTTGAGGGCAAATGACTTCTGATAAATATCAGCTCTGCTAAAATGTACTTGGATGTGTCTCAATATTTTGGAGAGCCATTCATGTTGCTTCCACAAATGTGAAGTTATTATTGGTTTGTATTGATTTTGCCACCTTGGGTTTTTTTTTTTCTTTTTAAAGAGACAGACTCAGAGAGTGACTCAAGGTTGAGTTGAATTGAATCTCAGCTCTTTATCTGATCTACTCATTCCTCTCAAATGCATGTTTGAGTGAAAAAAAAAAAATAATTGCACTTTTTCAGAAGATTGCTGTGCAGAAACACAGCCTGGAAAATTCAATATGTAGTTCGCTTCTTATTTTATCTCTTAAAGTAAACCCTTACTGAAGGAAAAGAAACACTTTTCAAGCATTTTTTTTTTTTAACGAAATATTCTAAAAGGATTTAAAGTAGTTGAAGTAAAAGCCAATTAAGCTCTTTCTGGAGGATAATATAATGCAAATTTAAAAAGCTATCAGAAAGTAATTTTTGTTTTCAGAATAATTAACAACATTTTTTCATTTCCCATCTAACCTTTAACAACACAATGAAACTCACTAAGTTCTGCCATCCTGGTCTTTACTTTAGGGCACTTAACACTTCAGCAGCCTTTTGCAGTCTAATTTCACCGTCAACCAAAGCTGTGTGCACACAGGGATATTTAAATATGCATTTCTTGGTGATATTCTCAGCATCTCATTAGGATTACACTCAAAACAAGGTGGTTTTGGTTTTGTTTTTTTTTTTTTTACTTTTAACAGGTGAAGGTAGTAAAATTGAATGTGAAATTAGGTATTTTACTGGTAACCGATAATTAGAATAGTTCTTTTCCAGCAATTCCTTGCTTAATTCAATTCACTTTGCCTAACTTGTTAATAAATTAATTTGGGATGGCAGCAGCTCCCTATACTGCATGATTGCACATTACCAAAATTGGTACAGCTCACATGTTGAATGTGCCAAGCTCGGTGGAGTAAATCGCTTGCAGATACAGGTGGTAAATCTTACAGGGCATCACCTTAAGGTTACATGGGGTTGGTGTAAGGAATGAAGCTGGAAATTGTCAACGTAGCAAAAAGTAGTTTTCTACTTTTAAAAATAACTTTAATAGGGTGCCAAGACAAAGAGAGCATTGAATCAACCATATCTGATCACCCAACTTGTGTCATCGGTGAGGTCCAGAGAGAGGTTTACGACGTAGTCCCCTATGACTTCATCTAATAAAGAAGCAAGAGCAGCATCACCATCTGTCACTTGGGCCAGCAACCACAATCCGGGCCAAGGGCAGAGGACTGCAGGACCCCACTACTCCCAAATCTTCAGTATATTCCAACTATCAACAACACAACCCAAACTGGGTCCTGCTCTTCTACCATCTCCTGTTTCAGTTCCAATTGAGCTCTCAGGTTTCTTTTATTTCAGATAGCAGCATCATCTCTCATTACTCCATAATCCAGCAAATCTCCTTAATCTTCTGTGTTGCTTGGACATCAGCAGCAGATACAATGGACTATTTCTGTAGACACTACCAAAGCAACTCTTGACAGCCAAAGGACAACCTGGTTAGCATCTACGGAATATCCAGGGCACTCCAAAACCAAACAGAAAACACACACCAAAAGAACCCCAACCTGAGTTGTGTTTCTAGCCCAGATCTTAAAATCCCAGCACAGGCTGCAATTACCAAATTCAACTGAGTACTTGAGAACAAGAAAAAAGGAAGAAAAAAATAAAAAACAAAAATCAAAAAAGAAAGCATGTCGGGGGCGGGGGGAGAAGGGAAAAAGTGTACCTAGCTTACATGCCAGAGCTCAAGAGAGCTGTAAATAAACCTCCTCTTCTTATTCAAGATTTGGTACTTTTTCCTCTCCTAGGACACCAGCTAGCAACAGGTGGTGAAGCCTCAGAAACATGAGGTTTTTGTTTTTCTTTTTTTTTTTTTTTTAAAGATAAGCCGGTTCTCTTTGTTACATCCTTGGTAGTAAAGACCTGATAAAGAGTACAATGATTCTGTTTTAAATATAATAATAATAGTGCTCGTTTTGATCCTTCAGCACTCATTTTTACCTCTGCAATCAAGAAAGCTCAGATTCAGGCATAAGTCAAGTGCCAGGCAGCATATTTCATCCCACCTGAAATTAAAGACTAGGAGCAAGCAAAGCAGTTTTCTTAATATCAACTGGCTTTCAACCACCAACAGGGCAGAACAGCCCCAAACTCAAAACTGACTCAATTGAACTAAAAAAAGAAAGAATAAATAATTAAAAGCGGGACCATCAATGAAGTTTAACACAGTTTTGCCCTGATATTTTGCTCTGTTGGGGAACAAATCATAATGAGAGTTTCAAATAAGACACTGGGAAAACAGCCTCTTGATCTGAATGCATTCTTACATGCACCAAAACTCCTCCTGTTCACTCCTTTGCGTTATGGTGAACGTCAAGCTCCTTCTCTCCCATGGAAGAGAGGTTTTGCTCAGCCGGAGCAAGTATTCACAGGGGCTGCCACTGTAAAACCATCTCCTTGAGCTTACTGTTCCATAACCTGGTTGTGTGGCCACATCCTTGGATTTATCTTCCTTTCTTTGCTTACAAGAGGTGCTTATGGTTTCAAACCCACTATTTCAGTTTACATTTCACCTAAACCCATCTCACCGTGGATAATTAGCAGTTATTGTTACTACTGATAGATATCAGAGTTTCTTATTTTCATTAGCTTTAGCTCTCTTGTTTGCCATACTCATTATCTGGGCTCTTACAAAGCCCACAATGAACCCATCCAAAGGGCTCTTCTGTGGCTGTTGAACCAGATAATTTATATTTCACCCCCTAATATATAAAGTATCAATTTACTGGATGCCTACAGTAGCTTTTCCTCAAGTTTTACCCCTGGCAAATCATTTGTCAAAGGTACCCCAAAACATTTTCAGACCTGTAGACAGCTGGACTTCCTACAGTTTTTTTTTCAAAGGAAAAAGCAAAGCATTCACAATCATCTTAAGCTGAAGACAAAAAGTTGAAGCTGGGGAAAATAGTTTTCTGTTTTTTTAGGAGCAGTCCAAAGGAAGTTATTATTTATGTGAACAGAAATTCACCTTTGTAGCGAGGGCACAACTTCACCTCAAATAACTTTTACTAGAAGATGATTTCATCAAATTAATGGATTTTTTTTTTTTTTTGCCAGAACAATCTGCATACAAACTAGTATGCAGAAGGAGCATCATTGCTTAATTTGATTTAATACTTTTTGTAAACAATTCTTAACCTGGAATTACAACTCTTCTTCTCAGATGCATCTATTTTCTTATCGGTTCAAAGCCAAGATGTTGTGGCCTCAAATTGTCTTTCAAATGAGCTTAAAGCAATGCCTGTGCCAGAAGCATCTCCAGGCAGGTTCCTGGTTTGGGTGGGATGCCAGTAGATCAGCGGGGAGCGCAGCCTCTGCCTGCGAGGCCACATGGGCATTCTCGCCTGGAGAGCTGGAAGCCTGTTCCTAGGGGCACTCAAGGGGTTAAAACCACTGCAATATGCATTAAGCACATGTTTCAAGTCAGCAGGGTGCCAGTCTAAGATGTCCTCAAAGCCTAATTTGATAGATATTATGCCATATGCTGCTGCAAGCAGTTAGTAATAAAGAAAGTAAAAATTTCATGGATGAGCAAAATAGGAGCTCTTATGGATGGAGTGTTTTTAAATCAGGTGTATAATTTACCTACCGTCAGACCACATGTAGAGTGCATTACTCAATTGAACTTATGAGCAGATAGGAAGGCAGTTTCTTTTAATAAGCACTTCTTCAACTTATTGGCTCTACAATTACTTGCACCAATTACCAGCAGCTGCTGCCTGTTTGGTGTTTTATCTTAGACAAGGAGTTACATTAGTTTCTAATCAACAAACCATTCAAGGACTCTAAAAATATTTAAATTTAATTTCCCCATTTATTTTGAATTAACTGAAACACTGGATATTTTCATTGTAGTACTTTAATTCTTCTTAGGCTCTTCTCCAAACATAGATTTATTGTTGTAATATTCATTTTATAAATTCTATAAATCTAAGAGTATACATCAAAATATTTGATACAGACATATGCATGCTTTCAGTGTATGTGGTTAATAAGGGCAATCCTTGTGCTACATACGTCAGTAAATACACAGTTGATTGTTACTGCTTTTATAAAACATTAAGCTGGCCATCAAATTAATGGAACTCCAAGAATGTATTATACTCCAAGACCTTTATGACTTGAACTTTGTTTATTATTTACCTGTCTGACTCATACTCAGTAGGGCACTGGCTAATGTACCAAGATAACAATTACCAAAGCAAGCATTTTAGTATTGTCTAAGACAAATGAAGATACTTTGTTACAGAAAGGAAATACTTTTTTTTTTTTGCGTTTATCTGTAGATTTTCAAAATTGTATTTCTAGAAGTTTCCAAGCAGCTTAATGGCACTTAAAAAACACATTCGTGTAACATGAAAATAGGTATTTCTATTGTAGGTTTTCTTCCCAAATGTGTCAACGGGAGAAACAGAATCAAACAAATAATTCAAAACTCTAAGTAGCAGAAGTAGCTGAAAAACTAAAACGTACTGTAATTTAAGAATGAATTTTTGCCATTAAAAGTAATAATTAAATAAAGAACAGGGTGTTTGCTAAGTTATTCCAACTGAAGCTTTGACTAAATGGCGAAATTGCTTCTCCTGATGTTATGCTGGAGGATTCTGCCAACACGGGGTACGGGAAACTCAAGAGCTTGCCTGACAGTCTGTACCTACTCCTCCCGATGCCACCCTTCCCTTCCCCTGTTAATATCAGGATATTATGACTGCTTTCAGAACTCAGTGCCAGAGGTGTCTTCCAGTAGGTCCAAACGTGGACTTCAAATTGTAATCACAGAATAAATTAGCTTGCAAGAAACTTTTGGAACTCATCTAAGCTAACCCTCACGCTCTCTAAAGCAAGGTAACTTCAGACTAGATCTGGAATCAAATTGTGCTGAAAATGGCAACACAAAACGGCAAAGTTGGTCTGCAAAAGAAGAAATTTATTTACAAACTTTGCAGTGAGCATCACTTCAAAACATGTGATGAATCACCCTTATATATCTCAGAAGTTATTTCTTAGATTTATTTTCCTGCTCTTTTTCTCCAAAACATGCCAAAGAAAAAGCTGAAGGGCAGCATTTTCTAGGAATTTATTAAATGCAAGCAAATAGTCAGGCCTTCTTCACTCTTCCAAAAAAAAGAAAAAAACCAAACATATCCCCATTTTCCACAGAAGAGGAAGGTGCTGCCCTCTCTCTACCAAAAACTTCTGATTTAGTTTCTTCATTCTCTCTAGAAATGAACACATTCATATTTTTATCAAAAAGTCCTTTAAGTCATGCAGTTAAGTTACCAATTATCTATCTCCTAATATGATCGCTCCCACAGCTGGGAAAAATCTAACCCTCTCAGGACTCAATCAAATATTCACATCAATTTGTTTAATTAACACTAAGCTTAGTATCTCTCAATTATGAATGCAAACACTTTCTTAAATTAAACTCAGTAACTTACAGAAACAAACAAAAAAAAATTACACCATTTAAAGATGACACACACAAATCTGAGATAAGATTAACTTGAAGTCTCTCAGGAATTCCGAACACAGAAAAAGCAGAAGATCCATAAAACCTGAGGTTCTAACACCAGAAGGGTCACCTCAGATGATGTGCTTGTATCAATCCCAGGTGAGTACTACACCAGCTTATGATCTGCCCCCAGTTTATGTAAGATCTTTTTCCCCCCCCTCTTCCCATGGATATTTTTTTTGCCAATGTACACAAGGGACTGCACATTCTTGGATAAATACACACACTTCCCAAGCATTTCTTGAAAGAAAGGTGGTCCATCACAGTGGCAGAACTAAGGTCATCATATATATGCTTTTTGCAGCTCACAATTTAAATTCCATCCAGTCTCCTGTTAATATCCTGAAGAACGACACTATTTAAACAGGTATACACTACCGTCCTGCAGGACACGTGATGTTAAAAGCCACCAGGCCTGTATCTGCTGCTTGCTCTACCCGATACATTAAGGTGCTCAGAATATTGTACAAGGATCTTACCCTCTCTCGGGATCAAATCTATAAAACTCATTATGCACAATCCTCTAAGCACATTAGTCATCCTTGGGAATGTATGTTTACCACATAATGAATTTCAGACATGTCTATAATTACAAAAATTATTGTTGTTTTAGAGCGATGCTTGTAGAGAATGTAAAGAGTATGTAAACAAAAGGAAATATGAAAAGATGATATCACTGATATCACTGATCTCTCACGGCTCTATAGCACTCCTTGGACAGTGCTATCACTCCACTGCATAACACACTTTTTTTAACTCAATCATATACAGTACGGATACTGAAAGGCATAAAATTAACTATACTTATGTAGTTATGCCTTTCTTACAGCAAATTTTGCCAGGTGGAAGAAATTTGTAGTCAAACATACACTGTTGAGCTTAAAGTAACTGTATACATCCAGTGACTTGTGAAAGGCGCAGTAAGCAGGAACAGCTGAAGCCACAGCAATAGAAACTATTTCCTGGCTTCTTTAAAGTCTTCTCCTGCAGAATATCAAAGGTGTCACCGAGATTTTTTTCAAAATTAAAATCCATTTTGCTTAGCTTAATCAAGAAAGCAAACTGAAAAGTGGCAAATGGCAGCCCAAGCGGCTTCCTCCCTCTCAAGGTCCTCCCTCTTGTCAATTTAACCCACAAAATGAAGCACGAACATCCGAAGTGTTGCCTATTTGTCAGGTGGCAAACCTCTTTTTTAAGATTCTAAGTGCAAGTGTAATGAACACCTGAAAAACTGCTTTTTCAATAGCCTTACTCTGGAAAGAGGCAAAGAAGTTGTAACATTGGGTGATTCCCTTGTGCCAGAAAATACCTGGAAAAGAGAAAATGTAACATTCTCTATTCTTTTACTATTACTTAGCCCTTAAAAAAGATGGATTTAATATTACTGGCAACTCCTTCCATTACCCTAAAAATGGAATGTTCACTGTGACAGCAAAGACTTACTTCCAGTTACTCACACAAAATTATTTGATCTCTCACTTGATTAAAGTACTGTCTTTACTGCTCATCCAATAAAACAAATGCAAAGCCTTCAAAAATACCTAAGTATCCCATTCCATTCTCCATCATAAAACTTAAGCCTCAGGTTCCCAGAATTACCTGGTCTCCTTAGAGAAACTCCTAAGTTCTCAAAAAAACTGCTCCCAAACCAACCCCCAAAAGAAGTCCCCTTGCTTAGTATAATGGACAGTAGTGTTGAGGCCACACAAGAGAAATAAGACTGGGAATTCTCTCTTGTATTTCTCAACAACTTTGACTTGCAGGATCAAGTCCGCTCATTTAACAACTATGCTCTGAAAGAAAACGTAGAAAGAATAAAACCATGGATGGACAGAAAGGGGAATACCAGACTTTACCGAAAGCCTCTGCAGGTTTCTGTTCCCTTCCTACAATCTCTTGTTTTACAGAAGGGTAAATCTACAGTTGCAGCTCATGTGAGCACATCGTGGAAGGCTTTAACTGGTTCTGGTGGGCAGCCCAAGGCTTACTGCTCAACAGCCACGTGAGAAATGGCCACTTGCCAGCATTTCCAGGCTCTTCACAAAGTAACGTCCAAGTGCAGCTATATGTTATTTTGTAAACATGAGATAAGGAAATAAAATAAATTATTAACTATTATTTTCAAACCAGAATTTACAGATGCAGGCACTTGGCTAAATTTGAGATGATGCTTCTTAACTTCTTTTAATCTTAATAATATCACACCTCTTATTTTTAAGCACACATCTCTAATTCTTCTCATTGCCAGATACAGAAACATCTATCACAGACTTATTTAATAAGGTTAGTTTTACTGAGAAAGATTTTACTCTTTAAAAATGAGGGCTTTTAATATGATGGAAAATTCTCTCTTAAAAACCAGAATGAATGTGCACTGCATAGAACGTGTTGGAAAACAGGCAGCGCATCATTATCACCTCCTACTTAGAGCCATTTTAACTACAGTCTCAGTATTTGGGTAGCTCAGCTAATTAGCAACCTAGTATTACTGCGGAGATGAGATTGTCATGTTATTTCAAGTGGTTTTTAACAGTCTTTGAACATGAACTACTAAATTTGTTAACAGTTTGCACTATTGGAAGAAGAAAAAAATACAAATTTTCAAGAGTCTAGAAACTGAAAAGTTACGTAAACGCAGTTTTTATCAAATAACATTTAATATAAAGGGTTTTTTTTATTATTTTTAAATAAACACATTGGGTCATCTCCATAGACTGCTTGCATTAATTGATTCTGGGGTTACAACACCAATATTTCTGACATTTCCTCTCCTGACCATTCCAGGCTGTGCATTTCAACTAATGCTGAAAACAAAAGCTAGGGTAGAAAAGCCTGTTTCTTTATCAGAGCACATGTACACTGAACAACAAATCCAGCAACAGTTGAGTAACAAGGTTCAAAATCCTTATTTAAGCAAACATAAGAAAATAAATGTAACCATTACAAGAAAGCACGAGACAGCTACAATCTATTTTTATACCCACATATTCAAATGACACCATAATTTCCTTACTCCTCAATGATTCCAATGCTCTCAGACGCAAAGAACAGGTCTACTTTCACTCGGTAGCAGGTGAGAAGTTCGTATTTGACCTTTCCAAATTTTCTAATTATTCATTAGAAAGCTGACTGTGGAAGAGACTCTCAAAGTAGCCACCGAACAGGTACAGAAGGGAAAGCAGTCCATGAACAACCCACGACTCTGATGCTGTGGGTAAGAAAGATGGTGAAAGAACTACAGATATTTTTAAGAACCCAAAATTAAGGGGCGAGTAGTTCTGCAATCAGAACCACACGATCTGCTGAAACAGACACACACAAAGACTGGACAAGTCAATGCAATATTGGGCTGTTTATGGAATAAACAGGATAACCCTTATGTATAATTTAGGAATTATTCATCAGAGTTATTTCCTTTATAAAAACTGCTTAGATGATCTAGAGTAGATATTCCACGCAACTGTATGTGCAGCATCTGGGCAGCAACCCTGGCTTGAAAATGTTTACATCAGATTTGCATAGCAGTAGGTCTAGAAAAGAAGTTTGGAAGAAAGCAAGTACATTGACCCAATTTTTCACTGGAGTTGGACTCTCTATGTACATTGGGGCTAATTAGATACAAAAATTAGAGTTCCCTCCTATCAGTCCATAAAGTGTTACACACAATGCTTTTTCTGGCAGTATTTCAGCACATCTGATAAAAGCCCATATACATGATCTACTTATCGATAAAACGTACAAAGGACTGACAATACTGAGAACTCTTCCAAATTAATATCAAAGAGCAGTTTAATTTGGAACTAAGCATGCAAGGCCTATTCAGTTATCGCTTTACTTTGTGAAAGGTGGTAGAAGTGAAAAGCCTAATTAGTTTCTCTTTAGTAAAATAAAGGACTATACTAGTATTTATTTGTTTACCATACAGATCGCTTTGTACTGCGGGATAATTGGGGATTATAATTTCCACTCAAGGGAGAGATACATTTGTTACCATTAGATCAAGCATTGTTCTCCACTGTTCTGCATTAGCAGAATTTCACCCATCCTACAATATATTCAGAAAGAAGTTTGTTTTATAAAATCATATTTTGATCTCACGTATTGATTTCTCAACCCAGTGTATACAATTTCTCTCACTCCTCATACCCCTGTTTGACTGCAGTAACTTCCTTGAAGGCACCTGAAGTCACAATTCTATTGGTAACTGCAGGGAAGAGCAGTTAAAACTCAGACTACTAAAGCCATAGTCATCACATTTAGAGATTCCCCGTCATCATCACCCTTCTAGTTTCCGTGCTGATTAAGCGAGATTCACATCTTAGTTTTCCACATTGTGTCTGCTTCTGAAACAGCACAAGGTCTGGGCTTGCTCAGGCTCATGACCACCTTTCCAGAAGGGTTTCAGAGCTGACTCTGCCTCTGTGTACACTTCCACGTGTCTTTCTAGATTCTGTACCTACAAACAGCATTCTGAACACAACAGCTTTTGTGTTAAGGGAAAATAAATTGCCAAAAGCACAATGGAAAGCTCTCTACAGACTTCATTGCTCAAGTCACCATTCAGAAGGCATCCCCTTGCCATATCTGCAGAGCAGAACAGTGCTGCACCCCCTGCCTCCCCCTCCTCCCTGGAGCTACAGATACTGATTGCAAAATTGACATTAATAATACAATGAGTAAAATATTTAAGAAAGAGAGGTTTAAGCTCATGAACCTAAAGATAAGAAGTGCCTGAAACTTATAATGGAAGCAAATGAAACTGGGAAAAAAAAGTCTTTATGAAGCAGGATAAACAATAACAGGAAAACACCCTACAATAACAAGAAGACCTAAAAAAGGAGGTATTCTGCTTCCACATATAAGCAATAATAATAATAAAAAAGGTAATACTGCCCATTTGTAGAAGCTAACAAACTGCCTTGTCCATGGCAACTTTTGGGTTCCTTTAACTGCACTTATACCACACAAAAAGCTTTTATGGGAGGAATTTCTTTTACGCTGCGATATACATAAACCATCTAACTGTCAGAAACACTTTGTAGTAAACAAAAAAGCATTTCAATTTTGCACGGTAAGAACAGAGTGCTAAAGTTGCACCTGCTCAGTGCACACTTTGCCACAGATACAGCAACTACACTATACAATTGTTCATGACTTCAGATAAAGTTATTTCACATTTTGTCTATTTTTAATAAATCTGTTAATTAAAAAAAAAATTCTTAATCTACAGGGATATCAGTTTCTGAAACATCTTTAATTTTTTCTGGCTTTATACACCCATACAATTATTTAATCATGTCATTGTACACCATCACTAAGTGCACAAATAACAAGATACTAATTTGGGCTACATACAAACTGCTTTATAGTAACACTCTGTAATAGAGCCCCTGTCTTCTTTTTGACTTAAACGTGACTTAAGGAGCTCATTTATTTGCTAGAAGAAAAAACAAAAGCAAAGCAGCATCAGGTACATTACCCAAGTGATGCCATTGGAGGTGTCGCTGCCAGGAGAGCATCGCTCAGCTGCCACACACCTCCAGAAGCAGAGCTTTCCTCCAAGGCCACGGTGCTGCTGTTCCCAGGCACTGCGGACCATGGCCCCACAGACACCCCACAGAGAGGGGGCAGCACCAGCAGCCCCTTCATCTCAGCTCCCGGAGCTTGTAACTCAGCATGGAGACAAACCCCAGCTCCTTCTGCCATCCCTCCCTCCTTCCCAGAACTCAGCTGAAGAGCTTTGGGACGCATTTCCCTCCGTCTTTAAATAGTTTACTCATGAAGGCTTTAAACTGAATTGGGAAGGTTTTCAACTAAATTTTTGCCAGCTGAGGTGTGCTAATTGCTGCTGGATGAACAATACTCAGCTGATCCCCGTGTCTCTGCTGCAGTTTACCTGTGCAGGCAGGTGCTGCAATCAGGGATGCTGCTTGCCCCTCCTGAGGAACAGCTGCAGAGCCTTCACCTACATCCCTGCTCACAAAAACAGAAGCAGGAAAGTTTTCCTTCAAAAAACACGTGGGAATACAAATTCGTTCCGAGTGTGACCATACTGAGTGTGATGTAATCATATCAGGATATAAACCCAGAGTTGTTACTGTTGGATTTCAGACTTCCCAGCAGGCTCCAAGCCCCATCCATAAAAATAAAGGAAAACACCTAGATCCAACAATTTAATATCTGTAGTGGCAAATAAGAAATTCATCCTGAATGCAAAAAGTAGATATTAAAATATATTAATATATAATAATACATTAATACATTAATAATATATTAAAATATATTTGACTGATGTCTCTCCTTAGATGGCACCTCACTCTCAGAGAAGGCACTACACGGTATAATATTGTTTTTCCTCTCTTGGGCAGACAGAACCCTCCACAGTCACACACACTCAAAACTCTCCTCTTCAATAGCTCCCTACACACAGGTTCCTCCTCCTCCGATTAAGAAAGTGATTCTGCAGGCCACTTCTTATCTGCATCAGCAAACTCAACTTCTTCATCCACTTCCAAAACACAGAAGGAGCAAAATAACTAAATTGTTGATGCTCGTACTTATCTTTTACAATAACACTGTCTAGAGGCCAGATAGCAAAGAACTAAGTAGGCCACGAATATTTCAGATGTGACAAAATTATAGTATTGCTTGGAGTATAAGGTATTCATGTCCACTTGAGCCCCCTCTCAGAGGTAAGCAATAGACACGAAACAGTTTAACAAAATAAACACTTGTATATTACAAGGAGATTAGGAAAAAAAAAGAAAAAAAGAAAAAAAAAAAAAGAAGTGCATTGTCTCCTCCAAAATATTTTTAACCCTCCAACATCTGTGATAAACGTAAAGGTTTAATGTTACATTTGCCAACAGTGACACCTGCTGGAAAGCACCGTGCTCATATTTTCTGTGTTTTCAGTCTCCTGCCATAACATGACAGCTCAACTTCTGCCGGGATGCAATTCAGTTGGCGAGCACATGTGCAGTGGGGAAACTTTTTATTAAAGTTAAATCTACCCGTATCAGAGGCTGGGGTATTGTGAGGAGCAGCGGCAGGCAATGACTTTCTTAGCGCTGTTTGTTACTTCAAATAAAAGCAGTCTTCTTGGAGAGGATTTGTTAGATCAGCAGGCTTGGAGAATTGCAGTTTGAACTGGGACCACGAAGATCTCTTGGTTCTTGCTTAGGGCCTTTAAGTCGTTCACAATGAAATTTTCATGCAGAAAGTGGGGATGTGAGCTCACTGAAAGTGTTCTGCAACTATCCAGAATTGTTTCACCTAACTACTCTCATGTAAAACATAACCATCCACATGAGCAAAAAACCAAGTATTTTGGCTTCTAATATTTGGAGATAATTGTGTAAATATTGCTGCAATTTGTGTAAGTAAAATACATAAGGTAAAGAATGTTCTTTTTAGACTAGTATTTATTCCCTAAAGTAGTTAAGGTGTATTATCACAGTGTTTTTAACACACAGAGTCCCATGCTATGTATGGATCTTATGCAAATGCTCTTTGATTTCAAATGAGACTTTGCATACTAAGGAGTCTATTTTCCCATCAATGCAGAAGAGATTTACGCACATAAGTCCCATTACCATTAATGGGACTCACCCACAGAAATCCCCTGCACATTGATAGACCCTCAGGATTTACATTGAAATGGGTCCTTTAGAGCCATTACAACGTCAACCTTTTGCCAGGATTTTGCGTATTAACAACACTAAGCAATACGTGGCAATCCTAATGTGCAAAATCCTGGCAAAAGGCACAACACGGAGTGGTACCAACCGAGCAAAAAATTCTTGCTCTTATGCTATTTAAAGATGATCTCCAATTATTCTTTACCTGTCCATAGTCCTATTGGTTGTCTTCCATCATCAACTTTCCTTATCAGAACTCCTATCTTCTATTTCACACCACCATCCTCTTTCCTTAAACAAGCACCACCCAAAATCTTAAAAAGTTAAAACTAAAAACAGTTTCTATTTTTTTCAGCTGAACAACTTACCCTGGATTCCTTTTTAGCTGGTTGCAATCTCTTAGCCTTTTTTTTCTCTTTTCTGATAAGCCTACGTTATAAATACATTAGTATAAAAACAAGGGTTTAACTGCAGCAAGAAAGTTGACTAAAGCAGAAGAGTAGCAGTAGTGTATCAATTCACATGCAGTGAAACATAATTCCCCAAATACAGCAAAGCACCACCCTGTTCCTCAAAGCTATTGGCAAGAAAGGCAAGGTCACCTACAATCCCACGTTTTAAGAACAACCACAGATCACCAAACTGAGCCAAGATGCCACCAAAAAAGCAGCATTTATCATCTGTGCTATCAGAAATGCTGGGGACAGATCTTACATGCACACTAAGGCTGTTCTGATCCTAAGTCCTAATTTGGTGCCAAACTTTCCATAGATTCACATGAGCAACTCGGTACCTAAACAGAAATTAGAAACAAATATTTTTACAGAACTTGGTTTCCTAGGACCTTAATTGCTGGGTAATAATGAGAAGCTCACATGGCTGTTTGCCCATCCCTCATTACCACTGAAACACAATCATGAAACAGGAGAATATACCTGATGGACAAGAATATTTCTTCCACTTGAAAGCATAAAACTCTTACAATTGATCCTTTATAGTTTACTCTTTAAATGTTATATATATACTTTGTGGAGCTGAACTACTCTGCTAATACTTTACCATTCAGCAGCCACTAAAAGCACTGAATTTTGAACTGACAGACACCAGGACGAGTAGCTCCTAAATGGCACCACCAAAGAGAATGAAGCTTCCTCACTTAAATCCTGCAAGACCATCTCCTGGGGAATTAAATAAAAACTCCTACCTGCAGTTAAGCAAAACTTAACATCCAGAGAGCAGTTTCGCACTGTTGCAGGAAATACACAGTCCCATCATAAGAGGGAAATGGTGCTGCAAACAGTAAGTATTTTATATTAATAAAGCAAACAATTCTCATTTTATGAACAAGGATGCAGAGGTCAAGAAGCAAGCTCTGGGTGACCAGCAGCAGTTCCAGCACATCGCTATCAGCCACTGCTTGCCCATCCCAATGGATCCAGCACTGCTGCAAAGCAATAAACATTCAAAAGGCTCCTGCCACTATTTCACAAAGAAAATTGGTTTACACTCTAGATTTATGAACTGTCTTCAATATAATACAAAATTAAAAAAAAAAAGAAAAGAAAAAGAGAGAGTGCACACATGAGAGAGAGCACGCAAAATACTGGCTAAGTAACCATGGTGATTCCTCATCTCACACACAGGACAGACTGTCTATATCCTATGTGACCTTATTCTGCTCCACAGATGAAGACTCCCCTGACTTCAGCATCACTACTATGATGTGCAGAATCAGGCTCTTCAGACCAGACCTACGAAGTTAATTACACATTTAAGAAAATGACAGTTAAGCACACAAATATTTTTGTGAATTTGAGTCTTGGTGAAGAAAACAACAAAAAACACACCGCAAGCAAGTCTGCTAGGGTCCAAATCCACAAAACCCCCCGTATGTCAGAAAGAGATCACAGGCAATTTAACTGCCAGATAACAAAAATCTGCAGAATAATTGCCAGCACTTTTCCCCCCAACCTTAACAAATCGCCCCTTACTCCTCACAAACAAAATCAGGGCAGGAGATCTTTTCTTATTCTACAGTTGGTCTAATAAGGATCCTGCCCAAATAACTTACTGGTGACATTTCCAAACGGTCCAGCCCAATAGCACGTTCAGAGAAAGACTAACACACCTATGGGACACTCCATGGACTTCGTGATGGAGCTCAAGAGACCATCCTCCCCTTTAAGGGAGAGCACCAGGAGGTACTAGAGGTGGTAACGCTCCTTTTTACACAGTATTACAGTCATTAGAGTACTAGTAGATTTTATAAAAGTAGTCATTATTTGAGGTTTACAGTGTAACATCCCAGATAAAGGGCCTGCAGTCACCTGGGAATACGCTAGGCTAGCAGGACAAACCTTTTACATTTAGAATTGCCCTATTTTGCAAACACATCCTCGTTCAGCAAAGTGGATCCTAATTCCATAGCCAGGGGAAAGCCTTTATTGGGAGAAGACACACCAGGTTCTGAGCCTTACAGGAGAGCTTACTCATGGAATGCAAGGAGAATTGATTTAGACTTAAACTAATTAATAAGCTGGAAAACAGTTCTTAAACATAGGCTTTATCTTGCAAATTCTGCTGCATGTTGATAGGAACAGGACAGAACTGACTTGAAGGGCTTGACTCGGTTGCTCTGTACTGTAGCTCAACTAGCCCACAAAGTTAAAAAACTCAATTAAAACAAAAATCCAAGTTATACTGGGTGATTCCTGCTTTTGCCAAGCAGCTATGCTTCTGTAGGAAAAATGTGTAATTCACACTGTCCATTAACTATCCTGGTTTAACTGAGCTCTGTACAAGCTCCTCACAGACCTGCACTTCTATGAAGACAAGCTGAGAGAGCTGGGGCTGGTCAGCCTGGAGAAGAGAAGGCTCGAGGGAGACCTTGGAGCAGCCTTCCAGGATCTGAAGGGAGCTCCAGGAGAGCTGGAGAGGGACTCTTGGTCAGGGAGTGGAGTGACAGGACAAGGAGTAATGGTTTTAAATTAGAAGAGGGGAGATTTAGTAGATATTAGGAAGAAATTCTTTGCTGTGAGGGTGGTGAGGCACTGGAACAGGTTGCCCAGAGAAGCTATGGCTGCCACATCCCTGGAGGGGTTCAAGGCCAGGCTGGATGGGGCTTGGAGCAACCTGGTCTGGTGGGAGGTGTCCCTGCCCAGGACAAAGGGCTGCAATGAAGTTATCTTTAAGATCCCTTCCAACCCAAACCGTTCTATGACTTATCCCTCCCTCAAGGTCCATGGAAACTGTTAAAATGACATTAATGAGAAGAATTTGAGAGTTAGCAAAACAGATCCCAGCAGGCAAAATGATAGCGCTCAGCTTCAACTGTTACCACTTGAGACAGGATCTCTTGTAATCAGCTGCTTCTCTACCCACCTTCATTTATCTCTAATGAGCACCTATCAGCAGTAATGTACATCTCTTTGCTGCTTTATTTTTTGTATTTTTCCCACCAAGAAACCTTGCTGTGATGACACAGCCACTATATTTAGGTCCCGCTCTGTACTAAAGTATAATGCTCGGCTAAAAGTTTTTCCCTCTCTCCCATCGTGTAGTCTATATATAAAACCTAAAATACCATTTCTTGCCAAAAGGCAGGAGGTGGTGATATTTCTGTAGCTATAGATAGTCCTCAAAATTATACTTGTATTTAAAAAGTGACACGCATGATTATTCCACAGTGAACTTCTATGAATTACATGTCATCTTCCTAACTTTACTAGTCAAAATACATTTTTAGCTATTGTTCCTCGACAAAAAAAAAACGTATATTACTAATGCTAAGGTTGTGACATGAAGTGACAGAAGCCAGGGAAATTCAAAGTTAAGGCTGACACTGTATCTTTTACTCACACCGCTGGGTTAAGACAAGGCAACGGCTGTCTACACTGTGGAGTTCCCAGGCTTTGTTAAATACCTACCATAACCTTTCACTTTTTTTTTTTTTTTTAAAAAAAAAAACAACAAACAACTTTCTCTCATCTTCTTCTTCCCTTAAAAAAGGGATTTTTAAACATACTTTTGTTCCTTGTTCCACAATAAAATGGGAAGGTAGAGCACTGAGAGCATACGTATAGTGATGTGCCCAGATTACTACCTGCTTCCCCACAGTGTTATCAAAATATCTAGAATCAAATATCTCACCATGGACCGTGGAGAAGAACTATACAGTTTTATACCCTGCTGTACAAAAAAACCCTGATAATTTATACAGCCTTCTTATCTGTAGTGTTTAAGTACTTTTTCAAGTATTTATTTATCATCAAAATGATGTCAGTATGAGACCAGGTATCAGTGGGGAACAGATGGATGAAGCGAGTTGTCCATGGCCATTAAGATGTTTGTGGGAAGACAAAGTAAACTGAAGTGATTTCTCTCCATCCTTTGGCCTTCTCACCTGAGGATGGCAGCTACTAAGAATATGAGCAAGTAAAAATGAAAGAATTCAGGACCTTTATGAAGGTCATTGACTAGATCACAAGCTTGATCAAAAAAAAATCAATCCATTCCAGGAATCAGCTAATGAAATTACAAACACACACACAAGAAGGGAGCTGATGGAACCGAAGTTTTCTCATCTATTCTAGTCATTCCCTTCACAAGCAATCCATTACAAGAGGCAAATATTTTTCTATCTCCAGTTATCAGGCATGTATAATACACATAATAGACCGTAAGTCTGGAATCTATCAATGCATTTTACTGCATTTATATCTCCCAACTTTTACACAATATCCCTTTAAAATTACTACGTCTAGCTCCTCATTTTAATGGTATGATGTGACAGATCTTAAGGAATCTGTTCCAACCCAGTAACTCCTACTTTCACTCCCACCCAAACATTCAATCTATGTATTACAGCTACTTTTCATTTCATAACTTCTCTTTTTCATTTATCTTTAATAGGCTGGATTTATACGGCAAGTTACTGAAAGCAAGCAAAAAATGATGTTGCTTATTCTGTTTTAAATCAAATACATTTTAACTTCACTCTGCTGTAATTCTATTCAGGGTTTACACTGACTTGACAATTTCTTTCATTCACTTTCACATGCTACCAATCCCCTCATACATTTCTCTTACGCTTTTTCCATAAACTGAGTCAAATACACTTAACACTTGACTGGAAAAACACACTTAAAAAAGAAGAATTTCAGCTTTAAAATGTTACAAAACATATGCAAAACTAAAATGAGTCCTCAGCCCCTTACCACATGCATTTCACAGGGGAAAAATTTCCAGATTGCAAACCCAGTTTCTGTCAATTGTTTTAATCTTCCCCTGCTCACAAGTACCGCAACATTTTCCATATATTATGGAGTTAGCAATCTGCATACCTGCTTTACAAATTTCCCTCTAGTCCATATTTACTCCCCCACTCATTTGATGCTTCTAATTGACTCGCACTGCCAGCAGCATGCACGACTGGAGTCACACCTACCTGTTAGCCCTGACGGACAGCAGAAAGGCTGCACCACAAAGCTCCGATGAGAGAAGCCTCAGAGAGATGTTTAAGCAGAGGAAACAGGAGGCATTAGAGCACAATAGCTGAGAGAACAGACAGAGCTCTCCGAAGGATTTGCTCCCGTAAACCACTGAAGAACATTTTTTGCACAAGTATATTTCTATTTTCTGGGTGCATAAATCAATGAAATTCAGTTGCATACATGTTTTTAACTCAAGAGGTGCCATCGTACGCTGTCAGATCTATTAACAATGGAATCACGATGGAACTTAGCCTGATATTCTGAGTTGACTTCTATTACTTTTTATTTTTGGAATCAAGAATAACGAGAATTATCAACAAGCATCTTGCTAACCACAAAATGGGCAGCGATGGTCTTAAACACATCACACAGCAAACATGAATCCTAGGAATGCCCAAATATTTCAAAAGCTTTTCACACAGCTGTGCCACCTCCCACTGGAGTCAAAAGTATTTTACTGACGGTACCAGATTACGCTTGTGGATCTGCAAGGTTACGTTAGGAAAACAGTGCCATGTTATAATTAGCACATCTCCTCAACACCAAAGGCTTTCACCAACCTGATAAAAAGTCTTTATTTGACCTCTGAAGTTACGGTTGCCAGTCAGACATTATCTTCCCAGTACATTTATTTTTATACACATACAGAATCAGAATTTTTAGGAAATTGTTTTTACACAGAAAGGATTATTAAGCACTGGAACAGGCTGCCCAGGGAAGCGGCTGAGGTACCGTCCCTGGGAATATTTAAGAGACAGGCACACAGAGTGCTCAGAGACATGGGTTTAGTGGTTGTTTTTATCAGAGTTACATGGATGGTTGGACTCAATGATCTTAAAGGTCCCTTCCAACCCGGACAATCCTATGATTCTATGGAGAATCATCTATATTAGAAGGGACCTTTAAGATAAGACCCCCCTCCCATCAATCTAACACTGCCAAAATCATCACTGAACCATGTCCCTCAGCACCATGTCTCCATGTCTTTTAGATACCTCCAGGGATGGTGTCTCAACCACTTCCCTGTGCAGCCCATACCAATGTTTGATAACATTTTCAGTGAAGAAATTTTTCCTAGCTTCCAACCTGAACCTCCTGTGGTGCNCTTCCAACCCGGACAATCCTATGATTCTATGGAGAATCATCTATATTAGAAGGGACCTTTAAGATAAGACCCCCCTCCCATCAATCTAACACTGCCAAAATCATCACTGAACCATGTCCCTCAGCACCATGTCTCCATGTCTTTTAGATACCTCCAGGGATGGTGTCTCAACCACTTCCCTGTGCAGCCCATACCAATGTTTGATAACATTTTCAGTGAAGAAATTTTTCCTAGCTTCCAACCTGAACCTCCTGTGGTGCAACACGAAGCCATTTCTTCTTGTCCTATCGCCTGTTCCTCAGGAGAAGAGACCAACCCCAACACTCATGAATCAGGCCACTGAGAAACATCAAAGCAATCATCAAATAGGTCAGGCTGCTGAGATTTTCCAGACAGATTTGGACTGGGAACATAAAGGTGAGTTATTTTTAGCTCAATGGGCCCACAACACTCCAGGTCACCAAAGAAGAGATGGAATATATAAATGGGCTCACGATTGAGGGGCAGATACAGGAGACTAACACAGAAATACTGCTTTGCTTTCACAGATAAGGAGGCAGAGAAGGACCTAGAATCTTCAGTCAAGAACCGGGTCTTTACTGCATACATAAACAAAGCATCAATGGTTTAGAAAACTCTCAGATGTACAGAGTAGTAAAGAAGGAGAACACGGTATAAGAAGGGGATATAAGAAAATGAATAAAGTTAAAAAAAGTTTCCAAGAGACATATCCTTGAGACTTCATAACATTCTTCAGTTGCAGAGAAAAGGAACAGGAAACATCTCTATAAATCTTTACTCTAGAACTTTTGATGATTTCAGTCAAATTCCATCCACTAAGTCTTACGTATATTGCAAACGAGAATCTAAGGCACAGCAACATAAAGTTGTAAATGGAACATACATGGCATCCTGTGATCTCAAAACTAGTAGTGGGTGGGTTTTTTTTGTCTAGAAAGGTTTGTGTCACAGAGGTATACAGAAAGGACTTCACAGCACCAGAGTCCATGCTTGCCCTTGAACAGATATTCTTTGTCTCAGGCTCCAAAAACACATTCTATAGAATTAGCTGAACCTATCAGTGCAGTTGTCAGTAGAATTCAGCCGTGGCCATCCCAAGCATTCATGCAGGATTTTAGCACCAAGTGCACTACCCTTCAAACAGAAGAAAGCTGAACTCCCATGCACAGCTAAGGAGTTTGCTGGCCCAACAAGCTGCTGCAGCTCCAGCAAGCGACTGCCACTCTAACAGACATGACCAGCTCCTGTGACAAACTACTGAGAAATTATGGTGACAAGCCCTTTACATCACTTAAAACTCCTGACAATTTTACTAGAAACAGATATTGCAATCTACCATGATCTCTCCTTATGACAGCAAGGGATGGACGTGATAAAGCACCCGGGATCCTTCAGCATGTAACTTGCTCTTGCTGTAGAATTAACCCCTCAGCTCAGGAAGACAGATTTAAACCACTTTCTTTCAAAGCAAGAAGAGTTGGCATTTGAAGATGTTTATTCATAATACTTCAGAGATGACAGAGGTGCTCAGAAGACAGCCTGGGCAGAGGTGGCATTGTGGCTTGCCTGCACAGCGTGGCACAAGGACAGGGAGTGCTCTGCCCCGAGCCTCAGGCTCCCTGTGAGCAGGAGATGCGCTGGAAGGAGGAGGAACAACTGTCTCACAAAGCAAACACCCCTCTGCTGCTGGCTGCTCTGAATAGACCACCTGTACATAGATCGATGGCAACAGAACTACTGTAAACAGAACAATTTCTGAAGTAAAATGGAAGAGATATGCCACAGTTAAAAAAAATAATCAAGTATCATATGAAGGGCTACATTATTAACATTACATCAATGACTGCACAACTTCCACTTCCCCAACCAGTCAGAAGAGATCAGTGGTTTCTCAGGTAAAAAGCATTCTGTTCCAGCTGCAGGAAAGCAAGAAGCCTTGCAACAAGCTGTACTTTTACCTTTGCACCCTATTACAGAGTAAGTCTTTTCACAGAGTGGTTACAGGCCCCTTTCCCCCGCAGCTCTGCCCTTAGCTGCCAGCTTTCTGCGTCTGAGGGGGAATTGTCAGGAGA
This sequence comes from Thinocorus orbignyianus, assembly GCA_013400375.1. NCBI lineage: Eukaryota > Metazoa > Chordata > Aves > Ciconiiformes > Thinocoridae > Thinocorus > Thinocorus orbignyianus. The sequence continues at coordinate 78,030 of VXBW01006656.1, read as the reverse complement.
GGGTAGAACAAGCTCATTTCATATTGCTGCTGGTTTGCTCTTACAAACAGTCTCTGAAGAAGCTGAAGCAACAAGTACACCTGTGAGTGCCTCCCAGGCCTCTCCTATTACCTAGGAAAATAAAAAGACTATTCCACAGTTTTTACGATCTTTGAATATAAACAAAATCATAACAGAAGGTCACTTTAAAAAAGTCTTCCTTATCCAACACCACTAAAAGAAGAACATTGGATCTTTTTTGTTGTTTTTAAAATTGGTCAGGGAGGTAAGACAAAATATTAAACCAGATACTGATATTGTGGGTGATGGTCACATTACGAGCACTTATACTCTTCAATGAATTCCAACAGTTTGTTCTTCAGAGGGTTTGTTCCACTCAAAACAAAAGGATAAAATTGGCAGAAAGTATTTTAAAGTTGTATTATCCAGACATCACAACTCTCCTGGATAGCAATGTATCCTACAAGGAACTTTTAATCTCAGGTCTTGAACGTTCTTAGTCACTGAATGGACTACAATGGATTACACAGAGTAAATTACTGGGTTATTGGACAAAAACTCTTCTCTGTAAGAAGAGTTTTATATGCAAACCCAGAAATACTCTACACAAGTATTTCTTTCTGTATTGCCTTTTACGTCATGTAAAGCATTTGCTATCCACAGTCAAATCTGACTAAATGACAAGATAGAAAGTCCCAGTAGAGGCTTTAAATAATAAAAAGGAATTTTCTGAGATATTTTACAGGTGTTCTATGAAATCACAGAGTTGTTAAAAAAATAAATAAATCAACAAATCCAAACAAACACAAAACAACGAAAACCCCAAAACCCCTCACAAAACCCCTAACTACAACCCACTTTATCACACAGCTCATGCTGAACAGAAAATGCTATCCAAACTCACAGTGTATCAGGAATGCCACTAGTATGACAGCTCTAAATTACCACAGTAATACTGGATATCAGTATTTCAACGCGTTGACACTACTGTCCCGCCCCTAAGTGACAACCACCATTGCTCACTGAAAGCCAGGTCTGAAGCTTGAAGAGTTTGGGAAGCATCCCAAGATGTTTGGAGAAGGACTTCATGGAACAAGAGAGAACACTGTGCGTTTTAGTCTACTTTTCAAATTAAGATCAACAACACCCCCAGCCCCTCAACCAGATGTCACCAAGCATCAGCCCCAGGAAAAATTGAAACAGGATTGTCCAGCCCCGCTGCAGACAAACCCTGCTCTGCTCATCAGTACCCGAGTGCAAAGTCTCACTTGAACGGCGTTTCAGAGAAGCTTGCATTTCTTTTAAGATCACACTGAAGGGTAGCAATAGAGTAAGAAAAAACAACTTTAAAATTTGCCACTTTTAGGGTAATGTGAACACAGACATCACTTTCAACGGAGTACAGCTATCAGCCCTGGTATGGCGAATCTAAATGGTGGTTCTCTTTGAGGAGAAGGTCTGGGTCCAAGGACATCCATGTGTTAATGCCCTTTCCTTTTCTCAACACCACCCACCACTCCTCAGATCTGTCTTCTCTCTTCTTTAATGCTCTGGACTCATTCTGATTCCCTTATCTTTCTGTAGGCTTTTTCTCCTTCTGTTTTCCTTTAAGGGACTCTTTCCAGCTGTGCCACTGCCTACCCCTGCATTTTCTTGTGATCTTTATGAGAACCCAGTTACACCATGAACTGCCATGTATATTCACCAAGGCTGAACATGCTTTTAGTGACTGACAAATGCAGCTGGAAGGAAGAGTGTTTCCTGCAGGCAATGCAGAACCCTAGAGGGCACATGAGACTCAGGAATTATCCTCCTTTGTCCCCACCTCTCACTGTTTAAGACATTTTAAAAAAAAAATAGCTATAGAAAAATCCATGGAAAATCTTTTCCCATCCCAATCCAACTGATTAAACACCCAAGCCATCGGATTAAACACCTTAACTTTGGGCAACAGAATTACCTACTTATATTCAACAGTCACTTTGACAGTTACAACAACTCACCTAATGCAGGTTAGCTCAATACTAACCTGCATTTCCTTTTTCAGTTTATGCTGCACTGGATTATGTTCTCTAACAGAGGAAGTACTTCTAAAAACATATTTGATACAGTTTCAGTTCCCCATTTTTTTCTTTCATTACTGTAAACTAGTCTCAAAGATTCAAATCAGACACTATAACAATTATGCATGCAAATTAAGCACAGTTACACATATTCTCAAAAAAAGTAGAAGCCATTTACTGCTATGTATCTCTCCTGTCTTCCCAACAGGTCACTGAAATGACACAGGACATTTATTTAAATAAATACTGCAAGTCATTTCTTATACCAATTCATCACACCCTAACGGAAAACAGGCTTGAGCTTGACAGGTCCAAGCTCAAGACTTAGCAACTTGAAATCAGGCTGGAGGTTTTGTTTTTGGACTCTTACTCCTGTAAGAGTCTACCCATGTTTAAGAACCTTACAGTGGTTTAGAAACGCCCTGCCACAAACTGAGTACTGTCACTGAGCGCAGCTCAGCCTCGAGAAAAGTTTAGAGATATTCGTAAATACACATAAATAGTAGGGGGCAAAGTCAGAACTCCATTCAACACTTTCATCCCAGCTCAAGCCACTCTTTCTATTTACAAGGTCCCATCCTTAAAAACTAAAGAAGAACTCATAAGAAGGAAAAGATCACACAGAGCTAAAATCCTGTGTTCTCAGCCCATCCCTTGTAATTCTCAACGTTTACATTTCAACAGGTCCCAAAGTTTTGGACAAGCTGGTGCTGCACTGTGCCAGGAACAGTAAATAGTAAGAGAACAAGTCTTGATATCAGGGTAAGACCATGAGGGACACTATTGTGCTTTGTTTTTATTTAATTTGTTAAGTAATCAATTAAAACCTATCAGAATTGACAAAGTCTTTAACGAAGGTTGTATCTTAAAGTTTAAGAAGGTACAAAGGACAAAGGCTACAAAACTAAACAAAGAAAGGTTAATTATTATTTTTAAAAGGGGGCAGGGGTAAGGAGACAATCCTTTAGCCAAAACCAGTGTCATACAATACTGGTGTGCAAGGCTGTGAAAACACAAGATTCTTATGTTATCTAAATGACAAGATCCACAGTCAACTCTTTGCATCTTTGTTTCCATACTCAGCACCGGAAAAGTTTCCCACTAAAGCACCACATACTGTATTTTTCAGGGTGGAAAGTCTGATGTTCTGCTAAAAACATAAATAGCAAATCTATCAATTTCACTAATTTCTTCATCAGTCCTAAATATATAGAAAATAGTAGACACGCACAAAATACACAGCAGTGACAGTTCCAGAAAAAAAGTTTTTTGGAAATTTTCCACATTTGCTGTTTTGTAAGACAGTCATTAGGAGGCAGCAAATGGCTCAAAACCATGTGAGAAAACAAATCCTGGAGGAAATTGAAAGTGAATAGGATAGTAACAACTAGGAGTGAGAAATTAATTCAGAAACAAAAGTGGCTGCTTGACATTCTCCAATTCAATCCAATGTCAGGGTCCATCAAAGACAATAATTTGGAAGCTATTTGGTAAGTAATTTGGGATCTCATTGATGGAAACCACACTCAAACTTCCTATAATTGCCTTTGGATTTCTGGTAATGTTAAAAAGCAAAAGCCTTATCCTAGCCTGTTTTCCTGGAGCATGCTTTCTAAGTTAATATCACAACATTGCACATGCATATACATCAAGGACACAAAACAAACCACGTCTGGTACCATGCCAGCAAACCCAAATAGCTTATAACCAGAAGTTCAGAGTCTGGAATTATTTCCATGGTTCCTCTTTTCTAAGTCTCATTTAAAAGCCAGTGGTTTTCCCAGTGCTTCATTAACGACAATAATAAGATCTTACCCAGTAGCATTCATAGCTCTCTACTCTTCCTACCAGAACACAGCATAAGCCAAGCTAAAAGTAACACAAGAAGCTTTCTTAAAAAAATAAAATAAATCCCAGAATTTTTACCACAATTGCCTGTATTTTTTAAAAATTGCTGGTAATATTTTACCTTGTGCAGCCTGGAAGCTGTTTTTCAAATGCATTTATATTCCAAATCAAAACACAAGTGGAAAAGGATCATTTTACATTCTAAGCAAATCTGTAAATATGAAAAGATTAAAATATGGGCTAGGTTTGCTCACATCTTGGAATATGACACGTAAATTAGTGTTTATTTCCCAAACTGTGTTATCTTCAACACAGAACAATACACTTATCTGTATCTGACTAAACAGTTATGGTAAGTAACGGAGACAAGAAGAGTTAAATCATATCAATATTTCATGTTAACAGAGTCATACATTTATACAACATTTTTACAATACAGCATTTGCAATTAATCAAGCATTTTCAGCTTTCCACATCAGTCATGAAATACGAAGAACAAAAACAAGGCATAAACTTACTCTTTGCTAGGTGTCCACACTGTCCTTTGGGCTGAGTCAATGGGAAATAATTACCACCAGGAAATCTGGTAAGCAAAAATACAATAAAAATGAACATTAGCATGCCAAAAAGAATAAACTCAGCTTTCCTGCAAGTATTTTTCCCCATGATACTTCACAGGCAAGGTTAAAAAAAAAAAAAAAAAAAAAAAAAAAAAAAAAAAAAAAAAAAGGAAAAAAAAAAAAGAACCAAAAAAAGCAAGGTCGAAAAAATATATATACACATTTAAAACGTAGTCCAGCAGTGTTCAAGGATCCTTGCCTCTCAAACTTTAAAGCAGCACGGACAAATGTTGAGATGCCTATAATAGAACAAAAATCCAAGTTCTCAATCACTAGTTACGTAGTATGTGTCAGTAAGGAAGACAATTTCCAAAATAATGATTAATGTATTATCCAGATTTTTCCCTCTCTCCCTTCTCCCCTTCCCATTCAGGTTTTTCTTCTTATAAAATGCACATAGGTTTTTTCTTCCCTGTACCCTGACTCAGGCCTGGCTTTGAAATGCATTTCAATCTCTCAACACAGACTGCTTTCACTGCATTTAGAGTCCCACCAAGGCCCAGCTTTAAAAGCTACTGATTCTTTTTTTCTTTAGCCTTCCTCACAAAGGAAGGGTATTTTGTAAATTACCAGCTCGTTCAGATCAACAAAAGGTACTTTCATAGAAAGCCCCATTTGATTTTGCTCAAATTTGATTACAAGGATGGAGAAAAGGAAAGGAAGTCAAAAAGAAAAACCCCAGATGGCTTTTTCATTCATCTCAGTGAATGAGCTTTATCTGTGCCTTTTGAAACTGTAGCAGTGGAAAAGCATTTCTGTTGGCTTAAAAAACTTGACAAAAATTATTGGTTTGCCATTTCTCATGTAACTGCCATTGGGAACTGGATGAAAAGACTTTTTCATGGGATCGCCTGCTTGGATCAAAATAATGGAGATTAGGTATTTCATTATAAATTACAGTGGGAGATAGAGCAGGCTGTCATATTAATAGCAACCTGCTCATGGCCTTCAATGGTAGCTATTCTCCTAGACAAAGGACCAAGGGGGTTGTCTATTGAACTTGTACTTTAGGCCTGATCAATTTTCTATCATCAAGGCAAAAGGTGAGGTGACTAACAAAAGAATTCACACATGACTGACCTCATAAGCCTATAGATAAAACAGCTTAAAGAAACAAAACACATCCTGAAATTATGGGTGATAAACTGTATAAAGGAAAAAGAAGAGGAGAAATGATAGAAAAAGAGAAAGAAAGAGCATGTGGTCTATAATTCTCCCTCCCTTCTTAGGTGAATGGACATATTAAAAGCTACTTGTTTTCAGCTGCAGATAATTGCAGCCTTTGCTTTGCCATGTTCTGCCTTAAATCCTCCCGCATACTTTTTCCTCCAACACTGTTCCAGTAATTTCATTCATGAGTAACCACAGTACCGAGTTTAATACAGAACTTCCAGGAGCTGTGGCCACACACAGGAAGGATTACACCTAACATCATGGGCAGAAAGGTGTCACACAGGCGTTGCATTTATAATCAAATTACAGGAATTGCTATGGTGTGCTCTGATACAAAACCTTGCTAATTAAGTGAAAGTTGGGCAACTGAGCTATAGAACAAGAACATCCCTCAGAACCTGAAAGTCTCGATACCTTTTTCTTTCACTGAGATGGCATTTAATTTTATACAGTGTGCAAAACTGCATGTGAAATGCCTATGACATCTTCAGCTACCCTTACAAGTACATATTTGCATTTCTGCTGCTGCTTCCTAGGAGATGGGAGACCCTTCTGCAGCATTAGCATTCTTCTAGAATCATTCTTCTAGATCAGCTAGAGATACAGAGGGTGAAATCCTCACTCTTCTGCAGCCACGTATGCACAGCATAATGTTCTCTGATTTCTGTCAGCACTGAGCTCCTCTAGTTTGCTGTACTGACAGAAACTCAATTATCCAGAACACTCTTATACAAAGAGCTATGGCTCCTGTTACATCTTAACCCTGTGGAAATTTCCTGTAAGATGTTAAAGTGCACATATCCCCTCCCTTGACATTTGCATAACTAAGGCAAAATTGTAGAAGCATGCAAATATTTATATTTGAAGGCCAAAACACCAACTAAAGCAACTGAGAATTCCCCTTACACACAGTTAACAGCAGCTTGAGTGTAAATGGTGCCCAGCAGTCTACTTTAAACGCACCAGGGGGGACGATAGCAGTCTAGAATTTGGTTTCAACCACCAATAAGTCACAATGTGCCAAGTTTTCTGAGACATTTTGGAATTTCTCCTTTCAGTCCCACCACTGCAGTGATACTGCAATTTCAAAAATGAAGCGTGGCCCTTTGCAACACATCACAGACCCACCTCTCTGCACAGCAATATTTACGTACAAGACACTGAAATAATCCAGGCTAAGAAAGTGAACACCTTTTATTGAGTTAAGATCCAGAAACAGCTAGATGGAACATAAGGGAGACTAAGAACTGGTGCAGGTGAGGAATTTCTGAACCATAACTTTCCAGCAGAAGGCAATGGATTGCTGCCTTACAGACCGAGTCATACTGAAGGCAAATGTACATTCATTATTGCACAGAAACATCAAATAACTCATTATAACCACCACTTCTGGAAGTAAAGACAAGATGAAGACAGGCAAAACACCAGCACTGTGCGTTAAGCTTTGATTGCCAACACAAAAAAAACTGAGAATCACTGCCAGAGTACATGCCTCCAGGTAGCTCAGATACATGGCATCACATGCAAAATTAGTAGAGGCCCTAGTGGTAGTAGTATCTTTTAATTATCCCAGAGATGCACTGATGATTACTAAATGATTAGCAATTAATCCCAACTTTACATCCTCTATAAGGGGCCCTAGTGAATAGTTAGAGAAAAAAGAGCTCCTGCAATCATTGTAGATAGCTCTCAAACTATAGGCTCTGTGCCCAGTAGCACTAAGAAAGGCAAATCAAATATTAAGAGCTATTTGAAAAAGAGATAGCCCAAGCAGAAAACACATTTTTTTCCCCAGCATCAATATAGTTTGAGTATCTTATATTAAAATCCAGAAGCAAAGCAACATACCAAAAAAGACAAGTAGGTGTAATCACACACTTCAGAAGAAATCATTAAGCACCGACTGCCACTAGACATAGACAGACTTGACCTTCTGAGCACATCTCATAAGGGACACACAGAATTAGGAATCTTATCATGGAAACTGGAGATGTAATCCAAAGCCAATGACAGGGCTGGGCTTTTTTCCTACTTTGCTTGTTTAAGCAGGACTTCACTCACACCCCCACGTTATAATGTTAGACTAAACCTTATTAGTAAAGGCCCATGCCTTTACATTCTATTTCTTATCCTCACAGACCTGCTTATAATAAAAAAAAAAAAATGCCAATGAACAAAAAACCACAAGGAAATGTATTTGGTCTTGGCCTACCAATAGGAGAATTGACATTTTTCCGCGAGACACATATGGGAAAAGAGAAATCCAGGAAAAAAGTCAGTTTTGTTTTTCTTTTAACAAAAAGGAAAATAAAGAAGGCTGTGCTAATTGCCCTGATTCGAAGGAAGGATATAGATATTTTCAGTTTTAGTCAACTTGGGTAGAAGTTAATTTCTTCATTGACTTCCAGCGTAAAATGTAAACATCTCAAAGTGAAAACTGACAAATATAACCATAAAATAAAAGTGTAAGCACGCAAAGGCAGTGCCAGAAAAGTGAACAAATAGAGCGAGGTACAATTAACAAGAGACAAAGGGAAAAGAAATTTTACAGAGACACTTCAGAGCGAGAGGAGGATCAAGGCAAAGTAATGGCTGGTCAGCAGCTTGAAGGTGACAGCTAAGTATTGATGGACTGTGCCGAGAAGCCTGAAGTGTTTACTGCTTTATTGATAGCTGTTACTGAGACTGGCTCCCACAATTAAAAGCTAAGAGAAAAAAAGAACATAAAAAAAGAGCAGGACAAGATCAGGGAAAGAAGATACTGGGAAAACATGTAGGCGAAAGCACTGAAAATGGGTTATGCCATATTAAATTTGCCCAAAGCCCTAGATAACCATATGAGTATCAGAGCTGCTACTGCTTGAAAGTTGTTATCATTAGAATTATTTCTGAAAGCCTAAGATGGATGGGTATGGGTACAAAAGCCTTTAAGGAAAAATAATGCCTGCCTTAAAAGGAGGAAGAAGCAACTGCAGTTACCTTCCCAGTTTGAGTCACCTAGAAGAAAAACAGGAAATGGGTACCCGAGTATGGACTGATCAAGAACAAGGCATAATGAGGTAACAAGACATAGTATGGGAAAGAATTGATTCATGATTTTATGATTTTAGGAAAACTTTTGGCATCACAATGCAGGAACTTCTCCTGGCCAAACCAAGAAACATCTAAATAGTATTACTACTGGATAAATAGCTTTAGAAAGAGGTGATAGTATAGTTACCAGTGATTCACAGTCTAAAAGGAATAAAGGCATCAAGTGGAGATCTTGGCCAGCACTGAATCCAGTATTATTCTTTATTTCCATCATTAAACTTGATGACAGAAGAGAGACTTCTCCCATAATGTCTGAAGGTAGGTCTAAGCTAGGAAGCTCTGCAGGCACACTGAGGGACACAATTAAGGTCCAAAAACATCTCGGTAGAAATGGTTTTTAAAAGACTGCAATTCAGAAATAGCTACATTATTTCCTACTCTCAGAACTAATCAACTGTAGAAATGTAGGTTGAGAAACAGCCTAACGGTTCTGTACTAAAGGATCTGGATCAGAAGCTAAACCTTGAATCTACAAAGCTATCACAAATAAAAGCAGGTATCGTATTGGAAGCCTTATAGACAGAATAAAGCATGCCCTGAATGCCACCTGAAATCATCGTTTTCCTTTACCTGCTTTTGGTAAGGCCTTAAATGGATCACTGTTTAGTTGTGGACACTGCCTGCAGGTCGAAAATAAGATGTAGTTCATTTGAAAGAGCAGTAGTTTAGAAGACAATCTACAACACTGAAATATTGGACCTTATTTTAGGAAAGAATTAAAAACCCTATGACTTTAACACAACAGAAACAATAATAAACCACAAAAGTAACTGAATATACAATTTAATCCAATCCTGTGAAAACTCTTAAATATATCAAGATTTATTGTAACTTTTCCTCAAACTTTATGAAGTCCAAAAGCTCTCTAAGCCAAAAAGAATCTAGTACGGTCCTGTCCCATTTTATCCTTAGAGGATTACCCGTCCTCAAAGAACCAGTACCAATGGTGTACCTCTTCCTAAACCTCTCTCTTTCCTTTTCCCTCTGAACCTTCAGGTGCATCCATCAAACACAAAAGCTTTTTGCAAGAGCCTCTGAACTTAGGAAATGAGACTGAATCTCCTCACAGACAGGAGTACAGCATCAAGTCAATAAACCTCTCCTAAATTACAAAAATCTTTTTAAATAGCCTGAAGTAGAGATGCCAACACATGAAGATATGATGCTAAGTAATCTTAATACTTGGAAAGCTTCTTTAATACCAATTAAAAAAATTAAATAAACAACTGTATAATCTCTGGCCACATCAACCTTAAACCAAGAGAGCGGTTGCATGGTGTTCTTTAACTGGACTACTACATTCCAGTTTAACACAAGTGATTTCCACACTCTGACAACTCCAGTTTCCATTACCATGGCAACACGAACACATAATTATATACATGCACTGAAAGTAGAACTAGAGGAGTAGCAGCCTCTGGAGAACTTTGTGTGTGTACCTGCATGCTACACAGCAAACAAAAAAAACCAGCCCAGAATGTATTTCTTTTAAATACATTTTTACTGGGGAACATAATGGTTAGCAAAGTAGTAAACTAAATTTATTTGAATTCAATGACACTTGAATTAAACAGTATCATTACCTCAAACCTCATTTTATTACAGTTTTCAATTCCACGGGAAGAACTCAAGAAGTTCACAAAATCCAAGTCTTCTATGCAGTTCAGATTTTGAACGAGATCTCATAGGATTATAAATACTTGTTAGTGACTAATTCATGGGAGTGGTTTCACCTTGGAATTTATTATTAGCAAAATGAATGAGTTTATTAGAATATTTATACAATGGCAATTTTTTTCTGTAAATATACCTTTCCTGTATTGAAATAACAAGCTTAAAGAATTCTTCTGTTTAAAGATTTATTTCTAAGAAACATTTTTAAAAAGTCCCTTTTTTCTTGACTGTCATAGCCTAGTCACCTCTGTTCCCAGTAAGATATTCCAACCCCATTGTGATTAATTCTACTTTCAGTCTTTATGCCCATTCATTGCTGATTTTTTATCCCTGTGGTGTTTGAGAAACCAACAGAAAAACAAATACTTCTCTTATCAGTTAGCAGCATATTTGGTGGTGGTGGCTTTTGAGGTAAAAATAAACTAAATAAATATGTTTTCAGACAGGGACTGAAGTCACCAAACTCATTTAAGCAGGACACTAAAGCTGGTGGCTCACCTGGGCATTAGCTTCAACTATGGAGCCAGGAGCAGAACTCTGAAAACAGTCCAGTTAATCAAATTCTATCTGTGCAATTTTCCCTCACTACCATGTACTTTTTTGGATGCAGGGGAAAAAAACACAATATTTTGCTGCAAAATACCAAAGTGAAATTGGAGTTATGACTTCAGTAACACACGACTGGTCACTGACTATTTTCTGCAGTGAGAACATCCACCTTTTCCCAGGACACAGAACCTTTCACCATTACAGGCTCTGGCCTTGTGAGCAGATGGGATTTGGCCACTGCTCCCAGAATCAGGAGCTCAGAAGCTCCCCGTCAATAACATGTATTGCTCATTGGTATGTGGAAGGAGCTCTGATATTCCAGCTTTCCCAAACTGTTGTTCTAAAGGAACTTGGGCAGATAACAAACTTAAAGAAGAAATAGGAAATAGCAGTCACCAAGCTGATTTCAAAGAGTAGCACTTACATCATTGAACTGATAAGACTATTCACATGCCTTACTTGTCAAAATGAATAGAATTAATGTCTTTGAATGTCCTTCAGAAGATGATACAGAAAAGAAAACCTCACATAGGTATGAAAACATTAAACAAGCACTTCCAATTTGGGGGAACAAAAAGAAGGGAGAATTTGAGTTCATATAAATGAATGACAGTACTCTCCTGGAGCTTTAACAGAAGCAAAATTTTGTCTGAGAGCCAAAGAGATAAAGTGAGCCAGGATAAGAAAGAGGGAAGTTATTTCTGATAGTAATGGCTAAAAATAGGCTTCATCCAGTCCTGCTGTGACTAAACAAAAATCTTTCATGAAACAAGAGATAATAAAAAGACAAGCACTTAACTGTTGGTGCCTCTGTGACAATGTACATCATCACTGAATATTTAATCCACACTGAGGCTCAACAATTTACAAAAACCCAGAAGATGCTATGAAAGTTGTTAAACATGATTATTTCAACCTTCCAAAACTTTGTAAAAGGCTTCAGTACCAAGGCAGGGAGTCTCAACACATAGCCATGAGGCAGCAGGAAAGTCAGCTGTGCACATATCTGGGGAGAAGCTACACCTTTTCCTTCATGTGGTAGCCAAGAAAGGAGTTATTTCTGTTTTGCTTGGACTGTACCAACCCAAACAAAACAGTATTAACATACACTTGCCAAATTTGATAAGTAGGACCACCTGACCAGGTCAAACATTCAAACCACAAATCAGGTTGTTAATAGAATAAGAACGACCAAAAAGAATCAAATAAGACTTCAAGATGTTAGAACAAGACCAGCAGTGTTGTCAACAAAGAAACAAGGTAACAGTCAAGTATCTTACACCAAATAAATAAATTAGCATCCCAAAAGCTGTAATATTGTTCAAATCTTCCAACAGTTACGTAGTTCCATAATGAGAGATACCACAGTTCCAGTCCTGGGGAAACTGTTTCTGCCATGGGTAAGGTTGAAGTAATCAGCATGTACTTCTAATATAATTTACTTTTAGGAGTAATTTTTTTTGCCTGTATATAATGGCTAACATTAACAAGGGTATCTATAAACATGGACACTTAAAAAAAAAAAAATTAGCTAAAAAGCATCTTGTTTGGGAAGTCCATTGAGAATAACACTTAAAAACAGTTCTGTAATGCAGGTGTAATTGTTTGCAGATCTTTCAGAAAGTTCAAGGAAACAAAACCCTTAACAGAAAAAAAAGACTAAATCTATTAAGATTACAGTCTCTGAAAAGTGAGTATGACAGTAGGCTTCCTTTCAAAATCAGGAAGTAAATTTAGTACGTATAAAGCTCTGCAAATCAGATCTGTCCTAACTATTCTATAGCCACTAACATCAAAAGAAACTTAACTTAAACACTGAGACTACCAAAAAAAAAGAGTACAAGGAAATAAAGGCTAAAGCACAGTCCACTTTTGAACACATACAGAAACTGACCTAAATTAGCTTTGCACCACAACAGAAAAAACCCAACATATTCAAGTATTTAAGAACGCATATAAGAATGCATTAAAAAAAACCTAACACAACAAACCTCATTTCTGAATTCCATTTAAATACACAAACAGGACAAACCAGAATCAACATCTCTTCCCACTCCACAGCAAATCCCACAGGAGGAGGTTTAGCACCTTCGGTAGCAGCTGGGGTGTGGCTGAGTGCAATTAATTGATTACAGCTGACAACAACTGTGACCCAGGAAAGACAGGGGTTTACATCTCCTGCTTTTCACTGCTTACTCATCTAGTACTTCTGCAGGTGTCAGGGATAAAAGTGTTATGTTCATGGTGCACAGCTGAGGTGTCACCCCAAGTTCCAGCCCTGAAGAACATGATGTGTGAAAGTGCTTTTCCTTCTCCTCACTGGCACTGGTCTTTCCCATGTCTCCTCCATGACACTCCCAACCACAGTTTGGCAATAGGGTCTGATAAAGAAATCCCAAGGCTAGAGAAGAACTCTCACAGAATTGTCACAGTTGAAAAGGACCTCTGAGATGACCAAGTCCAAACATACACAAAACCACAACCCACACCCTACAGTCTTGGCCCCTAGAGCATGCCCTGAAGTGCCACATCTACACAGTTCTGAAATACCTCCAGGGATGGTGACTCCACCACCTCCCTGGGCAGGCCGTTCCTGTGCCTGACCACTCTTTTCAATAAAATAATTCTTCCTAATATCTAATCTAAACCTCCCCTGCCAGAACTTCATACCATTTCTTCTGGTCCTGTCATGATTCCCTTGGGAGAAGAGGCCAGCACTCAACTCTCCACAACCTCCTTTCAGGTACCAGTAGAGGGCAGTGAGGTCTGCCCTCAGCCTCCTCCTCTCCAAACTCACCATGCCCAGTTCCCTCAGCCTCTCCTCCTCGTAGGACTTATTCTCCTGACCACTCACAGCTTGGTGGCTCTCCTCTGGACACGCTCCAGCCCCTCAATGTCCTTCTTGTAGTGAGAGGCCCAGAACTGACCACAGCCCTTGAGGGGAGGCCTCACCACTGCCCAGGACAGAGGCACCATCTCCTTTGCTTGCTTGCTTTCAACTGTTTTCTTCAAAATCTTTTTGACTATTGCTATTTTTTTCCTATGGTAAATTATAAGTTTATAACAATGTCTACCCCTCCTACTCCTCTGCATCTTAAGCATCTTCTGAACACTTTCACAGCATATATTAAAGGAATAACACTTACTGGAATGGTTGTATTTATAGTAGAGCTTCAATCATTATCATTCAGGTCTAATTTCTCCATAGAGACTGTGTTAATGTATCTTTGAAAAATTACATTACATTAATGAATTCAAAAGATTTTGCTGTTTTCTAAGTGGTGACAGGAACACTAGTTTGATGTCAGAATCATGAATTTAAGCAGCTTCCCGATTTACCACACCAAACTTCACATTCTCTGGGCACCTGAGGTAACTTCTATTCTTATCCCATAAGCCATAAAGCTTCAGTTACTTCTGTTACTACCTTTTTATGAGTAAGCTTTTGATCTCCAGTAAATTCCTACATCATAAAAGAGACACAGAGGTATTTTCCTTGCATGAGGAATTCAAGGGTCAAGAATAGCTCGACCTGATGACCTTACAGGCAACTTTGCTTAAAAAATTTTTCAAGTACGTGTAATAAAACTTTTACAAAGAGATTTGGAAGTTGCACACATAGCTATAATTAAAGGCTAGGTGTTTCTATCTAATCGACAACACAGAGACAGAGAAAACAGGTCTTTGGAAGATCCCAGGAATGACTTTTTCCTCTTCCCCTGATGGTATCACCCTCAGTCAGCGTGACACTTACTATATTCCTGAGGCTTGCCCTCCTTCCTCTCTATCTAGGCATTCAAATAAGTGATATATCAGAAAAGCTCCCCTTTTTAACTTTAGGAAACTAGAAATCAGGACTATTTTTGGCAGTGGGGGCTGCACGGGCCACTGTGAGGAGAAGCCAGGGCTGCCTGAGGCTGGCCATGGCCGGTTCCAGCCGGTTCCACCTCAGGGCCCGCCCACTGAAGAAAAGGCAAAGTGCTGCCTGGCAGTGTTTCCCTCACAATACTGAGGAAAATAAGTTTGAGAACCAGCCTTGTGAGCACAGCCAGGTGAGTGAAACAGGAGGGAGGAGGATCTGTGGGGACCCCGGCCCTTGGTGGAGCGGGTTTGTCCCCTGCAGCCTGTGGAGAGGCCACAGTCAGTCAGACACCTGCACCACAGACACCAATACCTAAAAGCTGCTTCCAGGCACTGTCAGTTTGCACCTTTGGACAATATTAATGGAATAATGAATTCAAAAGTTCTCATCTACACCATGGCAAAAAGATGGACCTCACAAGTCCTACATGGAGCAAATGAGAATGTATCTTTACCTGTTACCGAAAAGCAAGGTCCTTTATTTTCCGTCACGCTTCTCTGCTACACTCAAGACAAGATTCTACAGCACAGAGACCTAGTAGATTATGGTCAGAAGTAAATCCCACAAAAGAACAATGTGGAAGATACAAAGACAGCATGCCAGGGCATTTATCTTTCCCACTTAAGCCTTCACTGTATAGCTAAAAGTTTAGGCACTGCAGTTTGGACATATACCGGGAACAGATTGGATTAAATTGGAAAAAGATTGAGAAATTCTGCTTGTTGGACACATGGGAAGTTTTAGTAACTCGTATAAATTGTTTTTCATCATAAAAATTAGCAAAATGCAGCTATATTCAGATAAAATATGAACTCCCCTCATTCCTCTATATTTCAGAAGCTTAAACTCCTGATCTACAATGCTGTTTTCAGATCACAGATATGATGACGGAGGGGCTGTGTACTTCAAATAATCTTGTGGCTTCACATGTACCTCCTCTGAGGCAAGAAGTGATTTATGGAGAGAAGTGAGTACAAGGCCCAGGCCTAGAACCACTCTGTATTCAATTGAATATTCAATTTCTACAAACAAAACAGTTAACTATTTGGTACTGTATGAAAGTACAAACACGGCCTGCATCCTGTTTCCTATGTATCATTACAAATAGATGAGCAAAAGGTCTTCCTTTTGAATATAGAAATGGTTTCTCATATGCAGTTTATAACAGCCCCCTCATTATAGAGAATCTTTTCACCATATGATCGTGTGTATAAGAACAATTAAAGAAATTCAGAATTCTCAGTATTTTCTTTAAATGAGCCAACTGGCTGTGAAAGGTGCTGGACTGACAGCTCTGATAAGTGAGTCCTCTTTCTTCTGAATTGATACAGTACAGAGAATAGCAATGCAATTTTCATTCACACTCTCCTGGGTATGTAATTTATCCCTGACCTTGAGAAGTGCCCGTTTAATCATTAGCCTCTCTACTGAAACCGCTAACGAGAAGGGCAATCGTAGTGGCACAAGGCACCTGTTCATTAGGGAGCAGACTGAGAAAGACCATCAGCTCATTGCAGTGCAGAGCCCCACATAGAGAGAACTCTTCCACGTGTGGTTGATCCTCCCCCTGCAAGTTACCATCAGTACTGTCTGTGATATATTTTACACAGTTGCAGGCTCACATTTTGTTTGGTTGAAAGGACAGAAATTAAAACCTTCTGCTAAAAGTTAAGGTAATTAAGAAATCTACAGCAAGAAATAACTGATCAGTTAAGCACTATGTTCATGCTATCTGCATAAGTGGCAAGGAACTATGAAGTTCTTCACAGATGCATATTCTTGCTCCTTATAAGACTGAAAAAGGTACGGAATATTTGGGTTTGTTTTCCTCTTTAGGAAACTCTTCCAATGTTTTATACAATATTTGGGGGAAAATCCCTACCTCAAGTCATGTGTTTTGCTGCACAGTTGAAAAAAATACTTTATTAATTACAGAAAGAGTAAAAAAGAACTGGAACAGATAGGAACAAGTTACATGCAAATTTGCTGAACAGATTAGTCCATTGTTCAACAACAATGCACAATTTTCATCTGAGATAAACAATTTCAGTATTAAGAACAACAGAACCTACATATACTATAAAAGGATGTTTAACAAGGCATAACAAGTGAGATCCAGTTGTAACATTCTCATCTGGTGCTAACTGTCACATAAGGAACAAGCATTAAATATTTCTTCAATATTTTAATTCAGATAAGATAAGGCTGAAGAGGCCAAGTACTTTCATACATTACTGATGAAAATAGAAGATGAAAGAGGAAAAGGAAGGAAGAGGAAAGAAGACAGAAAAGCTTGACTTTCTAAACCCTAAAGTAAAATTTAAATGCTGTCCATAATCTGGGAGACATTAACCCTGTGATAGGAAGTTTATCATGTGAAGTGTCTACACACATTAAAACTTTTACTCACCAAAGATTTTTGAAGTGAAAGTTTCACATGTGGATGTGCATGGCCAAAACAGAAATAAAGTTTTTCCGGGTGCCATTTGGTAATCGCAGGGGAAATTTATACTCTGTGTGATTGCAAAACAAAGAGGGGGCAGCACTTGTTCTAGGAATCTCAGTGGGGGATTTTTCATAGAGTCCTGTTGTGGAAAGTGTACCAAATAATGGTATTTGCTATTCATTGTCTTCTGCAAACTGCAGAGTTGGAATTTCCCTTCCTGAAAGCATGTATTTGATATCTCGCTGCCTTTTTTCCCCCTCTGCTCATATATATGTGTGTGGTTTTTCTTTTAACCACCAACCCTATTTAATTTAAATAAAATTCGGGCCGGGCGGGGGGGAAGAAAAAGAGAAACAGGATGTGAAGATCACAGGACGTGAAGATGCCATTCTGGGAACTAGCAAGCAGTCTCAACAGTAAAAGAAGCCAAGTGATCTTTCAAGTGGGCTATTACTGTAGTTGTGGAAGCAGAATAATGAAACTGAACAGAATAATTGGCCTAAATATCTGGTTAGAGGGCTGGTACAGAGAAAAGAGCATGAAAGGCTCTACTAAAACGACAGAAAGGTGGGTGTTCCTGCAATCAGCACAGAAAAAAAAAAGCACTGGAGAAGTCTGTAAACTAAAGGAGAGGGGGAGGGGAACCATTGGAAAGAAATCCAAGCAGAGAAGGGGGAAAAATACCCACTAAATCTGAAAGTCTAAAGGAAAAGAGCAGTTGATTGTATTTGCTGACGTTCCAAGGATGGCAGTTGGGAAACAGCAACCAGAGGTGTATTAACGGGAGGTACACACTGTAAGAGAAATATGGGTGCCTCCTGAAATACACGTAGGAACACTTGTATATACTTTTAAAACAGGGACGAAGACACAGGCTGGCTGAATTTTCCTGTATAACGAGATACTGGGGCTTCAGCTGTTACTGCCAAGAGAAAAGAAACAACCAAATAAACAACCATCCTCTCTAAACTGGCCATTTCCATCAGCTGAAGACTTACTAAATAACTTAGGAACAGAAAAGCAGGGAAGTCAGTATACTCAGGTGTTTTGACCACCCACATCCAAGTCAACACAGTATCACATTGGAAAACATCTGAGGATATAAGGTCCAGTTTAACCATGCCGTGTATCTACATATCAGAGATTCTTACAGCTATTGAGATGCACTTCTGAAAGTAACTCTTTAAGTTGCCATGAACAGTCCAAAGCCAAATATATCCTATTTACAGTCCCGATGACAGAAACATACAATGCAGTTGATACTGGTGGTGTTAATGAATGATGATTATAATGACAGTATCAATAGATGGTAATTACTATGACAACATCATACTTTCAAAAAACTATAGCAAAGTGTTTTCTGTGTAATTAGCATTCCAAATTTTATGTGACATAGCAGAAAAGAAGTGGCTTTTCATTGGCTGGTTTATATTGGAGTTCCTTAAATAATAAACAGATCAAGACCCATTAGCAGGAGTCTTGAAGTCTTCAGAAATGCAAGGAGCATGAGAGTGCTACAGACCTCCGTGCAGAGAAACATGGCCAAAAAAAAACCCCAGGAAAACTACAGCAAGTTTCAAGCTTGAGGGGAGGCCTCACCACTGCTGGTGCATTTAAACTTCATAAAGTCCAGATGGTATTTTGAATATTATTCCATATGTTAACAGCTAAATGAAAGCAGTTACAGGAAAGTGATTAAGAAAAAAAAATTATGTGTTAATATCATAAATTAAACCAGAGGGAAATATATTTCTAGGTCAAGATATACAGCAAGAGGTAGTATCTTTTGTAGACCAGCTGTTATGATTGGGAGCAAAAGACACGGGTTGGGGTGGAAAAGCCTTTGCCTAAAGCATGCATGAAGGCATCTCTATTTTTTAAATTCTTCCAATAAAAGATACCACCACTTGCTATGAAAGAATTGCTTCACTTTTATCGACAGGTGATCTCAGCTACCACAGTACCACTAGATTAAAATAAAGGAGTGACCAAGCAGCTCTCTCTTGCTGAAGAGGCAAAGCTAAGCATTCAACATGAAGTACAAGCCCTCTTTTTAAATGCATAAAATAAAACAAAGATACAATTAAGTGTATTCTGTAGCCACTTAAAATCTTTCTTCACAGGTCTTCAGAGCTATTAGCTGCAGAGCACATCACGCAGTTGCATCCAAGCTAAGAATGAACACAGAGTTTTTGGCTGACCTACGTCTCATGAAATCACAGGCAACTTGCTCAGAATGGATGCAATATAAAATTAAATTGAAAACAAAACATAAGGAAAGATCGGGTAAGACCAGTTTTGCTTTATGTCAATATAGATAGGAGGAAGGCAGAACAGTGAATAAGATCCTTAGTGATAGCTAGGCAGCATCACTTTTGTCTCTTAACTATAGCTTCAGTAATAATTACACTGTTAATTTTCCCAGAGATGTGTCTCGTTAGACAATGGCCTGTATTTAAGAACAATCAGAAATAATAGAAATAGCATCTGGCTCTCTCCCTTTGATCTCTTTTGGTTTCCACATCACTGACTGACTTCTGTACATTAAAAAGAACACACAGACACTAGACAACGTCATTTGAGCAAGCTACTACCATCATTATGACGTTTTTCAGGCAAACACACTACAACTACTTCTAATGATTATGCTAATCAAGCTGCGGCTACAAACTACAGAACTGAACTTGAACAGCCCAAACAGAACAGAGTGGTTGATATAGCCATACTTTAAAGAGAACTAATTGCAAAGAAGACGACGTTGATGTCAGAGGAATAACGGAATGCTATAGGAGAGCAGGTGAAGCGATGCATTTTCACAAATATTCCTGGATCAGATTTCTCTTTCTAACAAACCCAAATGCTACTGAAATTCCAAGCATGCACAAACAAGGCATTTTAAGAGAGATCCTTCCCATGCGAAGGTTACAGTTTCCTTCAGAGGATTTAAGGAATCTGTATGATCATCTGGTCTCACCTCCTGTATTACAAAGTCTGCAGAACTTCCCCAAGTGGACAATCCTTCCGATTAAAATATAGCATATGCCTTGCTACTGGGCTTATGCATGAAAAGAAACAAATTCAAGATGTGGGGATAGAAAAGATCAACGTTATTATTCAGGTACAACATTTCTTTATGCTTATACACATAAGGAGAAAAAGAAATGCTCTCACACAGGAGAAAAAGAAATCAAAGATTGGGAGTGCAAGTGCATTAATTCCTATTTTGTAATTTATCAGCTTATCTCAAAGCAGTGCTGGAGGGCACCCTCTGGAAAAACAAGGGAGTATTTTACGGAACTGTTATATAACATTGCAGAATAGGATAAGGTAAATAATTAAACCAAATTAAAGAAATGGGGAATCTTTTGGCAGGGATTAAACATGAAAAGGACAATGATTGGCCTCTATCTTTTTTTGGGAAAAATATATCCAAATACGTCGACAGCGACTGCAGAATCTCAGAATTTTTGTAGGGCTTTTACTTATTTCGCAGTTTTAAAGATGACGTGTATTGTCACTTCAAGGTCTTTTCCAACCTACATGATTCTAGGATTCTAATAAATAGAAGAGAAATTAGGAAAGTTATGTAATTGGTGCCTAGAATCCTCTTAAAAGGACGATTCATTATGGTATTTCAAACCCAACAGTTTTCACTCTTCACTTTAGAGATACACACAAATATATCTGTGCCTCAAAGTGAAAAACAACTTTGTCTCAAAATTTCATTAAGGTTCAGATTAAAACCAAGAACATCTCTAATGACTTATTGCAACACAGTAAGATGGAACCTAAAGGAGATGTTCAAATACATTTTTTAAATGAATAAGGTTCTACCTTGGCTCAATCAGGTTATTGCACAAACCATCACTCTGCATTCATCAGAACTCAGTTGCCATCCGCCATCACAAGGCGTTCTTGTCTTCCTGAGCCTTCAGAAACTACTAATGATGAAACTCATACCTGTAAACAAAAAGTTAGAACTTCCTCACAAGACTTTTTTTTCAAGGTTAAATTAGTTTTGAATCCTTCATTGTGAAACTCATGTAAAACTTTTCCTGGTTAAGCAGACCATGTAGGGAGTTGCTGTGAAGAGCCACAAACCAAGCCCATCTCTGGGCAAAGCGTATCAATTCCTTTCAGCCTGCAACCTAGAGACCTAAAATGTTCTTTAGCTCAGAAGTGACTGAGGCATTGGTAATGCCATCCCCTCTGCAATTAAAATCTTGAACACTCCATTACAGCAAAGCTACTGCAGTCAAAATCCATACTGGGAAGCAAGTAGAGGCTTTGGGTGTTTTCATCTATTGCACAGGTATTACTAGGGTATCTGCCTGTGTTGGGGGCAAGGGGGGGAAATATTTCTATTCTAAAAACCTATGGGAAACATTAACCCCTACTGCACCTAGGTTTCTAGCTGAAGAGTTCTGAATTTCGTTGTGTACAAAAGCATAGTAGCTCTGTAATCAATTTGATGTGCATGAGGGTATAAATACACACAGGTACACATTTTGTCACCTATTTCGTTTCTTTAACGAAAACTGCGATTCCATGAGCTGAAGGAAGAAAATTCTCTTTTCTGCTGACTCACTGTAATAGTAGCAGAGATCCAGACCAGTGCTTGAAGTGATGCTGAAGAAAAACTGGCTGTTTTCTCTGTTTTGCAGAGTACTAAATAATGCATCAGCGTGCACCACTCAAAGGACTCAAAGTTTCAGCTCTGAAATAAAAGAAGCAGAAGAGCTTATAACTTCTGCTGTGTTTGAAGCTTCCCCACCATGAGAAGACAATAGTGAAGTCATCTGGTCTTCAAACTCATTAGTGAAGTGATTAAACACCACCACCTCATGCCATTAAGTACATCACGAGAAGGTTGTGATGTTCTCAAGAGAAGGTTGTAACTGGCATAATTTTAAAGTAAAAATCATCATCATCATAATCCCTGATTGAAACTGAATAACCAAGGAGGAACACACATAAAAAGTTGTGGAGATGCTCTACTTTCCCTGCTAAGGCTCTGGATTACACTCACCAAACATGGTTTTATCAAGGGCTAAGAGTTCTTGGTGGTCTCTTTCATCCTCTTTCTCAGCAGCACAGAAACTCATTCAGTCAAAATCGTTTTGCATTTCCAGCAACGCGGAGAACTGTGTGTGAATTGCTGCTTCACCTACTAACAAATGCAGCCAGTAACAGAACGGGATACCAAACTGGAGACTGCAAAAATTACACTGTTTTTTCCAGTGCCAAGCCATGTTCCAAAGCAGACTGGAGATGGTGCTTCTTTCAACTCCAGATATTTTTAATAGGATTTTTTTTTTCAATTGTTAATGCTGTGCATTATTACCATGTACTAATTTTGCGAGCCTGTACTTAAAATTGTGTTCCTGTCAACTCGGTGTTTTCCAGTCCAAGCACAGTCACTACTCTTATTTTATACCCCATGGGCTGCATCCAATTCTATTTCTACAAGGTAGAGATTTATTCTATTTTAGTCTAGGGCTATAATATCTAATGCTGCCTCTTCACTTAGCTCCAAATATACAGTGTGGAGTTGTACTCTAAAGCATTATAATATGATGAAACATGCCAGAGTTAAAAATGCATTTATATTTCCCCTATTAATTGCAACTGAAAATAATAGCATTTTGGCAGTGAATACAATTGTTTTCATAATGGAATCTAGAAATTTCAATACTCGTCAGTCCTGAACAAAATTTTGCAAAGTGCCTTTTGTCCATTTGCCCATCCCCCTGCTCGCACTCTGGTCTTGTCAGATGGTTGTGAGGCATCTGGAAAAATTATCTGCAATCTCTCTATCGCCACAAAACAAGTAATCCATCAGTTCTCTTCCTGAACTGCAGAAACAAAAGCAAACACCTTTCCATGCTCCACACCAGTGTGCATTTTTGCCACCTCAAGCAAATGCATGCCTGATAAAGCTTTCAGCAGAGTTGCAACGAGCGATATTTCTAAGTGCCATTTGATGGAGAGTCTGATCCTGGTTGGTTCCAGCAAAATATGATCTGAAATAGAGGTTTAGTACCATGGCATATTTTTAACTTCCTGATATATGCAGCATAGTCTGCTACTGAGGAATTTTCCTCTGGCTAAAGTGATGAGCAGACAAGGCAACGCTAATGCTGCTCCACGCTTTGCTCAGTGGGAGGTAATGCAAAATGAGTGCAGCAGCAAATATTGTATTAACAGTGTGATGCTCCTTTTCTCTTCCCTCCCCCCTCTCAGTTTCAGAGTCGGAAAGTGATAACATACAGGACAGACCACACTCTTCTTCAAGCAAAAGGAATGTAGAGAAGCCATTTGGTAAGTGACCTCGCTGGGAAATCAGAATTTATTAAAAATGCACTGGTGTGATGGTAAATAACTGAGGTCCGTGCTCAGTGCAGCGCTGAGCAGCTACAGCCAGTGACAGAACCTCTCAGATCAACATGGGACCAGATTCATCCCTCAGATGCACTGAGGCCACCAAGAGTCCTCTGAATTTATAGCTGGTGTTTCTCTGGCTCTGTAGTGATGATATCAACTTATCAGTTCATTGATGCTGCACTTACTATGATGCACTGATTAAGTACCAGTATATTTAGCATCAGAGACAACCCGAAGTTGACATAATAAACACAGGAAATTAATGTCCCCAAATAGAACAGCTGCAAGTTTAAAGCTCCTGTTTCTTCGAATATACTTGATAGAATAATGTCGCAAAGGGCATACACGTTTTAATTACCAAAACCATGCAAGTGTTGCAAAAAGAGATGATGCAATGGGAATTTAATTACTCAAGATCCCTTCAAAGATTTGAATTTGTGGTATTTCTTCATTTTCGAACAAAAATATTTCTCACCACATACCTCTGTGTCTGTATCTGACACAGATTGTCTTTGACTGAAGACTGTATGCTAGAAACAACACAGATGAA
>VXBW01006656.1:8768-48768 GCA_013400375.1 Thinocorus orbignyianus | reverse complement strand
GGAAGCACGCACGTCACACAGACTCCTTTTCATGCAGAGGAATCTCAGATTTTACTTCTGTCTGTGGTTATGTATAATGTGCATACGAAAGTAAATTTACTATAAATATGCAATTTATATATAAAAGGGAAAAGTCTCTGAATTAAGAAGCAGAACGAGTACTGACAGAAAAATCAGTATGACATTCAAGCTCAGACTTCAAGCAACTGACGCTGTAAATTCAATTCCCAACGTGCTCAGCTTGTTCACTCTTGTCAGTGCACTTTCTATACGAGTCTGTTGGCACAGACGGAGATTTAAGGCACGGGCTGCATGAATTTAACAACACAGATTGAATAAGAACACATCTCCTAGCAGACGAATTGCCAAATTGACAGGAAAATCCATCAAATTGTTCTGTAAATTCAAATGAGCAAGTCACTGAGGGTTTGGGGTTTGGTTTTTTTTTTTTTTTCTGTGAAGACAACAACCGTGCACATTCTGTATGTTTCACAATTTGTATTTTAGGTCAAAGAAAGATACGTTAACAGCAAAATAAGAGTTGTGTACCAAATGGAATGGACAGACTTGGAAAGCTGGAGGACCCGAACTGCTGGAAGTGCCTTAATGCCAATGTTATTTGTACCCTCTTGGGTTTGCCAGAGCACTTGCTGTGCACAATTTCAGTGTCACAGTCATTCGACAAGTCTCTGTCTCTCCACGAGCCAGTGGCTACAGGTTTCATCTGGAACACAGGGGACTGTGACACAGGTGTCACCTGATAAGTAACCAGCCTTTCTGGTGTCAGTACCCTGAGAAACACCACGTTTGCCAAAGATGTGAGAGACCAGCAGAGCAAGTTTTCTGCTTCTTTGCTATTTCTCCTGCCTTTGGTGACCACACTCACCACTGGGCTGCCTTAAATCCTCCATTCTGCTTGCAAAGAATGGTCTGGTAAGGCCTCACCTCCATCCCTGCTGCAAGGAGACTTAGATAATCCCTTGCCCTCCTTCCTAAAGGAGGTGTTCCTGCTTCTCCCAGAAAAAACCCAACAGCTGATGTGCTGATCTCATCCCGTTCCCTTTCCACTTGCTGGCAGAATGGCCAAGTGGGGAAAGCAGGAGGCGCTTCGTGCAGTGCCCATCACCGCCCAGCACCCCATCAGAGCGCGTTTCTTCCCAAGTGAAATCCAGATAGACTTTTTTTTTCAAGAAAAAAACCCCACAGAACAAACCCAACCCCATAGTCAAAAAACTTACTAACAATTACAAACCTTGCCCTCTGTAACTTTCCAACAATCTTACCTTTTGTTAAAGTGATCTAGGAAGGCAAATAACGGCCACTGCAAGTCGGATGGATTCTCTTGTGGTCATCATGAACACGGCCAAGCTGCCTGGCACACATACACACCTCACAACTGCTGCCAAATAACAGTGAAGTCTTGCTTTGATTAAAAAAAATCCACAACTATTCATACCAAGTGAGAGAATCTCGGTTTAGAATTAATTAAAGCTACACAATGCTCTAATAATTACAATTATCAACTTAATGACAAGGAGTTGCTACACATACCCAGCTCATTTAGCCACAGACGAGAGTGCGGCATTCCATTCTGGTACAGGTGTTGAGCACCCAAAAAGACAGCAGAATCTCAAAAAGGGCAAATGAAAAGAGATGGAAAATGTATCCCTGGCAGATTGGCGCAGCCAAAAAAAGGTGGAGCATGGGCAAAAAGCAGGAAAAAAGTTTGCAGGAAAAAACCCACCAAGATATTCAACCTAAATGTTATTTTTACAATATATATCTTAGAATACAAATAAATTGTGTGCTTAAAGAGTTTCTGCACCTTGGTGCCCCAAGGTGAAAGTCTTTTAGCAGCTTGGTAGGTCAGCTGTGGTACGCACAGGAACGAGCAACGTAAGATTTGGCTGCCTGCACATGTGACAACTTAGAATTGGGATTTTCACTTAAAAAACCCATTTAACAGCCTTCCACAGGCATTTAACAGGTACATCCCAAACCTGCTGAAAGCACAACTGCCTGTTTCACCTTCTGTCCAGTTTGTGGAAGAGAAAATTAAGAGAAAGCACTGCCAAATTTCTGCAGAAATGGTCTGCTTTAAGGGAAAAGGTTACTCACGTACCACACACTGGCTGCTTCGGGGAGCCCAGCAAAATCATCTTCTGTCATGAGGTATTTTAACCCCCGGAATGGCAAACCTGAAGACAGCAGTAGGATAGAACTCTCGACAGAAAAACCCAAAAAAGCTTCAGAGTTTCCCTGGAAAACAGAAAGGGAACAGGTCAGAAACACAGTAGGCAAACCAAAAGGTTTGGTACTTCAGCTGAGAGTGTATTCCTTAACTGCTCAGTGATTTTGCCTTCCTCCTGATTTCAACAACAGACATTCTGCAGAAGGGATAAGAACTGTACTGCATCTACTGCACTTGAGCCCATTAGAGCTTATTAATTTTCCAACCACCACCACAAGGCTGGCCAACAGAAGATGCAGAGGAAAACAGTGCTATAAAACTCACTGTTGAGGAAAACTTTGCTTTCTAAATAAATGGAAACTCTGATGGCAAAAGAAGCCACTTCCAGCTGTATTTGTGTGTGTGGGGAAATATATATAATTTGGGTTCCATGAGGTTTTCTGCATTTTCTGGTTTTGTTTAATTTTCTTATTCTCATGATTGGGCAGAGAATGGCTGGAGAGCAGCCCTGAGGAGAAGGACTTGGGAGTGCTCATGGATGAGAAGCTCAACATGAGCCGGCAGTGCACGCTGGCAGCCCAGAAAGCCAACCGTGTCCTGGGCTCCATCAAAAGAAGCGTGGCCAGCAGGGCAAGAAAGGGGATTCTCCCCCTCTACTTTGCACTTCTGAGACCCCACCTGGAGTCCTGTGTTCAGTTCTGGAGTCCTCAACATAGAAAGGACATCGAACTGTTGGAACAGGTCCAGTGCAGGGCCACCAAGATGATTAGAGGGATGGAGCACCTCTCCTCTGAGGACAGGCTGAGAGCTGGGGCTGTTCAGCCTGGAGAAGAGAAGGCTCTGGGGAGACCTGAGACCAGTCTTCCAGGATCTGAAGGGAGTTCCAGGAGAGCTGGGGAGGGACTCTTGGTCAGGAAGTCTAGTGACAGGACGAGGGGTAATGGTTTTAAATTGGAAAAGGGGAGATTTAGATGAGATATTAGGAAAAAGTTCTTTTCTGTGAGGGTGGTGAGGCACTGGAACAGGCTGCCCAGGGAAGCTGTTGATGCCCCATCCCTGGAAGTGTTTAAGGCCAGGTTGGATGGGGCTTGGAGCAACCTGCTCTAGGGAGAGGTGTCCCTGCCCATGGCAGGGGGGTTGGAACTTGATGATCTCTAAGGTCCCTTCCAACTCTGACCATTCTATGATTCTATGATTCTTATTCTCACGATGCCCAATTCCTGTCCCCTGTAAATCAGCAGCAATACCTGTCATTTCAGCATCGTGCCCCGGTGTCTCTGCAGCCACCAAGCACCAGCTGAAGTAGCTTGAAGGCCCAAGGCTCCAACCCAGGGAGCTGCCTGCTCTGTAACCAGCACGAGATGAATATTGACGTACAGAACCCCAACAAAATGGACTTTCAGCACTTGGCACGACTTAAAACACTGTTTGCCAAGAGGGGCATCTAGATGATTAGTTTCTGGAGAACACAACCTATATATAGGCAATAATTCATAAACATCATGCTTTCAGAAATTACATATCACAGCTCTGATCCCACAAGCACTGGTTATTAAAGCTGCTCAGGTGGGTGAGTGTTACTGACTTGGTGCCTTGAAATGTGAACGTAAACACAGCTTTTATGCACCCAGTCCCTCCCGCACTGCACATAGGAGGGAAAAGGAACAGATGTAGAGAAGATCAGAGCAGCTATTCGCAAATTTATGCACAGAAAACTTGTTTTAATTCTGCTACAGCTTTGGAAAGCTCAGTGGCAGCACTCGGGCACTGTGGTCAGCAGAGACAGAACAGCTGGCACCCATCGCCTGCCCCACAGAAACTGTCTCACGACCAAGTCCTCCAGGCAGGAGCAACTCTAGCTCCCCCCCCAGACCTGCGCATCTCTACAGACTCACTTTCCCCCCCCTAAAGCAAACCTCTAGTTGTTTTCCTCTTGCTCCCTGCCCTTTCCATCTCTGAGAAGGTGGCCTGGGCTGGTGGGGTCCTTGTGCTCTCCAGCTGATGGATTTCCTTCCTTTACCAAAGAGAAAAGTTCCCTTTTTCCCCCATCTCATGAAACACTCATACAAGAGTGCAAGAGCCTTAACCAAAACCCAAAACCTTTCAGTATCTGAAGGGAGCTCCAGGAGAGCTGGAGAAGGGCTCTTTGTCAGGAAGTCTAGTGATAGGACAAGGGGGAATGGTTTTAAGTTGGAAGAGGGGAGATTCAGATGACATCTTAGGAAGAAATTCTTTGCTGTGAGGGTGGTGAGGCACTGGAACAGGTTGCCCCGAGAAGCTGTGGCTGCCCCATCCCTGGAGGGGTTCAAGGCCAGGCTGGATGGGGCTTGGAGCAACCTGCTCTGGTGGGAGGTGGGACACCCAGGGCAGGGGTTTGGAAGTGGGTGATCTTTAAGGTCTTTTTCCAACTCTGACCATTCTGTGATTCTATGATTCTATTTTCTCCCCTCGGTAAATGGCAGCAGGTTATTTTATTGTAGTGCTGTTTGGATGACGGGGAAGGAAAGAGGCAGGAGACCCCCTCCAGGCATTATCTCAGAAGACATTAAATTTTTAGTGAAAAACCCCACAGTTCAAGCTCAAACTGAAATGATGACACATTCAAAGCGAACACGGTACTCCCAGAAACTAGACAGCAGGGAAGAAAAATTCCATTCTGCTGCTTGCAAGAGCCAGCAGAAGGACCAACTGCTGGGCCTGTGGCCACCAAAACCTGGGACCAGGGGGTCCTGCAGCAGCCCCTGAGGGCACCGGCACCTTCCAGCAGCGCGGAGCACGATGCCAACACCATTCCCTGCTCCCTGGAAGGAGCTTCCAGCCAGGACGCCAGGGTAAAGGCCACCAGGGATCACCACGTCCACCACCCTTGGACAGACGGACACAGGCTGGGCTGCTGCCTCATTAAAGACTTAAGATTATTAAGACAAACCACTACATTGTTAGTAAGGTGAATCGAAGCCCCAGGCCTGAAGCTCTCCCTCATTTCGCGCTGCTCTTGGGCCACCGGGACCGGGACCAGGCCCGGGCGGGGACGGACCCAGCGACAGAGGGGTAGGGGGAGCGAGTAATTAGACGGAGAAACGAGAAAAAAGATGGAAAAACCCTCCTTTTTCTCACAAGGGGCTGTGGAGGCCGCAGGGCAGCGCCGGCACCTCTCGCTGCCACCTCCGGGGACATCCGTACGGCCACCCCGCCACCAACCACCGCTGCCGCCCCGCACCGTCCCCTCGGGGCTGCGGGGTGCGGGATTTGGGCTCTGGGATGCGGGATTTGCCTTTCCCCGCCCCGGGGCCGGGCCTGCGGGGCGTGAGGGAGCGGCCTCCATGGGTCCCGCCCCGCTTTGCGACAGGCGGCGGTTCTTTGCGGCCGGCCCGGGCGCCGTAGGGCGAGGCTGGGGCGGCCATGGTGAGTGCGGCGGGGTCGGGTCGGGGCCCGCACACACTGAGGGGTGATCAGGGACCGACCCGCAGCCCCCCGGCTCCGACCCGGGGCTCCGCTCCTCCTTGGGGCCTGGGGCGCTCCCCCGCACAGGCCGCTGGCTCCGGCCTCGGCCGCTCCGGGCCTCACTGGGGTGGGCCTCACCTGGACCCTGCAGCCCCGGGATCCCTTCCCTCTACCCGGGGATTCCGTCCCTCTGCCCGGGGAGAGACCCTCGGGATCCCGTCCCCCTGACCAGCCCCGGGATCCCTTCCCTCTACCCGGGGAGAGGGCCCCGGGATCCCGTCCGCCTGTCCTGCCCCGGGATTCCTTCCCTCTCTCCAGGGAGACAGCCCCATGGCCCTACTAACTCCTGTGGCGACTTCTTGTCCCCATGCCGTGTTGTTTTCAGCATACCCCCAGCCCGGCCCGCGGTGGGGATGGCCGGGTGGGCTTGTGTCCTTCTCCTGCCATAAATGGACGGTTTCTCTCTTCCCTTTTGCCCTTGTCCTCTAATAAACGGCTGTTTCTGTCTCCCCCGAGCAGGCCAGCACCATGGTGGCAGTGGGGCTGACCATAGCAGCGGCTGGATTTGCAGGTTTGTGGAGGATGGGGGGCGCTGGACGTGGTGGTTTAATACCTCAGGACAGGCACTCTGGGGAGAGCCTGCATTGAGAAACACATAATTAAAGAAAAGATCAAAGTTCTTACTTGTTTATGTCCTCAGAAAGTTTATTCCAAGCCCTAATCCCCACGTTAGCAGCTGCAGTGACCTGCTGAATCTTTGCAGAGCCTGATGTAGTGACTTGTGTTCAACACTTGCTTTTTGAAGGTCGCTATGCCCTAAAAGCCATGAAGCAGATGGAGCCACAAGTGAAACAAGCGCTGCAGAACTTGCCCAAATCTGTAAGTTTTTGTTTCATCAGCAGCACCTTTTCATTTAGGGGTTTGCTCAGGGGAATAACTGCAGCCTGGTGTCTGTATAGTGTTGCTGTATTTGCTTCTGCTGTTAAAAATAATGTTGTCGGTGATAATAAATCCTCGATTCTGGTGGTGGCTGACTCGATTTGGGAAGTTTCAGTATTTATTTAAATGATGATACTTGACTTCAGCTGTTCTTGCTGCAGTTGCAGCAGCTTTGCAGCACTTAGAAGTTAAAAGCTCAGCAGCTGCTAAAGTGATAATGAGTTGTTTTAACTGATAAATGCAAATTAGTGGGTTTTTCACTAACTTTTCTCTCTTTCAGGCCTTCAGTGGTTATTACAGAGGTGGATTTGAACCCAAAATGACTAAACGAGAAGCAGCATTAATCCTAGGAGTGAGGTAAAGCCAAATTGATTACGAAGGGAAGGTAAAAGGGAGGCTTCAGTCTTACCTGGTTTGAAGAGGACACAATTCTCAAGGCTTCAGTCTGTCCTGTGCCCAGATTCCCCTGGGAATGTCCCTGTCAGCCTTCCAGGGGTTTCTGTATTTGTTTGGGATTCTTTGCTGCACGTGGATAATGCAAACTCTGGCTGGACTTTGTGCATCTGCAAAGTCCCGGCAGGTCGGGAAAACCACATCCAGGTCCTGGTTTTCAGGAAGCCTGGGTGTGACGGGGAGCAGGGCTGGCTTGGTTGCTCTTAAATAAATCAGGAGCAAATTGTATTTTGTTCCTTTTCCTCCAGCCTTGAGGAAGTTGTCCCAATAAAAATGTTTCATTTCTGTTGGATTTCAGCCCTGGGAGTGTCCCCACCACCCTGGGGTGCTGCGGGGTGTCATCTGCAGCCTCCAGGGCTTGGGGGAAACATGAGAACCCCTCTCCAGGACTGAGATGCTCCACATCACTTGTAGGGAAAGAAAAACAGCTGTAAGGCAAAGTGTGTGCGGCCACAGAGAGGGGGTTTGCTTGGCCTAAGGCATCCTTGAAAGATCTGGAGGATTTGAAGAGGTTCCTTTCAGTGTTATTTTCTCTCTCTCAAAGCCCTACAGCCAACAGGAGTAAAATCAGAGAAGCTCATAGACGGATCATGCTGCTCAATCACCCAGATAAAGGTAAGGAAATTTAAGTCATGTTGATTAATTAATACACGCTTCTAACACCCATTAATAGTGCTGTGTAGGGAACAAGTGACACATGACTGCCTCAGCTCCTTGAAAACTAAAAAGCCAACCCTAGAAAACTCTGAAAACAAATTTTAGACAGATTTTTTTTTTTTTTTCCAAATCCTTACGGTTTTGGAACAGATGAGGCAGTTTGGTTCTTGGAACTCCAGCACCTGCCAGCCCAGGCGCGTGCCTGTGTCCTGGGTGCTGTGGCGCCAGGGACAGCACGGAGAGCAGGTGTCCTTCCCACCCCGGGACACAACCTTCTCCTCTTTCTCCTAGGCGGTTCTCCGTACGTAGCAGCCAAAATCAATGAAGCCAAAGATCTGCTGGAAGACCAAGCTAAAAAATGAAGGCGTGAGAAAATCAAGAGGGTTTGTCTGCATGAGTGATCATTTTGTTCATAAACGGCTTCAGAAACATTCTAATGTCAGTCTTTGACTCTCTATAAGCAAAGCTGGAACGACGAGTCCAGGGAGGTGCTTCCCTCCTCACATTTTAGTCGCTTTTTGGGGTAATTTGTGATGGAGTGAGGCTTTATGGTGTTTTTTCGCCCCAAGCTGTTCCTTATTAAGCAGCACAAGCTGTGCTCAGGTGTACTCTTACTGCAAGAGGCTTTTTTGGCCGATGCATGTTACTGGAGACAGGAATCCACTTTAATGCTGTCACAGTAGCTGTGGTTGACTCAAGCTCCTGCTGCTGTTCCTTCACGTGCCAAAACCAGAACCAGGCCCCCGGCCAGGGAGGGGGTTGGAAAAGCCACCAGGATTTATTTGATGGGAAGGACTGGGAGAGTTTTGTGGTTGTTTCTGACTGAAGAAATAAAGACCAGGAAACCATGCGCTCGAGTGTCTTTGCCTTGTGAGAAACAAGGTTTGGTTCAGGTGTTACACCAGCTCTGCAGTGTCTTGCCTTGTCTCAAGAACTCTCTATTTTAATGGATTTTACAGCATTTAATAAATTCCAAATGTGTACTGTCAGTACTGCAGTTTATGCATTAGCTGAACATGTAATACATCAGAATCCACATTGAAAGGCTTGTGTTGTCGTGCTGAGGATGATGAGGGGCAGCAGCTGGAGCCACAGCTGGGTCCCCGGCCCTGCCTTTGTCCTTGCCTCTGAGCAACCAGGTAAGACCCGTTTCTTTCAAGTCAGCAGTTTCAGCATCAGCCCTGATTTCCTGCAGCATCTCCTCACTCCCCAGAGCCTTCCCATCCATGCCTGTCTCTTCTGCTCCATCACTCCTGCACCCAAAACCACGGGTCAGTGGGTCACATTTGCGGCGTCTCCATCAAAAGCCACACTCCTGGGGGTGTTGGTGAGGTTTGGTGATTCTCCTGGAGAAGCAGCCTGGGTTTATGCTCCTTAACTGATGTTTTACATCCTCACCTCAGGGAAGAGAAGATGAATGGGTCAGAAAAGCCTCCAAGAGGAGTGAAAGGCTGGAGCTGCCTCGCAGGCAGCTTCAGTTCTTCCCGCCCATGGCTTGAAAAGCTTCACGTCAGTAAGGATTTACATTTGGGATAGAAACAGTCAACAGATGGAAGATCAAAGTTTATTTTCTTTTACTACCAGCATACAAAAAAAAACATATTGCACATCAAACAACCAAAACGAAAATAAAAATACTCTACTAAGGACTAACATATGGAGTTTATACAGAATAAACTTTCTGGAAATTGATCTTTTTCAGTAGTTCAGGTTATGTCTTAATGGACATGACTAATTCAGCTTAGTGTTAACTAAAGCTATGTTTGATTTTTAAATACTGTACAGTTTAATAAATAAACCAAACAAAGCCTCAATGTAGAACAGTCACTGCCAATGTCACCCAGAATCCCTGCAGATTATGAGAATTTAACAAATGTATTCCAGTGGTCTGCAGTTTGTTTTGTTTTTTCCCTCTACATACAGCATTTAAAAAACATGTATTAAAACAGACCAGTTTCCAGACTAAACTAATGGAGAAATTACATTTCAGTGCAAAATATTTTAGACTGCATTTCTTTCTAGTATTCCTCAGGTGAAGAAGTGGTTGCATATTATTAAAAATGTAACAAAAGCAGCTAATGCTTTCATAAAGAGTATTATGTTAGGGATCCCCCTCACATCTTTGCCATATTTTGAAAACAAAATAACATTTCCTATAGCCAGCAATTTTGTTTTATTTAAATGTTACATATACTATCTCAAGGCACATCTGATGATATATTTATAACACAGTAGGTGTCAAAAGTATGTTTAACATATGGTTTCTCCAGGATCCCTCCCCTTTCTGGATTCCAAAATGGAGGAACTGAAAGTGCGGTGTCAAGACTGGCGATCCGTATTCTATCTTTGGCAAGCTTAGACAAGCACTATTTTAAATGTAATGTAAGAGAACTTGTAAACTAGAACTTCAGTTTATGAGACGCCGTTCAGCACCGCTTCCTCCTGGCTCTTCCCCTCCTCCTGAACGCTCACTTTCTTCTCCTCAGGACTGTGCTGTGCTTTCGAAGGCTCATCCCCAGAGGTGGTGGCAGGACCGTTCACTGCCTTTTCGGAAGGGCTGTTCTCCTCGATGGCATCTTTTGCCTGCCAAACACCCAACCAGCACAACATAAGGACTCCGTCAAAGTACAGAGCGTGTGACCCCCTTCCCTCTGGCTCCCATGGTGGCTTCGCAGCAGGAAACACCTCTGGTTCTGCCTGTGCCAGGACCTGGAGGTTACAGCCTCCTGCCGCTTGTAACCAGGAGGGGATGTGTGTCTCCCACCCCCCGAGGGAATCCCACCAGGGTAACCCCCACACAGCCAGCTTCTTGCTTCTCAGTTCCCACTTTGTTAAGCCAAATAACTGGTTAACAGAAAAGCTGACTTCTACAACCGTTTCAAAGTGGGGCGTTAATCACACAGCAATGGATTTGTCCCAGTTTGCCAGTGACATCAAACTTTCTGCCAAACGTAATGTCTGAGTTGAGCAAAGTAAAGGAATTCTGCCTTATTCGGTTCTGAATGTTATGTTTTACAATCGTGGAACGGTCCAGGTTGGAAGGGACCATCAACCGAGCTCTGGGAAAACCCATCACTAACCCCTGTCACACAGCACTGCGTCAACCCACCTCTTCAATCCCCCCAGGAGTGATGCCTCAACCCCTGCCCTGGGCAGCCCATTCCAAGGCTTAAAAACTCTGTCAGTGGAAAATCTTTTCCTAATCTCCAATCTGAACCTCCCCTGGCAAAACCTGAGGCCGTTTCCTCTTGTCCCATCACCTGTTCCTTGGGAGAAGAGACCGACCCCTCCCCTCCCCGGCTACATCCTTCTTTCAGGGAATTGTAGAGCAAGAAGGTCTCCCCTCAGCCTCCTCCAGGCTGGACACCCCCAGCTCCCTCAGCTGCTCCTCATAATGTCTTGTGCTCCAGCTCCCTCACCAGCTCTGCTGCCCTTCTCTGGACCCACCCCACCCCTATCTGTAATGCCACTGATCCTTTAATGAGACCAGATCTCACATCTGCAATCTCTATTATTTCTAAATAAACTAAATTTTTTTCTAAAACAGCTTATCTAAGTCACTAAGCACGCTACCTAGGAGCCTTGATAAAGTATTTTAAGGTTTAATTTTCAGGACTCATGCACAGGTAACCACACACGTTCTGTGGAGTGCCACCTTAGGGAGCGTAATACTTTAAAGTGCCTCAAGACTTCTTAGGAAGAAGTTCTTTACTATGAGGGTGGTGAGGCACTGGAACAGGTTGCCCAGGGAAGTTGTGGCTGCCCCATCCCTGGAAGTGTTCAAGGCCAGGCTGGATGGGGCTTGGAGCAACCTGCTCTAGGGAGAGGTGTCCCTGCCCAGGGCAGGGGCGTTGGAACTTGATGATCTTTAAGGGCCCTTCCAACTCTAACCATTCTGTGATTCTATAATTCTAAGACTTGATTTAAGGCTGACACTGGGCACTAAAGGCTGAGCCAATGTCACTTCTATTTACTCTGGGCCAGTTTTGCTTTTAATTATTAATTGTTGAACTGAAAAGCATGTGTAGGCAGACAGGAGCCATCTGAATGAAGCGTTCCTTTGCTGTTCTGCTGCACAGGAAGAGGAGGAAAAAGATTAAGAAAGATAAATATTAAGAAGATCAAAAAATAACAGTCAACCTACCGTTTCTTTCTTGGTTTTGGCTAGTGTCTCCTTCGGAGGGTTTCTCTGTCTACTCTGAGACTCAGCTCGTGATATATAATCAGCTACGGTTACTGTGCAAGGGAAAACACGAGAGTGACGCTCACATCAGGAACCAAGGCACCAGCAACCTCCTACGGCTCTTCTGAACCAGTTACCCTAAACTGGGAGACCCCTCAGGACAGGGCTGCGCAGGAACCAGCCTCACGGCAAGGACCAGCTGCTTCCTGCTTTAGATACAGTTATCACTAACACGGGTGGGGACCTGACAACCTGAAGGTGGAATCTTAACAGTAAAAATAGTAATTTTGGTCCAATTATGAATTTTACTGGGAGATAAGGGCGCAGTGTACTGGGTTTGAAGAGATGAGACTGGAGGCTCGCTGGGGTTTTCCCATCCTGAGCAGTGAAGGGTTTCAGATGGATGAAATGGAACAAGTTAAAACACGAGAAGAACTGGGAGGATCAGAGCACGGTGTCAACTTGGGATAAAGCGGAATTCAAATCTCTGTCACTTCATGGAGCAATTTGCCTCCTCCTGGGTCTCAAACCATGCCTCCTCGTTAATTGGCTCACAGGTGATGGGCTAATTGCAGTGTGTGCAGACCCTGGAGAGGCTCAGAGGCCACCAGTTGCGGGCCCTGCTGCAGCTGCACTCACTGGGTGCTGCCTGGGGGGGTCCTGAGCTCCCCTTCTCTTCCCACCTCAGCCCACGCTCTGGGGATCTGATCCTGCCTCCTCCTGCCCTCCCACCTGCCCATTCCAATGCAGGCTTTTATCCCTGGAGAGCTAAAGCACCCAGAGCTGGGGAGCATCATCTGAGCCCTGAGTTGGGGTGGGACGTTCAGCACTGGAGCATCCTCCCATGGGAACAGGGACCATGGGAGGTCTCTTACAGCTGATCCCTGCCCAACTGGGGAGGCCAAGGGAGTTTCTGCACAAGGAGAATTATTGCTTTAAAAATGAGGTTGTGCTCGGCTCCTCAAAGGGGAAGATGAAGCGAGTTTTACTCATGAAGGGTTAAAAGACCAATTCTTAACCCACGGTGATGGAAATGCACTGGTACCACTACAGCCCACGGGCACTGGAGGAGGGGAGCTCCTTCTGGCCTGACCTCACTCACTGCACACTTCATTGATGAAGTGATTAAAACGACTAGACTGTTTTCCAGTGGCGTTTCTAACCAACTGCCAAAACTCTTACTCTTGTACTTAAAAATATTTATTGTGCAAACTGAGAACGGTGCCTTGAGCAGGTACCTACAGGACAGAACTGAGTTGGGAAAATTCTTTCTCTTAGAATACTTAAACTATCATAGATTTTGCAGAGATGACTGACATCCCCCCTACGTTGCTGGCTAAATCAGGCTCTCAGAAGGAAAAGCTGAAATCCATTTCTGCTTTTTCTGCCTCTATAAACTCCCAGCACAGTTACCCAACTGGAGTGTTGGGAAGAGATGGGCTGCTCGGGGCTTGGGATTTTTATGGGGATGGGGTGTTTAGGCTTTGTTCTCTTCCCCCAGGTTTTAATTAGTGTAATGATGCGGTTTTTTTATTTCATCAAATGCTGTCTGGGGTTATGAGGAAGGCAAATGTGGGTGAAGCACGGGACCTGTCAGTCTGGAAGCCCTTCTCTTCCTGCCTGACCCCACACAGGTCTAAACCAAGGCATTATATATTAGAAGAACCCGGGTCGTTCACCTTGAACATCTCAAGTGTTAGTACACACAAAGGAAATGCAACAAGCCACAACACCAAAACACGGGAAACATGCAATTTCAGTTCAAATCCTCCTCCTTCCCCCCCTCCTCAATTTGTGGGCGACTCAGAAATATTAAGGGAAGCCAAGGGGGCAGCGGTTTGGCCGGGGGCAGGGGATGGGGGCGAGGTCCTGGTGGNCTCGGGGCCCGGCCCGACACGGAACCGCTGAGACTCAGCAGCGCTTGGGCTGTTGGCTTCAACCAGAACCCCATGGGAAGCCGAACTCGTACAGTCCAAGCCAAAAAAAAAAGTTAGACTTTATAAATTAATTAGTTTCATTAGGCAGATTAAGAACTTTGACAAGTTCTCCTAGTAGGAAAAATAAAAATAAAAATAAGAAGCCTTTTGTCTTTATCTAGTAGTCTGATTAGTTATTGAGTAACCTGTTGGTATTATGCAGCTCTACGGAAACAGCAGACACAACATTCTCTCATGCTTTTGACCTGGGGTTCCCCACAGCTCCACTGGAATTACCTGGCTGTCTATCTTCTGCCTGACCCCTGAAACGACGCCTGCGGCTACGATTGCGTCGCTGGGGTTTTTTGTCACTATCATCTGCAATTGCAAAGTTTACCATGAACTATTTCTGACGGTAAAATAAAGTCAGTCAATAAATCAAATCAATTCTTAACAGTTTCAGCAAGGGGCATTTAACATTGCTTCTGTTAGAGAGACAGGTGGAAAAATAAACACAACTTTGTCCTGAAACACACACACTAACACCAGAGCTGGCCGTTACCTTTTCGCTCTTGGCTCATTAACACATTTAGGCATATGCTTAATGACCTCAGATTTATTAAATAAGTAACCATACCATGTCAAATTTTGGCCACAGAACCCATGAAACAAGAGGCTTTTCCCCAGATTATTAAACAAATTATATTCTTGTCCCAGTGAGTATCAGGAGAATTTACTGAGAGAAAGTACTTAAGCAGAAGCTGGGCAGAGCCAAATTAACAGCTTCTTAAGTAGCTTTCCCACACCAGGACTGGCGTGACCTGGGAGAGCAGAATGTTGACACCAGCGCTGTCGGTACCCACACAGCGGCACGGGTGGGAAGGACACGGCTTTGGTGTCTCCATCAGACAGTTTTTACAGAAGAGGCACGTGAAAATATTGGTGGAGCTCAGTAAAGAGGAGGTTTCGTGGCAGAGCCACAGAGGAAGCCTCTCTGGAACCTCAAAACACAACAGGACTCCGCACTGACACAAGTGAACAAGCATTTCACTACACTTAGAGGGACAACAGGCTTTTTGTTCTTGCCTGACTGTGGGCCTCTCCCCCAGGGGTTACATACCTAACCCGTTCTCGTTAACGGAAGCCGTGTCAGACTCTGTCATCCCGTCCATCAGAACGGCATCTTCATCAGTCCTCCGCCGGCGGGACCTCCTGCGCCGGTTACTGCTGTGGTGGGACTCGCTGGCGTCCGTGTCCACCGTCTGGTCCGACTCCGTGTTGTCCAGCAGACTGTAGGGGTTGCTGTCTGGGTCCTTAAGCACTAAACAAACAAAATTTCCATCTAAGATACTGTGGTTACACATAACTTCATTTCCTGGCTGATTTAAAGCTTCAAGATACAACGCGACCTTAGGAGAGGGTGTAATAAGCACAACCAGGGGATTTCTGGTTTTGTACCGACTCTAATCCAACAGACGGTGGGTGTTCCAAGACACCACAACGGGCACTTGCATTATTTCATGGCACAGATTTCCATGGTAACATCTACAGAACTCTTACTCAGAGCTGTCAACTGGGTAAAACACACCTTTCACTGCAGAGCAGCGCAGTGCTTTTGAGAACATTGAAGTGTTACGAACCAGCACAGTCAAATTCTGATGAAACTCAAGGTAATTTCCATGCTGGGACTTCTTCCCTCATTCGGTAGCTAAACACAAGCTTAACTCAAAGGCAGCCACACGAAATGTGTTTTATAATCACTGATTATATCACGTTCATGCGTGTGCTGCAGAGGAAGGAAATTAACATCATCACGAGCAGAAAATAAACAAAAATCTTAACACGGTGTACGAGAAACTCTTGCCCAACCCTACTGAAATCCCACTGCATTAAGGTTCCAAAGTAAAAATGCAGTGGTTTAAATACAGAGAACTGCCAGGAACAAAAGCTGAATTTCAGATCCTTGAGGATGATGGTACCAGAGCTTATGGAGGACTTGCCACCGCGAGGTCCCCCACGCCCACGGCCTCCGGACACACTTCGGCCCCGGCCCCCAGGACGCCGTCTGTTGTCGCGTTGGTGTCTGCTCTCTCTGTCATCTTCTCCGGCCAAAGACCAGTCACTAAGTTCATCTTTCCTCTCGGATTCCGTTTCAGAGGGGTTGGAGAGCTCAGAGTTTGTACCTTGTGCAAGAGGGAAAAGACAATTGGAAAAAGAATATGAAATTTGGGGTTGTAGTCACAGAAGTCTTCCAACCAGCATGGCTAGCATATATATAGATATCTATCTCCAAAAAAACTAAACACATATTAGTAGGTACTTACAGAAGTAGCTAAAATTTTACATTATATAAAATGTATGTACATATAAAATATAGACAGAGCATGAATTACCTCCATTTCTAAGATTCTCAACCTAAGCCTGTTTGCAAGCACCCGAGAAGGGCTCCCAGACCTCAGCGGTAACACAGGGACACAATAAACGCAGGAGGAAGCAGCGCTTCCCCTCTTTGTGCAGCCACTGCAGGCATTTGCTGCAGTTTCCAGGCAACTTCTCTGAAATTCCCAAGGACAACTTTGCCACCGCAGCACTGATGGCTGTTGCTAAGCAACACTCAGGGCTGCTGTAATGCTGCCTGAAGGGTTTAACTGTTTATATTAAATAGCATCCCTAATATCCCACTGTCTCCAGGCTAACTGAATACACACAGCTTTTTACTACACAACTATCCCACACCTATTTATTGGAAACATCCAGGAACTCACCCTGCTGACCCTTCTGGAACAAAGCTATTTAGACCCAATACGTGCAACTCCTGCCATCTGGGGAGGAGGAAAAATAGATTCTCCAAATGGAAACCCCTGGGTCAATAAACAAACCCAACGAGCTTCACTGTGCTTCAGCCAAGCAATTCGCTGGGAAATTGTACAAAACAAAGGTGTTAATGCTTTCATCAGAATCAGCCTGACTGGCATGGCTGGACCCTAGAAGATGTATCAGAGCATCTCACTGCATCTTAAAGCCTGTGAGTTCTGACCAAATTAAAACAAAACAAACAAAACCACAACCAGGATTGTGTGCTGTCTCCATTTCAAATGACTTCTCTTTTCATATCAAAAACACATTCACAAGCTAGCCATGGTCACAGACAAGTATTTTTTCTCCTCCTCACCCTGAACAGGTAACGCTAATTCCAGCTATTTGGGTTTTACTTGTGTCTCCTGACAAACATCTGCAGCTCTTTCCCTCTCCCAGCTTTGTATGATCCAACTGCTCCTCTTTAAGGACAAAAACCTCAGCAGAGTTAGCTCATTTTTTCAATTTAAATCTTAACTTCAACAAGAATGTCAATCTAATGAGGTGTTTTGAGCTATGTAGAAAATAAAACAGCATTTCCAAATTTCCAACCCAGAACACAAGGAAACCCAGAGACGGGTCTGGATTCAGAATTCTATCGAGGACTCCTCAAGAGCTGAAGGGAACTCACCGTAGCCAGAGGTGTAGTTGGGGCCCCTGCGGCCTCTCCCTCTCCCGCTGTAGGATCTGGAGCCTTGCACGGAGGAGAGGGTGCTCTCGTCGGTGGTGTAACCCTTCTCCTTCTCGGGGGCTCGAGCAGAAGAAGGTCTGAAACCCATTCCGATCTGACGCAGCTGCTCATCAATCTGCAGCCTTTCCAGTCTTAGTTGTTCTACCTCCTACAGAAAAGGGA
The DNA here is from genome assembly GCA_013400375.1 of Thinocorus orbignyianus. Classification (NCBI taxonomy): domain Eukaryota; kingdom Metazoa; phylum Chordata; class Aves; order Ciconiiformes; family Thinocoridae; genus Thinocorus; species Thinocorus orbignyianus. Next base: position 31,276 of record VXBW01006656.1, on the reverse strand, counting down.
ACAAAAGAAATCACCGACGAAGAAACCTTCTTTCCCACCGCCCACCCAGTCACCTTGAACACCAGCATTTCTGTAGAGCTGACACCACCTCAGAGGTGACTGTAAATAACAAAATTCACCTCCCAGTTCCACAATCTCTGAGTTCCGGAAAATATCTAAAAATCTTTCTCTGAAATTCCCATGCTGCAAGACTCTTAAGTCCACTATTACCTTTCCTAACTACAGGTTTGCTAAGTCAATTTAAGAAAAACAACAAACTGACCAAGTATCATGATTCAAAATAATTATTTCTGTTAATATCACAGCTCCATATGAAGCCAACTCATCTAAACGGGTAATATTTCAATAGTACAGAGTATTAATGTGATACTACTACAAATTCTATCCCACCCCAACAAGCATTAACCTCAGAACACCACAAAAGTTGTGCGTTACTTCTCACAAGGCAGTTACAAAGCGTTCCTTACACTCCAGCACCCCCAGCACTGAGTGACCGTGGTGACGGCTTTAGAGGCCTCCAGAACCCTCCAGGCACTGGGTACATCAAACACACCAAACCTTAAACCCTGATGTGGAGTCTGTCAACTGCAAATCCCAATGGTTTTTGCTCAAGAATTCTGTCACTTCAACCAGAGTCTGCTCCAGAGACTCTTTCTTGTGAAACATGCTTACCTTCAGATAGGCGATGTGATATTCTAAGAGAACCTGGACATTCCCGATGCTCTCTTTAGTACCAACAAATACAAAGGGTACCATTCCCTACAGAAACAAAACAGCAAATCTTTATTCTCAGGAAGAACCTTATCATCAAAACAATGCTTCCTGTTTAAATTATAAAAAAAATGTGTTTAAAATACAAAAGTAAACTAAGCAAGCCTAGACAGAAACTGGATCTCGGGCTGCACAGACGCAGCAAGAAGAGCTCAGACTGGGCTGAGGGACTCACGACTGCCCAGCTTCCCCTCTTCTGGCAGTTAAAGAAGATTATACCTTATGTTCTCATGTATTTAAAATAGGGAAACACTATTAAGACTATCAATCCCAAATCAGTTACCCAGCTGAAGCACGTACAGGTGAAAGATTAACCAAGGTCTTGCTCTGCAGCAAGAAACCTTTCTTGGATTGTTTCACATAAAATTTACTGCAAGATCCGGGTCTGAGAAAAACCTTAAAGACTGAGCTCTCGACATCCACAGAGAAGTTATAAAACTGGCTTTGTTAAATATTCCACAAGGATCTATCCTGGAAAAGCACCCAGATCCCCAACACACAGGTTTGAGGGATACCCCACTGTTCCAGCTTGGCCATGGAAAAGAGCTGTCCAGGCCACCGAGGCTGCACTGACAAACTCCACACGGATGCAGAGCAGATGTCACCGCTCCCATGCCCCCCAAACCCTCCCTGTCTGCACACACCGCCCAACACATTCTCTGTTCAAAGACCCAAGATGACAGCGTTTGAAGACAAAATTCTAATCATAGGAAGAAAGCAGAAAGTACTTACATCTTCACGGGGCAGTTTATTTTCATTATCTCCTTCAATTCTCACCCTGACGACTCCAGACTTGTCTACAATCTCCTGAATCACTTTTCCATTTTTTCCAATAACTTTTCCTTCAGAGGGCAAGAATGGTTAATTTTGGACCCGTGGGCAAAATATTTTAATAGGTTTCTTGATATTTTAAGTTACATATAACAACTGTAATAACTGCCTCACTCCCTTACCATTCACTTGGTTTTCTCCTACTTCATAGAGGTACAAAAAAAAAAACCAAAAAACAAAAAACCCCAAACCCTCCCCACACTGGGCCAGGAGAAAGGGATAATGACTTCCAAAACTGAACTATATATATGCACAGAATGACAAATATTGCTGAAGATCACCAGCACACACAAGTTTCAAAAACAACCAGACTACGAGTGAAATGGCACAGAAGTTTTGCAAATGCCTGTTTTAAATTTACACATCAAAATTCTTTGGACCACTTGACCCCACATGTGGCCTCACTGACTCTTTCCTGGCATTCCCACAGGCTTTACAATATATATTTTTGCAGGCTTTCCTTTTTTCTTTAAAAAGAAGCTCCCATAACTCTTTTTTGAAAATTAATTTTGATACTATGCATACTTCCATATTACCTTTAAAATATTTATTTGAGATCACGTGTGATACCTAAACCAGAACACTGTTAGTAACTTTTATGTTTAAATCTCAAAAAAGTGACTCCTTTGCTGCCTTAATAAAAGATTTTAGCTCTCCCTTGAACTAAAGTTATGTGGAAACATTTCTTCATCCCACCTACAGGTATCTAGCATTTAAAAATGTTTAAATAATGAGTAAAGGAAGGTAGAACCTCTGAAAAAAATGGTGTAAGAGTCAAAGCATGTGACAAAATGCCCCATAAAGAATGTTCTTTACAGCAGATGCCAACATGATCAGAGTGAAGTGCAGTTAAACAGTTAAAACAGCAGCATTTTGAAATTTTTTGTGTGTCTTAAAAAGCAAAACACACTACTGCTACTCAGAGTGCACGTCTATGATTTCATCTGCACAGAGATCTGGTTACTGCTGCTAAAATAAACCACACTCATCACAGCGTTAAAGCTTTTTCTGTAGCTAAAGGGGAGCCTGCACTTGGGGAAAGGGCCTCAGTGCCAAGGAGCTCCAGCAGCTGGAGCTGGGGCTGCAGCAGCCCACGCTCTCCTCTCTGGGCACAGACAGAAATGCAGTGGGGAGCGTGTGGGGTCTTCACTTTGGGCCATTAACAATCAGAGCACTTCCTCTACCGTGGCTGTCTCCAAAAAGCCCAGTAAAACATCTGGTTGTGTGTATGAGCACAGGTGACTGGGACCAGTCATCTGCCTTCCTCAGAACTGGGTGCTGTAACTGATTAAAAGCAGCTCTTTCAGTTAAAAGCATTACTACAAGCAGTGCCATGATTCCTTACACGGGGTATATTCACAGCAGGCAGAACGGGATCCAAACCTTTTCAAGGCCACTGTTTGTAAAACATGAGATTTAAAGCAGTTCCTTGCTTCAAAACTACGTGTGCTGAATGAGATGGCAGAAAAAACTCGTGTCCAAATTCACAATTAATGTGCTGCACGTTAAAACAAGCTTTAACATTTAGTAGATGAGAGGATCATCAAATTGCATCAGAGACAGTTTGCAGAGGTCCTGTTTCTGTTAAAACACCCCAACGAAACACCATACCTTCCCTTGCTCAAGACAGAGAGCTTCAAAGTGTAATTTTCAGGAGTTTGCACATGCATTATTTAAATATAATATGCAAGCTCTGAGCCCAAAACCATAAAATGTTAAAAGATAAATTAAAGCAGAGCTTTTTACTTCTTTTTTGGACAATGCCAAGTGGTGTTGAGTGAGGGACAGCACCTGCCCCCCAGATCCTGCCTGTTTCTAGACCAAGCCTGTGACCTGCCAAGCAGTGATTTATCCTGCAGCTCAGTGCCCTCTGACTGACCTGACCCCAGGAGGAAGCAACACCACGAGAGCTGCCCCGTGCCACTCTTGCAGTTTAACCGCAGCTACTTCCACGTTAAACGCTGGAATTTAGTTTCAGCACTTCTAAGTAGTCAATTTAGGTTTTTTACTAGTATCTTAACTTCCAATATTATCATTAAATTAGATAGTGCAAGTCCCTAATCAAACCTTTTAAAGTGTCAAAATCCTGCCAAAGTATTATTCAGCAATAATGTCTGTAATTTCCTGTTAATCCCCTGGTACATACAGTTTTGAAAAATTAATCACTTTCTACTTAAGTAGAGAAATCACATATTGCAGTGGCATCTAAATCTCCTTTGCAGAGTCACCCTGATGAGGCTCTCTTTCCCCAGGTTTTCAAGTTTTAGCAGTTATTACATACCAACAAGATTTCTGGGAACTTGAATAAAATCCTCCACAAATTCCAAGTAACTTCTAGCTTTTTTTACCGCATCAGCAGTCTGAAAATGAATTAAAGAAAAAGCAGTTTATTTGTGAATGTATTATGTTAAAAATAAAACCTTGGAGCAACAGCTGCAAGCCTTCCAAACATCAAAATCATTTTCAAAAAGAGAACAGAGACAAGATTAATCTAGTTTTGAACTAAATTGTAAAGAAAAATAATTGAGTAAAAAGCCCAGAAACAAAATTCAGCAGCAAAGCAAAAGCAATGAAGAAAACAACTTTTCTGATTCTATTTTAAGACATTTTCAAGTATTATCTGCAGCTTATCACAAATAAACCCTGGACGTAAGGTATCTTGAAGGAGTTTCTGGTCAACATTAATTGGTTTCAGTCAGAGAAACAGGGGTCCCAAGGAGGAGCAGCATCACAGGAAGGTGTAGAACATTCGGACACAGCTCCCCAGTTCAGAGCTAGCAATAGCTGAGGAGTTTTCCATTTTCACTACAAAAATGCTTCTATTTCTGTTTCTCTCCTGTCTTACGCTTCACGGGAAACTAAGCATGAATTACAAGCACCTTCAACTCTCTTAAAGCTTTATTATTGAATGATAGAAATTAACTGACAGTTAATTGAGGGTATAAAGATGCTGAAACAAGAAACAAAGCCACAAATTAGCAACAGCAAAAGCGCAGAATTAAGGAACAAGTATCAGCATCCAGTCAGTAATGACAGCTTTTGAGCAGTCTTCATTTTACACTAACGCCTCAGCCTTTTCATCTGTCATGTTTTAGGCAACACGTGAAACACGAGTACCACCAGCTCCTGTCTCTTGCAAAGCAGAGAAGTCCTAGAAGAACAAAACCAATTTATAAACCTCTATTTCTGGCCAGGGTCAAAATGCCAGCACGAGAAAGGTGGGCTAATTGGACTTCACAGAATTGAGAGACTTCAAGGTATTCCAGTGACCTGTAACTGCCTTTCTGATTTGAAAGCCAGTCTAAACATCTGTTTGTGTTTTGGTTCCTTCACAACGTAAACCATAAAATCAAGACATGCCCAGGTCACCTGAAAAGTCTTCAACAGAAAGATCAAAGGCAGGGTATTTTTCCAAACTCAGCATTATAGCTTTTGCAGCAGGAGACTGTAAGTAAGAGCCACGAAAGAACTGTGTGGCTAAAGATTTTAGGGAAAAGTCTTATCCTGCACAGAGAGACAACGTCCTCCCAAGTTATGCAGGGAACGATGCTTCCTACATTGTGATACAAGTCTTTTTTCAAGAAGTAAAAGAAAAAGCTTATTAGTCTCCCAGTTTAAATGGAACTGAGTTCATGAAAGCTCCAAAGGGAAAAATCAGTTTTCTTAGTTTCTCCAAAGGGAAAACAAGAAGCAAGTCTCCTGAGAGAGTCAAGATAGAACCTTGCTGCCCTTCAACCCAAAGGAACAGTCACCATACAGTTCAGTCTCTAAAAAAACGGTACAAGAGGGAAGGAGCTCAAGTGGTAAGTCGCACAAGAATTGAATGCAATTCACTTTTGCCAGTAATGAAGGTGTACGAGAAGCTTTCCTGGTTCCCACTAGAATCTCCCTGGCTGGGGAAGCATGACATTTCAAAAGCAGGAACAGTTCAAGCTCTGAAGTTCACAGTAACAAGGAAAAGGTCTTAGAATCAATGGCCTGGACCAGACAAGCAAAAGTACAAACAGCACCCCACATAGTTTATCTGCCTTCTAATCATATGGATTTCCAATATGATTTTAAAATTATCTCCCTGTTTCTTCCTGGCCCTGAACGACACTGAACTTTTATTTGTAGCTGTGGGAGACTCTCAGACCCTGACCACGATGTCAAGGACACTGGATCACAGCTCCCACACGTCTCACAGCCCAAAACTAACTGTCTGTCCGTCCAGTCAGCCATCAGGGCCTGGCTGCTCACGAGCTTTGGCTGAAAAGAGACAAAAAGAGTAGACAATTACACCTCCATGCTGTAACCCTGGTCACGGGGAGTATTTAGGTTGCCTGGCTTTTTTAGAAGCAGTTATCTCTTCTAAGAAAAGACAAGGCTGGATGTGCCCAATGGCATTATTATTATTCAGGGGGCATCTGGTATTTATAATCGTTGCTGTGCACGACTCTAAGAGGCTGGTGACAGTCATAACCTTTCCCCATCATTCACCTAAAGTAAAAGAGATTGGAAGTGGAATATACCAGACACTGTACTGCGTCTGAACTTGCCCAATTCTTCTCCATGAACTGGGAGATGTGATTTACTGTTAGCATTAGTTCAAAGAAGGATCTGCTGCCACCCCAATACACTGGAAGTGTTTAAGGCTTCCAGAAAAAGGACACAACTTCAGAGACACTGAGGACTACAGAATTTCATCCTCCCCTCAGCAACATCAACTTCATCTGACCCTTGGGTCACAACCAGCTTCTGCTCCTGACAGAGAACATAATCCAAGACCACAGATTGCCTGAAACAGTAGAAAACCAAGGATTTCTAGAAGTGTTAACAGCAGAGACTCAGGCATTAGAGCCACCTGTAGTGCTGGCAACATGGGATAAAAACCCTTCAAGACATGTTCTACGGGGCCTTGGTGACAGGGACATCTTCAGCACAAACCTTCCGCCTCCTGAATGGATTTGGTTTTGGTCCAAAGACCAGCTACATTTCGGGGCACTTGTGAGATATAAAGCACATCAGTTCCAAGTCTGTAAATGAAGCAGACATCACACAGCAAAGCACACGTGAACTCCAAAGAGGGGAGAGCCAACAGGAACAGCATATACAGAGTCTGAAGGAAAAAAACAACACTTAAGTATCTGTGATCAAGTAAAGCATTAGCAAATGATATGTCCCTGACCATAATATACAGGTGTGTGAACATGCATATAGAGCCTTGGACTCCTCAGCTACTCCTAGTTGTTAGTTCTGGGCACAGCTCTCACCCCTCTACAAGCAGACACAGCTTGAAATGCTCCTCAGGTTCATCCAAAGCTTTCCCCTTACCTCTCCGTAGATTCTGAAAGTACCAGTATCCTCCTCAAGTTCAATGGCAGTAACTCCAGGGACCTTCCTGGCTTGCTGGATGTTACTGCCGTGAGTTCCTATAGCAAGGCCCATTAAATCCTCTCGGACTACAAATTCCTCGTGAAATGCGGCAGCAAGCTGCTTCGTGCACTGAAGGGAAAACAGGATAAGAGTTGTCCATATTCACTCAGTATAAAATACAGTCACATGCTCAGTTTCAAGCCACAAGAATTACAAATTACAGCTTACTTCTAAGTGTTTTGTAGCTTCTTCGTTCCTTGACATGAGCATAAGCTTGGTGCGAATGCTGCGCAAATGCATGTCACTCAGTATGTTCACTCTCTTCACTGTTGCTTCGCTGGCAGACTGTGAGAGAGAAGGAAAAGGACCTTGCATTTTTAAAGCAAATCCACATTTAAAGGATAAAGTCGGAAACTTTTAACACTAAATCATGAGCACGATCTACGTTTCCAGCACTTATGTGGATATTATTCTTCCTCAAAACAAAGCATGAGGAATTCAGCACCACCTCTGCAAACCAATGACTTTCTGTTCTCGCTCACAGCAGATTTTACACTAACAATTCAAGGATTTTGTTCCTGGATATACACCGAAACTTCTTCCCCTTGGTGTTCCCCAACCAAATTAAGTATCATTCCACCGTACATATACTTGTCACTCACTGTCTCGATGGCAGAGCTAAGGAGATAAGCAAGGAAAACAATTCTGAAGAGGAGATAACACTAAGTGAAGAGAAACTAATGCTGGAGAAAGTCTATGTAGTAAGAGGAAACTGTCACAGAAGAATCTAAGTGAGCAATTCCTTAATGGCTATGCTGAACTGGTGCAGTTCTTCACATGGAAACCCAGTTGTAGGTGACAGTGGCCAGTGAAATACAGTACAGGGGAAACCGACTGCTCCAGAGCAGAGTAAGATCAAGCTGGCTTTGAGCCACCTGCACTAACCACTGAAACGGCACTCAGTCAGGGATGTCAAAAGTCATAAGAACAGTGAGGCTGAAAATTGCTCCGAAATTTAGGCTGAATGCAGTGCAGAACTTGTAGCCCCTCCAAAAGGCCTGCCCCCAAAGACTAAATTTAAACACATCTACTCATATTAAATCTCTCACAATTTACATAGCTGGACAAGTTAAACCACTTTCCATGGTTTATGTACTATGGCTTATAGAGAAATATATATATATATACACTTCCCTATATATTTCTCATAAATAAGATCCTGAAAACTCTGGCAACGTTTACATGGAAATAGTTACTCACCAGTATTATTAGTTGAGCAGTTTCAGCATGATAAAAAATTCGACATGCTCCCACAGCTTTCTTGAAATCTTTATGGGCATTTTCATTAGCACACCTAAGGAGACAAAACCATTCTCATTTCAACAGGCTGCATCACAACAGACCATGGAATCTGATGGAGCAGTTTATGGCAAAGAGACTGGTCAGCAAATGGAAAATTCCCATCCTTAATGTGGCTCCAGCGTCTAATTCTTTGTGGCCTTATTGTGAAGTCTTGGTACCCGAGGCCCATGGGGAGGGCATCATCTCTACAAGCCCAAAGGAAGATCTGAAGGTCCCACCTTAGAACCTGCTTTTTGTACCCACCCCAAAAGGCCAGCAGGATCCCAGGCAGCAGCTTCTAAACCAGCTGCTGCAGCCACAGCCACCGTGAAGATCCTTCAGGGACCTTTAAACTGGCCTCTATTTCCCCCCCTCAAGCGCAGTGAATGCCTTACTAAAGTGCAGAGCTACTCACGCATCTCTCAGATCTTCAGGAACATCCACGGTACACTTGAAAAAGGTGTTCTTTTTGACAGTTTTGTTTTGATTCACAGGCCGGAGTCGTTCGTAGGTGACAATTTCATTGTAAGTGGCATCGCAAGCAGCATACTCAATGACATAGAACTACGGAACACATACATATATATTTTTTTTTTTCAAATGGTAACTTCAGTGAGGAACATCAAAGACATAGTAACAAGAAAGTATAAAATATGAGTATATAGACTGAAACATAAATCTGAGTTGATATACTGCTGTAATTCTATACAAATGAGCCTGACCAGATTTCAGTACCCACGTGGTGTTGCAATGAAGTCAGGGCACTGTATCACCATCATTTCAGTTCCCCACTGAAGCATCATCATCGTAGAATGGTTAGAGTTGGAAGGGACCTTAGAGATCCTCAAGTTCCAACCCCCCTGCCATGGGCAGGGACACCTCTCCCTAGAGCAGGTTGCTCCAAGCCCCATCCAGCCTGGCCTTAAACACTTCCAGGGATGGGGCATCAACAACTTCCCTGGGCAACCTCTTCCAGTGCCTCACCACCCTCACAGCAAAGAACTTCTATCTAATATCTCATCTAAATCTCCCCTTTTCCAATTTAAAACCAGTACCCCTCGTCCTGTCACTAGATGTCCTGATGAAGAGTCCCTCCCCAGCATCTTCAATTGTTTTTTCTCCTGCCCGTTCCTCTTCAATTATCTACTTTAGTTCACTTCAAGTTCCAAAACTCAGAACATTTAATGTAGCTCTAATTCTAAAAAACACCTAACAGAAAAGCAAACACAACTCATTCTTCACAGAAATATCTGCTCTGCAACAGTTACAACAAGGTGAACCCACTGATTCAATGGACAAACTACCTGGGAATTACGTAAAATGAAAAGGAAGGAAAATAAAAATCTAATTTGACACGCAATCCCAAATTTAGGAAGGCAAGAGAATTAAGAAGATTTAATAGCTGCCAATAATCTACTCCCACACTTCCACCTGACCCACACAATTAATAAAGTGGCTTGTGCGCGTTGCATCTCCCAGGCCTGGCTCTGGGCTCAGGGTGCAGCCTTCTCCCCCCTCTCCCAGCCCTGGGCAGTGCCTTCGACTCTTCCTCCCTCTAAACTGGTGTCTCTTTTTGTCAACACACACACAGTTTAATCAAGTATCAGGAAAAAGTAAATCACTACAGTCATGACACACTTTTCCACATGCTGTTTTCTAGTTTTAAGTTTAGCTTCAGTATCATCCTAATCATACAAAGCTGCTTTGAAACAAAAGTCAAATTAAGGTAATAATAATTAAAAATTAATATTAAACTGGCAACTAAATGTAAGAGAACTACCCCTACATGCTTAAAAAAACCTGACTCCTACAGTTAAAAAAAATCTGGTTATCAGAACAATCCCAAGCTATCATTAGCTAAACAGAATGTTTTATTTGGAGGAAAAAATCTGAATATGGAATCATGTTACAGACTGTACAAAGGAGCCAAACCTGAACTATGTGAGATTTTGGGGGGGGACAACTCCATAAAGTAACTAACTTGACAATGCTCTGTAAAGATACCAGACATCTAAGAATGAAAAATATCTTTTTTTTTTTTCCTTAATTAAGCAGCCTAACAAGGTAACTGACAGTAAAATTCCAAATTTCCACCATGTAAATTGATCTGTCTCCTTTCCTCTCATTTTCTTAACAAGCTGTTCATCCACAAGGACCAAGGCATAGAATCTTCCTTTGATAACCTCACAGAGCTCAACATCACAGAGCTCAACAGCAGTTTCTATTTGTTGATAATTTTTGAACAATATCAGAAATTAAACATTATTTTTTCCTCAGCCCTGATTCCTTCAGTTTTAGGAACCTAATACAGTAGAAGCATCAAAACACAGGACCCTTCCTACTATGAATTTTGAATTATTTTGCTGCCATTTCACAGAAAATCAAGGTTTAATGAGACTGTATCTAACATTGTCACAGCTTCGTACACCCAAGTGTCTGAATCTATAGGTTACTTTGCAGTTGCAACTCTAACAGTCGACATAAAATACTAAGCTGACATATATAAAAGCAAACCAACCAGTGTCTTTCCACAAAGCAGAAATACATACCCAAGAAAGAACCCAGCACACATGGAGAGCTATGGTCTGCTTCATTTACAGACTCTCACAAGTGAAACATACTGCTTTACTTGATTTTAAGCACCAAGGTAGGTTTTGTATTTTGTAGCACTTAATTCATAGTTTTTTCATCACAAAGACTTTTCATATTTACTGTATATAACGTAACAGTGTTAAATGAGTAGGTATTAAAATAATTTACCTCTCCTTTCATCATTCGAACTTTTGCCAGCCACCAGCCACAAGGTTCTTGGTCATTTGCTCTAGAATAAACCTGAAAAATCAAAGTTGTAAGGAGCACTGAAAGCCCATACAGACATAATTCATTTGCCTACAAGTATAATGAAGGAAAAACCATATCAACCTTTCCAACTTTCATTAAAAGGGAACTGCATTCTCCAGGAAAGTAGGTTTTTTTGTATAAATTACGTAGGCACGTGCTTCTTGCACAAACTTTTATTATTCTGCACTACCAGGACTGTGAACAGATTTCCTTTGCAGACATCACTGACAATTCAGCAAATTCCCAAACCCTACCAAGTTCATACAAGATCAGACACAGAACAGCAAACTTCTGAAACTTTCGTTTTCCTCATCTCCTGTTAGTTTCATTTACTCCTTCCAGGCTTCTGACAGGGCGGAGTCATTCACATGCAGCCCAAACAAGTTTGGCAACAGCACAGAGGCAGAAAAGAAACTTTGAAGTTTAACCTCTCATGATGCCAACAAACACGTAGTTCAGATGAACTAAACAGAAAGCCCCAGCATCTATAGCACATGGTTTCTTAGATTATTAGCCCAAAACTACAAAAGCACCCTAAAGAAACTCATTACTTTGATTTTAAGTAAAAAGCAGAAGTTAAACTAATTACTAAATTACTAAAGATAATACAATGACCCGGGAACAGAACATGCAACTTTTAAATTCCAGGTTTAATACATCATTTCTTATTAACAATGTTTTTCTGTAAAACAGTATAACTTGTACAATTTCCTACCAGATCGTATCAGGTATTTTATCTGGGTTTTTTTTTCCATTAGAAGAGCTTTATTACCGCTTCACACCAAGTTACTTCAGAATTAAAAACAAATATGATCCAGCTTTTTCTTTTTAAGTTCTGAAACACTCTCAGCTCTTTTAAAATTTAGATTTCGAGAAGTTCCATTGGTAGCTCTGTGAAAAAAATGAAGTGTCACAGCTTCACTGAAAGCCTAACAAATCCATTACTAGAGACACACTCCATTTTTCAAACTTCCCTTTGCTACAGGCATCATCACCGCCCCGAGCGGATGCTCAGTGACTCGTCAGGACAGTTCCTCAGGACAAACTCACCTCCACTTCATCTCCTTCACCAATTTCTTTCTTGATATCGGGGGGTGGTGGTAATCTGACTTCATTAAAGGGCACCTGGCGCTCTGGTTGCCAACTGAAAGTTGAAGGGACATGACACGTTATTTCTAGAATTCTCCTGTCGCTTTCTTAGTTTTATTTATAATCAAGTCTGTCTCTTCATTGCTAGAAAGCAAAGGAACAAAGTAACCCCATCAAGACAAAAATATCTCTTGTTCAAGTTGGAAGGTACTTTGGCCATAAAATACTACTTAAATCTCATTCTGCTTCTGAGAAACAGTTAAGGGAGCTGGCAAAAAAAATCACTTGCAATTCAACTGCCCTTGTTGCAACCATAGTGGTCCCTAAACTCAGGGTTTGGGTTCTTTGATGGCACAAGTCCAAAATTGGAGCTTCTCATTGATGAAATGCAAAATGATGTTTTAAGAAACAACTTGTGACTGGCTACAAACTACCTATTAAGAGGCTCTGAGAGAACTGATGCCTAATAGTCAGCAAGATTATCCCAAATCTCTGGCACAAACTACAAAAAAGGGAGGTGCTTGCTTCTTCCAACAGGGAATTCTTTCAATACGGCTGCTTCAGGCTCCAATGGGCCTGTACGAAACTGCAGCTCAAGATTCAATTTTCTGTCTTACACAGTAACACAAGTTCCCGGTTCCTGAAGTTTCTGTGTTCATTCTCTGCCTCCTTGTCTCCAAAAAACAGCTCTTGAAAGAATCAAAGATACCTGCCCAAAGCCCAGTTATTGCTGTGGCCACAAACCCAGCGTTAGCAGCCTGTGCACAGCGACTGTGGGAATCCTGCAGCAGCTGGAGATAAGGACTAGTTATCAAGAGCAAAAAACCCAAACAGACAATTCAGACTGCCCTTAGCAGAGCAGATTCGTTTACTAATTGGTGCTGATCACTATCACAGCAGAATGATGCCTTCAGGAGAGGACTTTCTTGCCAACTTCAGCTCTGCTAAAGCCTTTGTGAATTTAATGGAGTTAAAAGGGCAATAATTTATCAGATTTACATCACAGAATAATTTGACTAGAACCATATACACACTTCCAGATAAGACCTATTTTTGGGCAACAAAACACTAGCCATATGTCGTAGCCCATCGTTTTTGGAACAGGTCTGCTGCTGCTGCCAGACTTCCTGCAAAACACAGGGCTGACACAGATACCAAACACTGGGAACGCGTTTGCCAACAATTAGACCCCCGCTGTGAGCCACAGGCACTTCCTTGAGCTTACCTGGTATCTGACGTGAAAGCACGTGCTTTCAGGGCAAAGAGCCCTCCTACCTCTAAGAATTAAGTAATGATGTTGAATATGAACCTAAGGGTTTCTCACTTCTTCTTAGACCACGGATAGCATGAAAAACCCAATTTGGTTTTTTGTTTGTTGGGTTTTGGGGTGGGGGCATGAAAACCCAGAAGGCATTAACAACTTCCACAGCCACCTCAGTAAGTGTTAGTCCAAATCATTGCTGCCACCTCATCTTCTTTTTATTTTACAGAACAGAAGGGCTAGAAAACACAGGTTATGAAGAAACAACAACTGGACTTGGCAGAGTAAACCTAGGATTACTTCCTTCCACCCCCTAGGATTTATTTTCACATACATGTATGTATGTATACACATAAATATACAGACACAAACCCAAGGGTTGTATCTCAGGGTTATAAAACGCTTTATAAACATACACTTGCACACTCCCCATTATCACTTTTATTACCCTGCAATTATTCCTGAAGAAAGGCCCACAGACTAATCTACAGGTTGGTGCCAGCAGAGTTTAGTAACAATTTTCCTGTCAAAAGCTGACACGTTTTTAGGATCTCCACCTAGCAACTGGGAGGGAAACAGCAAAGAGGCTTTAGCTCCCCAAATATTTTAAATTAGCTCTGGAATCTCCCAGGTAATCCAGAGAGCTAGCAGTCTGAACGCTGAGCTACAGGTATTCATCTGCACTGCACCATCCCATGGATTATCCCTGACTTGCCACTGCAAGTCCCCAGCAGCCCTGCTGTGTTTATATATTCAATGAAGAAGGCCTCATGGATAAGTCTTTCTCCAGATTTACTTACTGATTTGCACTCTTGCCCACCAAAACTATTTGGGTCTTTAGACTGGATGTGTATATATATATTTGTTTACTTAATAGGTAAAAAGAAAAACCAAACACCATCAGGGTACTTCGATCTATTTCTTTCTGGCTGAGAACACCCATCAGAACAGACATATAGAGAACTGCTTATTTCATAGAAGTACTTTGGAATTTTCCATCTTTTTCTGCTTTAGTGTAAGATTATCAGGCCTCTGCCACCTCTTATCATTTTAATTCAAGTTGGCTGTCGCACCTATGGGCATTACTAATGACACCCAAAAACATAAAGGACTCTGTAGCTGCTGAGCTAAATTCTGATGCAGCTGCTAAAGAAGATATTTCACGGGGACTACGGACAGAAGAGTGACCCTTCTAGAACTATACCTTTCTAATCAAATCAACTTCCTCTTAACGTCAAAACAAAGATCAACACCAAAAGTATAAAACCGAAACAACCTAATACTCAAATGGTTATTTTTAAAAATAAAATACTTACTTGTTTTCAAATACAACTGTGAGGGAGTCCTCATGAACATCTTTGATAAATCCCTAAAACAAAAACATTTTTGTTGTCAGAATGCACGTGAAATCAAAACAAAGCAGCAATTTCCACACAGCCTGAAACGAAGCCGAGCAGCAGACCCCCACCAGAACCAGGGTTCCAATTTAGCAAAGTTCCATGACACGTCTGCACAAGGTTGTTGATATTCTCAGTTGGCCATCCAAAGAAAAACACTGCACAGGGATTTTTTCAAACAACTACTCAAATCAGACCAGCGCATTTACAAATGAAAACTATTATTTTATTTAAAGTTGTGCACCACTGCTTTAGAGGAACAAAACAAGAGATGCAGGCCCAGGGCAATCAGTACAACTCACAATACAATGTCAAAGAGCTGCATGTGCCAGTAGTTCCTTGACAGGTGTTCTTCTCAACACAAAACTGTCCTTCACAATGGTATGACACGAAGTTTGGATAAAACTTGGCAATACAGGCTGCCACAGAGTTAGTTATTGTGAGGACCGTACAAGGCCAAATATCTGCAGCACCTCACAGGAAAACAAAGAGAATTCAGTATTTCATGAGGTTTTGTGTACATTGCAATGACCTCAGGAACAACTGAGGGGAAATCCCATTTTCCTTTCTTTTACAAAACAAAAGGCTTCTTTAGGGGCCACTGTGTATGATAAAAACCTGACAGTTACAGCAGTACTCAGGTATCTGTGCAGAAATCGAGTTCCTACATTTTTCGGTTAAGGCAGGCAGGAACGTTGCAAAAAAATGCAGATAAAGGGACAAGGAAAATCTTTCAAACTGCTCCTGATTTTGCTCTAGCCTGGTATTTGCCCACACAGAGGAGGTCAAGGAGGAACCTGCAGTTTTAAGTAAGAGAGTTGCACAGCTATGTTAAGAGAAGTTCCAGAAAATCTGCTGAATGGATTATATCCACTTAAGAAACTGCCAACAGAGGAGGTCAAAGAACGTATCATCTGTAGGAGGAGCAACCAGCCCACAGAGGTATTATGTGTCAGCTGAGGGAAAGATAAAGTTTGCCACAGGAGATCCCTCAGCGTTAAGGAGGGTCAGTAAAGGAGCCCACGCTGACCACTGCTTGCCAAGGGTCTACATAAACACCTCTCCTTTTACCTGAACTCCTGCTCGGGCAACACTGGGGAGGTATTTGCTCAAAATCTGTTTTTCTGCCCCCTGTCCTTCACTCAAAACCATCTGCCAGCAACACAGAAGACTGGTTCTAGCAAAAAGCACACTGATAGTCCTGAACCAAGCAGGTCACCAGAAATCACAGAGATCTTACCGAACCACCAAGGATGTTCCTAATAAAAAAACCTTCCAAAGGCTGTTCTGCCACTGCAAGGAAGGTAAGGCAAATCCCTTGACTGACACCTGTATTTTAGGAATTTTCAGTTTCAAGGAAGTTTCTGCACAGGTAAACTGGGCAGGAATACTGCAGTTATTTCTGTTTAAGGTTGCAAAGCACACACAAAATTTTACTGCCCAAAGTGTGTTAGTTAACCACAAAGCTAAAAAAAAATTCACTATATTTCTGCTACCAGTGTCCCCTCTAAACATGCCCCAACTGGAGAAGGAATTAACACAGCACAGAGTATAGGAAATAAAGGTCATTCTACTACAATTCATTCAAACTCTATCCAAGGACAAAACATCCAAGTCACAGCACTGTGCACTGAGTTCACACTCTCCATCGCTCTGCCCAACAACAACTTATCAACAAAAAGTGGTATTTACAGACAGAGATTAACTCTTTGCTATGGAGAGCCATTTATCTGCATTCTAAGAGACTGTGATTCAATATTAAGTCTTTGTTTCATTACGCTTCTTTATTTCACAGCTGAACCTTACCTCTTATTTATGTTAGTACATGTTTTCACAATGTGCGAATATGTATTTGATTGCCAAGTTCAGGCTACTGTAGCTAAATATTCATTCTGCAGATCTGAATTCAGTTACCTTCCCTTTGTTAGAATAACAGAACTTCAGAATCAAGAGAAATTCAAAACCAGGTACCATAGAACACCTGAAAAACACCCAGAACATCAGCTCTGCAGAATTCAGACAATCCTAAGTCCACCAAGTAGCTGCAGGCTTCATTAATAATACAAAAGAAGTGGAAAAAAGGGATCCCAAAAGTGTTGACTTTCCAGGATTTCAGACAATTAATCCATTATCAGGTAAAGTCTGGCTTTCTGAGTAACAGTATATGCAGGTTTAATATTCACCACTGATTTTCAAGCCAAAGTCCTGCTGAAGCAGAACAATAATGCAGAGATATGACCACAGCAGCCCAACAGCTGATGCTGCACAAACAGCAGCTGCATAAACAGGAACATTCAACACTTCCCAATAAAATTCAAAGTACAAATTCCGACCCAGAACCTGTATGTTTTACGGCACGGTGTGGGTTTCAGGAACTCCCTCAGCTGAAAGCATGTGTGCTGCTCTTCCCGTTGGAGAACACACTGCAGACTCATGGCTCGCAGACAGGGATGCAGCAACCTGCTTGGAATTACCTGAAGAGCATTTTCAGTGGGCGTTCCCAAACTCTTCCACCCCTCGGTATTTAGATATGGGAACCACTCAAAATCAAATACAACATTTCTCAGGTACGCACTGCAGGTCGCAAATGGACATACGTAAAGCACCAAATAAAATCACAGAATTATAAATATAATTATATTGTTGTGAGACCTGAAAGAAGCCTACTGAGAGTCTAACTGTACAAACACAAGACTAATAGCGCAGGACTAATATAAGAGCCAAATAATCCCAAATACAATTCTTCCCCTTGGCTGTAGAGAAACTGATAGTAGTAGGAAAAAATGGCACTTACAGTAAGTGAAACACAGCAGTCTCAGTATTACAGATTGTATGGTTCATTTGTAATACAATGAGAAGTGATCCGAATTCAATGTAGGTTTTAAATACAGTTCTATGAGAAATTAGTCCATTACTGCCAAGAAACAGGCCAAAAATATCATTAAAACATTTGCTGAAAGTACAAACTCCTGTATACTACTTCCTTGCCTACAACCCTGACCTTTACTATCAGCATTATCAGCATTGCGAGTCCAAGATAAAAACAGAGTAAGAGACTTCATGCGTGTCAGGATGAGATTTAGTGTAAATTTTCAAAAAGAGCCTAAACTTTTAAATAAAAGGTTTTGCAAGAAACCTGTGACAAGATATTTTGCAATACAAACTTGATTTTTTTAAAAGTTATATTAAATCCTATAAACTCACAAGAATTTCTTCAGAGAGGGCATGATGAGCATAAATCAGAAAAGTAAATATTCTGCTTTTCAACTAGCAATTCTGAAGTTATCAGTGAGCTAACCTATATAAACAGATTTGTACTCCAAGCCTGCACGAGTCATGTCTGATACAGTATCAAAGATGTTCTCTACTAAATTAAGTAATGATGCATCATGGTAACTTTTGCACAGATGAACAACGTACTCCATTATTGACATTTAATTTAGCAGTGTTGCCTAGGATAGGCAACGCTAATATTTAAGTTTTAAATGTTCAGTGTTCCTTACACATCATTCCAGGTATTCCCATTCCAAACACAAACGATGAGGCAGAGCTAGTATCAGCAAGCTTTCACATAACATTTGTGTTTTACACCATGTAGAAAACTCTGGAGGTGCAGAAAGGGAAGAAGAACTGATGTGACTTCATCTCGCCAGCCCTCTGCTCCGGAGCAGGCAGATATGGGTGTCAGTCACTGGGTTTACGCCACGAGAAGTCCATGTACGCCCTGCTCAGGAGGCAGGCAGAGGACCATACTGTACTACAAGCTATTAATGTCCCACTGCCACCCCAGGCAGCTGGGGACAGACCTGTCTCTGCCACTCACTTAGCAGAAGCCAGGTTCCAGCACTAGCACCTGGCGAGGCTAACATCGCCAAGGCTCCTGCCTGGGTTTGGGATGAGAGATCCAGCAAATCTAACGTGGGGCCACACTGTGTTAAGTATGAAAAGGACAGGAAATTATATAAACAGATCATTCACCGCCAAAATTGCTATAGTTGAGACTTGTCTCACAACACACACTCTTTCCCTTTTACCTGGGTTTTGCTCACGGATTTAGGATTAGGATCTGCTGATAACATAAACGGATCAAGGCTTACAGGAATGCCCTTACAGTGAACTTTATGTCTCTGTATATATATACACACACTATTTTTTTTTCAAACCCAGTTCCAGGCAAAGTCACAAAATCTGTGTAACTTGGAGATGCAATCCCAGTCCCCTCTTCATCCCGCTTTCTTAACTTCACCTGACTCCAGGCGGGACAGTCCAATCCCAAAATGAGCTGCAATTAGTTCAGCTCCAAACAGTCTATCCAGGGATCCCCAATGTGCTGGCTTTGAGTCACACATATTATAAACCATGCACTAAAAACTATACTAATATCACCTTACTCACCACTGAGCAAATTTCAAACAGTAAACGCTTTGGCATCTGGGACCTGAACTGTCTCTGAATCAGTGATATAAAGGTCAAGGAGCCTATATCCAATTACCAATCCTTTCACTCCTTTCAGAAGCAAGAACTGTTATTATTTTTAACTAACATTCAGATAGAGCTGTTTCACGTAACAAATGCACAAAAGACTTAATTATTACTAAGAGAGGCATCCAATGCTGACACCACAAGAAAAAAACCAAACGCAGGGAACTTGTAAATAATCAAACTGTAGGACAAAAGTCTGAAAAACAAGAAACAAATTGCTGGAGTAAAAAGTCTAGATATTAGGAAGAAATTCCTTGCTGTGAGGGTGGTGAGGTACTGGAACAGGTTGCCCAGAGAAGCTGTGGCTGCCCCATCCCTGGAGGGGTTCAAGGCCAGGCTGGATGGGGCTTGGAGCAACCGAGGCTGGTGGGAGGTGGGACACCCTGGGCAGGGAGTTGGATCTGGGTGATCTTTAAAGTCCCTTCCAACTCTGACCATTCTGTGATTCTAACTCCATGAAGTATTATTTTCATTAGAAGTGATCACCTGCTTATAGGAGGAAGCGATAAAAGGAAGCAGATCTAGCTTTCCACAAACCACATTACAAGCAGGTATCAGATAAGAACCTGAAGTATTATAGCAACCACAGTTTAATCCATGAGCTGACTGCTTATTGCCATTCACAATCACAACTACCACACGTAAATTCACAGGTCCTTATGACAGTGATGCAAGAACTTCAGCACTGACTCCCCTGGTTTAGGCTTATCCAGTGAGTATCATTTCTGCTTTGCTCACCCGCAAATTCCCCAAGGGCAAGACTTCTGCAAGACACCTTCATAGAATCATAGAATGGTCAGAGTTGGAAGGGACCTTAAAGATCATCAAGTTCCAACCCCCCTGCCATGGGCAGGGACACCTCTCCCTAGAGCAGGTTGCTCCAAGCCCCATCCAACCTGGCCTTAAACACTTCCAGGGATGGGGCATCAACAACTTCCCTGGGCAACCTCTTCCAGTGCCTCACCACCCTCACAGGAAAGAGCTTCTTCCTAATATCTCATGTAAATCTCCCCTTTTCCAATTTAAAACCATTACCCCTCGTCCTGTCACTAGACAGGAATTCCTGACCAAAAGTCCCTCCCCAGCTCTCCTGTAGGCTCCCTTCAGATCCTGGAAGGCTGCTCTCAGGTCTCCCCAGAGCCTTCTCTTCTCCAGGCTGAACAGTCCCAGCTCTCAGCCTGTCCTCACAGGAGAGGTGCTCCATCCCTCTAATCATCTTGGTGGCCCTGCGCTGGACCTGTTCCAACAGTTCCATGTCCTTTCTATGTTGAGGACTCCAGAACTGAACACAGGACTCCAGGTGGGGTCTCACAAGCGCAGAGAATTACCTTCTGCTAATTCTGTCCATCAGCAATCAGTAGCCACTGCCTGGGTCATCCCCATTCATCAGCTCAAAGGGGTCAAGAAAATGGCAATCAATGACTACAGGTATTTCTTGCACAAGCCTAAGCAACTTTCCAGAGATCAGTAACAACCTAAAAATGCCTGAAATTTCCCACCATTAGGGCTAGATGTAAGAAACAAAAGCTGACCATTAAAATCCTTCAAAATCAAAAAAGTCACTCCAGTTCCCATGTTCCCTGGCATAGTACCTGGGTACAAACAGCTGTGTAAGCTGTGCTCTCAGGGACAGTTTCCTATTTTAATAACTGTCAAGCTAAAGACCATTCAGAAGAACCCACTGAGTAGTCTTCAAAGCCACTCATTAAAAATTCTGAAAAAAATTAAAAAGCCACTACATTTTTTTACTGATGCATAAACTTCTTCTCGCAGAAAATTGCTCACGGTGCCACCGTACACGTGGAGGGACGCTGGGTACTTGTCCTTCCATCATTTTTTTCCCCTTTGTAATATTTTGGCTTGTCTCTACCTGGAGGCCTATGCCAGCTCCTGCTACCAGCGCTGGGGTGAGTGCTGCTGCCAAAACAACTGCCTCTTGAAAGAGGAACAGGCCAAGAAGGAAGCACTCTAGAACCTGTAGTAAATTAAAGGCTGAGTTCCATCCTAATTCACGTTGTTATCTACTCCATGCCCTTGCACAATCTAAACAGCTATTACTCTACAAAAGAACGAACAAAAGGAAACACACACACCAGTTGGTTTCTCAGCACATACAAGCACCTACAGAGGATGGAATGGATCTTTCAGTTATTCAGATGCCACTGAAAGGTTCAGGTGGAGGAAGTTCTGTGGAGTTCAATTTATGTACCTTGGCCTCACTCTATTATAAGGTCGAACCTACTTCATGTACCCTGACATCTGAACTCCCAAATAACAAACAGAACGAGGACTCTAGTTTGCATACAAGTGAGGAGGCTGAGGGAGACAGGGAACCTTCCCTTTTATCCAGTCACCTTCTTGCCAAGAGCTGCAGGGACAGCCTTCACAGCAGGCAGGACCAGAGGCAATGGGCATGAACTGAACATGGGAGCTCCTGGATGAACATCAGGAAACACTTCTGTTTATACTGAGAGGGTGACTTGAGCATGGGCGTAGGTTGCTCAGGGTGGTTGTGGAGTCTCCATACTCAAAAACACTCAAAAGCCACCCGGACATGGTCCTGGGCAAGTTGTAGGTGGCCCTGCTTGAGAAGGGGTGTAGACCAGATGATCTCCCCCAGCCTCAACCATCTGCGATCCTGTGAATTACTCAGTGATCATAATGGCAAACATCATCCCGGAAACCAGGCCAAGATGAGGATGGGAACATTCAACTTTCAGTGTTCATTCTCTCCAACCCACTTAGAGCCTAGAGAAACCCAGATATTTTTTACTATTTTGCATAAAAATAAAAATTAAAAAAGGAAGACAAGTCTACTCTGATGTCCCAAAGATAAAAACTAACCTGCAACCCAACACTTGCCTGGAAAGCACCAACTGTTCTGCCCTCAGAAGTCCTCACCACACTTCCAATATATGCAAACCCTTAAGGAGCAGGGTTCATCAACCCCATCCTTTCTCCTCCCTGTTCCACAGCACAAACCTCAAGAGTTTTTCAGAAGCCCATGGCCACTCCGAGCCCCATCGGCGCCATCTGTTCTCTAAAGACAATGGGTGCTCAATATTATGATGTATGCAAAGTCTCCTCAGCTGCAGGGAGCGGCTACACACGGGCTCTGCTCTGCACTGGCTGAGAACCTG
>VXBW01006651.1:3224307-3235710 GCA_013400375.1 Thinocorus orbignyianus | reverse complement strand
TCTATGATTCTATGATTTTATAGCTTTAAAGTCAATGTTCCAAGTGTATTTTCTTAATTTCTATGTTCTTCCTTAGGACCTTTACTTACGGTGGTTTCCTATAAAAGTAGGCCCTCTCTCTTTCATGGTCATCCTCCTTCTCGGAGTCCTCACTGCTTGATGATAAGCTGTCATCCCGGCGTCCTTCTTCAGGCTGGAAGGGAATGCCGGGTGAGAAGACTACTGGAGTTTTGGGTGAAGCAAATACCGAGCATGAGCCTTCACTAGTAGATGAGTAATGGGAGGGACCATCAATAGTTACAGACAAAAGGTCCATTTCTGTCTCCTCTGGAAACTGATTATAAAAAGACAAAAAGATAGTAAATTTCCACAGATATTGTTTCCATCGAGAATGCATTAGATAGCTCTGGAAATAAAAAAGGAAGAGTGCTATGAGAAACTCCCACTCCCAGGTTCCTCATAATACAGAGACAGCAGGTGTAGAAATTGCATGAGGGGTAATGAAAAAGAGAGAAATGAAAGCTTGGTGGGGAGCCGTTTGCCATTGCCCAGCGATCGAGCTCAATCTGTAAGCTAAACACGCATCATGCTCTGACCGATTCACGTGATCAGAAGGAACAGAAACATTTCATTTCAATTTACACAAATATTTTGAAAGAAAAGAAATAAAGAAAGCAGGAATCATCATGAACCTGGCAGAGGGGTGAGGCCCCAGAGCGTTAGTGAGGCGTGCATGCAGGATGCTAACACAGAATGTACGGCACCGCTGGGCAGCTCTGGGCTGCGCTCTTGGGCAAACGTGCTTTAACAACAAACAAACTTCAGGCCAAATTTCCAAAAAGAGCCTCCTGTTTCTCACACAAAGCATGTCACAAGCCATTTTTGCACATTAACTTCTTTAAATGCCTGTGAAAAATACCAGCACTGCCTAATGCAGTGGTACTACAGACCTACACAGCCATTGTCTGCATGTTCAAATTAGAGTTTTGCTGAGAACTGGCTTTACAATGTCAGCAAGATTTTTTCTTTTTTCATAGTCAACATTTGATACCTTTAAACGTTTGACAGCATTTTGTTATGTCAACAAAAACTGAGCTAAGCTAACTGGGCTTATATGTAACAACCACAACAGTTAGCTTTTAAATATGAACATATTTAAATGTGCAAAACACACTTCCATGTTTTATTTCCACCTCTCAGAAAAAAATACTTATTTCCTGGGAGCATGAGGTGAGTTGGGAGGGAAAAAAGGTATGTTACTATTTCTTGAGTTTAGGGTTGGTTTTTTTGGGTGGGGGTGTTGTTTGTTTGCTTTTGTTAGTTTGTTTTGATTTCAGTTGTTTTGGCTTTTTAAGAAAAAAATAATCCTTACTATTTTCCCTAAACATGTTTTTAAAAGCAGTTAATGGCAGCAGCATTTCTTCTCTCCGCATTAAGTTTTGTCACATTCCATACTCCCTGTTATTTGAAAATGTCTTACTATGCATTAAATATAGGCATTCCAACAGAAATAAAAGTGTGAGACGTCCTCCCACCCAGCAATTATTTTGTACTGATATTGGAACACGAAGTAACACATGTAGACACCTGCACACACACAAAACTCCTCTCCTACAGCACGTTTCAAGGCTAGACTTATATCACTTAGCATCGGCCTTGATCAAAGCCTTTGTAAATATGCAGACCTAACTCAAATAACTCATTTTACAAAAACTATCAAGTTTTAGATCTATATAAGGGTGTAGAAACACCCAGTTGTGTTCTTCTGCTTACTTTACATATTTAAATATTTTCAAATTTTACATACATTCTGTTTAGCTGAGTGCAAAAGAGATGAAACATTGAAAAGCAGCTCCCTGTGAGATAAATTAGTTCTCTGGCAAAGAATACTTGCTTCTTCTCAGAAATACCTGAAAATACCCTTCCCCTGGACAGCTGGATTGTTGTGCAATCCCCAAAGCTGTTTTATTCAACTTAATTAGAAGTGAAAAAAAATAAAATTAAAACAAGTACAATAAACTCAGCCATGCAAAAACAACATAACAGGAACATTTTAAAAATGAGGAAACAGCAACAAACAAAACCAAAGATTCAACAATCCATTTCAGACACACAGAAGGATATACCTGTAGGGTTACAGCAAACTCTCTAATACCCATTTCCAAAACTCTACATATATTCAAAAGTAAAAAATACTAGATGATTTTTTGCACAGTTCTGATAAAAATAAAATAAATTATATTACCACTAAGTGTATTAGCATAAAATAATACGGTTTTCAAATATTTTTCATAATGTTCAATTATCTTCTGTGTTAAGAAACCAAAACACATCTGTCTTCTCTCAAAACAAATCTACCTTCCAAAACCACATCCACAATCTGAGGTGTGTGCACACACACAGAAAAAGACACCCAAAAACATACAAGCAATTCAGGTCTGCCTAGGGAGACCTATCTTGTGAACTTGTGATCAAATGGCGCGGGAAATATAATTACATGGAATATAAAGTAATTCTTACAGAATCCTGTATGTTGAAAGTTACTCTTGGCCCAGGAGATGCAGCATCTACATGGATATCAGGGAGGTCTTCACTGTCTCCAAGTCGAGAGCTATAAGCAAAACAAAACCACAACAGCTTGTGAAGTTTCACTGCAGGTTTTTATGTTCACACAAACGTTTAACTACACACATACAAAGCAATAAGAAAAGTACAGTCAGTACTTATGATTTTGTTCTGGAAGAAAGTATAAAATCGTAATTGAAGCATTTAGGGTACATGGAAAGGAAAAAGGAGGAGGAGAAGGAAGGAGAAAGCAGCTACACATGACTTGGCTAGTAGACCATGGCTAGCCAGCCTCTGCTTACTTCTTTATGCAAGTTTTTCAATCCTGATTCAACATGCAGATATTATAGAACAATTAAATATTTGTAATGTTTGGGAAATAAAGCAGATTGACAGGTTATGTATTCCCTGATGCAACTGAAATGAATGATTTGGCCTTATACTATACGCATGCTACTTTTCATTCGCAACCAATGTACTCATTGAGCTTTTCAAAATTTTGTGCTTCTTACAGATCAACAGAAAAGCCCCATTATCTTTTCCACACAATTTCTGGATCTCTTAACAAGAGATAAAAAGAGATAAACTGAAAGTTGTTTTCATCTGACAGATCTTCAACTAGAACTTTCGTGCCTTCAACACTTGCTCTGCTGTAATTATCAAGAATGCAACTTAATCCAGAAGAAAGATTCTTCAAGGCCACCTTGAAAAATTCAAGTACTTAGAAAGCTTTTTTTTTTACTGTTTGATATTTTCACGTCCAGATTGTTTATAAATTTCCGTTCACTTCTACAGAAGTATTCAAATTTGAAGTAAATTTCTATTAAGAATTTTTATTCTCATAGGAAAAAAGTCCATGCAATTCTAACACCACTCTCTACTTCTTAAATTTCAAATCTTTTATATTTAACACATAGTAACATAGTGTGTTTTTAACTCCAAACTTTGAATGCTTCTGCTGGATCTCCTGTAGTAATAGACTCAAACACATGTATTCTAAAATCAAAGCAAAAACTTTACTAGGAAGCATCATTACACAACTACAGTTTGTTCAACAGCCATTAAGTGATGAAATGAAACCGATACATGCTATACAGATGAAGAGATTAAAAGAAAATTATTATTCACAAGAAGGATAAAATAAAAATGTGTTGAAAGCAGGATTCTGCAGAAAACCCTAAGTTCTTGTAGAAGTGGAAACTTCTTGTTTGACATACTACTAAGTCTGTCAAAAAAGTTTCAAAAAAAAGGTGAAAAATTACTTTTTGGAAAATGCCTGTCTTCCAAAATGATCTCCCTCCTATGCAGTTTCCCCACATGTAGCCACTTGCTGTAGTAAAAGGGCTCCTAGGGCCAAAGTCCAATGTTTCCTCTGTTACTTCAATTGCTGCCGTGATCGCAGATTCCCAGAAGCTTACCTTGCTCTGTCCATTCTTTTCAGAGGTGGTCTTCCTGATGCTGAAATACTTTTAGATCGGCTGTAGCTGGGTTTGTAGCTGAGACCCCATTTGTCTTTCAAGGAGGCAGCCTAAACCAAAAATAGTATTTAAATGCAACAACTGAGAACTCAGAGGAAAAATTCTGGCAAGGTAAAATATTATTACACGCAGTTGTGCCAGTAAAGTAAAAAAGATAGTCTCTGTTCCAAAATAGTTAAAATGCATCTCTTATCAGCATTTGTCAGCATCTTCATCTTGCCTCGGGATACATGTTTACTTTTCATACTTACTGGAATTGGTGATGTCCTGTTGCCAGGAGAAAAGTATACCCGGGGTAATAATCTGACCACTTTGACAGGCATCTTTCCTAGCTACCACTACAGTAGCAGAACAACATGAGCTAAAACAAGAGCACCCAAGAAAATGCTGCTAACAGATTACTATTTGAAAGGTCTGTTCTAATTAACGAAGCAACATCCTTGGAGCTCATGCCCTAGGACACTGAAAATAATCTTTTGCCAGGTTCATCATCAGGGTCTGGGATGACAGCCACACGTGCTCATGGATTACCAACAACAGTGCTTGCTTTTTATCAAGTTTCTCCTAGTGTCTATGCTTAGTAGCTTGTTTTCATTTTTACACCACCTAACTCAGCAACTGTACTGTTTATTTATATATAGAAGACACTCAGAGAAAGCACACGAGCCAAGTGGAATACACAAGGTATCCATTACTTGCCCTGGCAGTTACCATGTTTGCCTCTGCATCTGCGTTCATCAGCCCAACAATGAATCATTTTAAAATCTGCTAGGAGAAGGAGTAAATAGCAACTTCAAATACACGTTTTCTCCCTATTTCTTGTGATCATGCAAATAAAACATTACAGTATCTCTGAAATATCCGTTTTCCTCCCATCATTATTACAAGGGAGAAAAATCTTTCCCTGCCCTCTCCAAAAACTACACAGATTGCTGAATTATTTGATATTCTTAATCTTCTTTTCCATTACTAGTATTTTCTTTGCTTTAATCAATGTGCAGAAAAGAAAGATGAAACACAAGTGCTAACATTATGTTTAAAGTAATTTAATATTGCTTACCCTCATACTGGACCTGCGTAGCTTTTTACGGACATCTCGGCGGATGTCATTCACAGCCACCGACTCCAGCTGCTGGTAGCGCTGAATTTCTTGATTTATAGTTCCTTCACTTGCACCTAATTTTCTGGGGATAAATCATGATTGAGTATCTTAGAAACAGGCGACATGATTCTCACAATTTCAAAATCTGTTACAATGATGTTAGGTTTCCTCTGGGAATTATCCCATTTTCTCCTTTTTTTCAGTAGTTATTTATGATCAGTGCCAAATACAGCTGCACATTTACTCTTGTTGCATGATACAACTTTTTGTCAGGTATAACATTTTGTCCTTACGAGGACTCTTAAGGGTTTTAAGGTTTCTGTTTCCAAGGGACTTAACAAAGCAGAGAATGTAGAAGAAATTAGCGTGCAAGGAGACCCACAAACAATAGTGCTCCCATAATGCTAACTAAGGTGGAGAGCAAAAAAGGCTACGCAGCAACTCCCTTGTTTCAAAAAGCCCTGTTTGTAAAGTAACTAGATTAAGGCCTTTTATACGCTTTCAATCACATGGCAGCTGTTTAATTAAAAACAAACATAAAGGGCAAAACTGAGAAGAAAAATCCTCCTGCTGTTCACAGTCCAAAGCCCTGGCACACCAATGACAGCCTTCTGCAGCAAATTACCTTCTGCAGAAAACCCACACTGCTAAATCATTTAAAATACTCTGTAAAGCAAATGTTACTTTGAAAGAATCCCAGAAGCGTTCTGAAGCATTCATAAACTCAGAAAAGGCAGGCACAAAACATAATTTTGATTCTTGAACTTGTATTAGAACAAACACTTAACATAAAATTCAAAGATACAATTGCCCTGTGCATGGTAGCAGCAATTTATTCCAAGTAAAAGCAGTAAAATGTGTCTCTTCATTATTTAACACTTAATTACTAAGGTCTGTATTCCCATCCCAGACAGATCCATTTATAGTCAGCGCAACAAGGCATGACTGCAAAAAATTATTAATCAAATTCAGAGAAGACATTCAGATGAAATTTGAAATAATTCTTTCTGCGGGGTTTTCTCAAGTACAGTGTAAGAGGTTTAAAGTATCACCTACCAGATGCAAAAATAGTTGATTTAAATATTTTTCTTCTTCCAGTGAATGAGACTAAGATTATTACAGTTACAAAGTAAGTGATTCTATTAATTACCACAATAATAAATCAAGATGGAATTATGACTTTGAAACTATAGGAAATTGATCAGCCACCATAATGGAGAACCAGAAAGAATATAGACTAATCTGACACTTGGGAAATCAAGAGTGTATGTGATTACGTAGCTTTTTCTTATGGAATCCAAAAGGACAATTTTTTAGTTTTAAATAAAACCAGTGATTTCCACTTGACCATTACAACGCCACAAGATATGTGACAAGAATGGAAAAGAAAAAAGTCAGCTGTAGTTTATTATTACCCACTTATTGTTATTTTTGTGCGAGCTGAAGCAAAACCCGACTTACTTTAAGTCATCAATAACTTTAGCTTGTTCATTGAGTTCTCTAATATCGACTAAACGCTTCACAAATTTTCTTCCTCGCTGTTCTCCAGTCTGGATACTAGAAGCTCCCTGCCGCCGGTGATCAACAATCTCCTATTTAAAACAAGCATTTAATTAATGCCCTCATCAAAAATTGGACAATAGTGTGATTTAACAACAAGCAAAGCGAATTTCACACCTCAAAATCTGGACTAGTGCATGCAAATGAATCAGTTTCATCTCAAAAGGCAGCTGATTGGATTTTTTCCAGTGATCCAAAGCCCATCATTCAGTTAGACACACCGTAACTACTACATACATGTCCCCATGAGCAGGATCTGCCTGCTTTCATATGTGATCTGCTAGACTGAAGAGAATCACACTTCGCTGACCCCAACAGATATTCTACAGGAACAGAGTATCGGTGGTTTGGGGGGCTCAAGCCCAGCAGGTGATTTACAATCCGCTGCCCAAATGTTAGCTTGCGTGCATCTCCATATAATGAACCTTCACCTGATTTCTAAACAACAAACAGGAACATTAGTGTTCTGGGGTAATGTTTTCACTGTTGACAGGAAGAGACATTTAAGACAGCCATTAAAGAACATCTGTTAAAAGTTTTTTACTTGAAAACCAAAAAGCAAGGTCAGCAGCACGTTGGGTAGAAGCACCAAAACAGAATCTTTTTTCTAATTTGCTCTTGTTAGTAACTTACTCTCTTGTTAAGAAAACCTATCTACAGCCACAGCTTTTCCAATTCAGGCACCCAAGGTTAGACATTGTGTCTCCATCTTTTCAAGTCCAGATCGGTATTTCCACATAACACCAGCAGAAATATGACCTGTCATTGCTTGCTTTCGAAACACGGAGTTACAAAACTAACACACCAATTTATGTTATTTGCAACAAGAGTTATATGAGCTACAAGGAGCAGCATACTGGACTCAACTCAAAACTATGATTTTTCCATTTCAAGACTTTGTCATGCCTTTTCCTATTAGCTGCACGTATTTTGGTCAATTCGCTTACTGCATGTATAGTGGGAGACATAGTGTCAACTTCATCCTCATCTGAAAGGTCGGCTATGTTTACAGAGTTGAGGTCAGCAATATCATCAATATCTTCTTCTCCGGTCAACGTTGTGAGGGTGTTGCCTAAAGCATTCAATCTTTTACCAATGTTTGGATCCATGTGGACATCAATACCACACATCTTCCATAACACATTCAGTGTCCAGGTTCCAGCACTACTACTTTCTGTATGTAAAAAAAGAAATAATAATAATTTAAACCACTTTTTCCTCTTTCAAAAAATTCCCCATACTGAGTTATATAGTGGTTAGCCAAGACAGTGTTTATGAGTTACAAAGAGCTGTCTTTTCTGCCCACTCTTGGAAAAAAACATTCTACAACTGAAATGCCAGCTAGAAGTACTTTACATCTATGAAGTTAATACTTCTTTAACAAGTGATGTAGAGAGACAAGCCTAATGAAAATACATTCCCTTCAGGCAAGCTCTTGATTCAGAGGGAGCACCTCAAACTTCAGCTCTTCCAATTGCAGCTAAGAAGACTATTCCAGAACAGGATTTCTAGCAGCAAGGAACCTCAAGGATGTCTATCTGCATGTGAAAAAGCTGACCTAGTTACAGTTTCACAATGAACAATGATGCTTGGAATGGAAGATGTTATAATACATGTGTAAGGTGCCTGCTGAATATCCTGTCTTCTCAGGATTTTTTTCAATGAGTGCCACCTTTCAATGTCAAAATACAGAAATGGCTTTCAGCAGAACTGCACAAGACACTGTTCTTACTTCTAAATGGATTTATGCTGGTTTTCACCATTCACAAAAGGTAAATTTTTAATAGTCGCAGCATGTGCTTCATTTTTATGTGGACTTAGCACAGAAAAGCAAGTGAGAGACAATGAGCAAAACCACAGGGACAGGAGACACCACAGATGCAACATTTGGGCAAAGAGATGAGAAGAAGCAAACAGCAAGTATGATGACCAAGACAGAGATTGCCAGGTATTTTTGAAGTCTCTGGCAAGTGTCCACACAACTCAGTAGGAGAAACTGGGAAGAGAGGGAGTTTGGGAAAAATAGAAGCTGTCTCTGCAAGATGTGAGGGAGGAATGGGAGCATGCAAAGCCTCAGCATTAGAAGGACTGGAAAATTTAACAGTCTCTAGGACAGGAAGCAGTAGGACAACATTGCTGTTGGACTGTTCACCAACCAAGGAACAAACACATATACACCGTGTGCTTTCCTGTAGATAAAAAAAAATAATCTAAAACCAGTGCTGCTGATGTGATTCAAAATCTGGAATAGCCTGAAAAGGTGGGGCAGATAAAAACATTAAGGAGTTTTACCAGGAAAACAAGATACTATAAAAACCAAAAAAAGAGACTGCCAATTAAATTACAACACAGTTAAAGGATTTAAATTTCATATTTTATGAATGCTTTACTTACATAGGAATTGATTTATTTAAAAAGTGTATTACCTGCTGCAGCCTGTCCTGTTGTCCTAGAACACACTTCATAGGTACCATCTGGCACAACACCTATATGAAGCACATAGATACACTGATTAGGCAGACAGTCAAGTAGCTTTAGACCAACCTTTCCAAATTCCACCCCAATCTCTTGCCCTCTGCAATGAAAGCATGAGTGGTATGGGATATAGTGGTATAGGTTTAGCTTTAACTCCCATTGAATGGCTTCCCCTATTTAGTAAAGTGAATCTACTTGGTAACATCCAAGTTTAGATGAATTTACAATCCCATATAAATCTTCACCATAATGAAAGATATACATGCACATATGAAAATCATCTATATTAAGCTACTAAAAACTTACTAGGATCTTACAAAATTCTATAAAAACCATGCATCTAACTCTTCCAACACCTCCCAGACAAAACTTAAATGCTTACAGTGAGACTTATAGCAGCAAAGTTATTAATAAAGGAAAACAACAAAGATATACAACTTTTTAGATCCATATTATTTTGCTTTCAAAATACCAAAGTGTTTTCTTTATCTTTTGAAGGAAAGTTCAGCAGTTTTAAAAGCCATGGAAAAGGGTAAAAGTGAATTTATATGTGAAATACTACTGTCCCATATGAAATCACACCCACTTACATGCATTCATGACTAGATCTCCTCTTATTTCTGGTTTCCAGTCATCCCAGCTTGTCTCAAAGCCATCAGCAAAGCGGATACAGAAGTTTTTAAAATGACCTTTGCTGACTAAAGACTCTGAGGAGCAGGCAGTGATTAAGGTGCTTTCAATAGTCAGGACTAAAGCAGAGCCAGTGTCAAGATCTGCAGTATGGTTAGACTGGAAAATAAAACCACAGAGAGAATTTACCAGTCATTGCAATGTCAAAGTGATACTGTGCATGCATTAAATGCTGTTTATCTTTCCCTATTAGAAAACTGATCCCCTTCTTTTATCTTCTGGTATTTTTCCTTTTTTGCAGGAAGTTTCAACAGCATCACACCTGTCCGTGCAGTGCCTTGCATTGCTGTTTTCTAAATGCAACACCTACATTGTAAATACATTAGGGCACCATGAGTCAAGCTCATCTGGAAGAGGAAAGAAAAATCCATGTTTGATCAAGGACTAGACAATACAGGGCTATGAGCCATATGATCCCATGACAAGAGAACACATGCCCAGGACTGACTTTTTTCTCCACAGTGGGTTGTACATGAGTTACTGAACAAAGAGGTAAAGGAGCTATAATTTTTACGTGATATTTCTGTTCTTATTTTGGTATCTACAATTATGCAGTGTCTTAAATACACAGACTGGCTGATTATTGCCCAGTCCTTTGCATATTAAGGTCTTTAATTTTGTTTACCTGAAAAAAAAGCCCACATATCGCCTTCTATAAAACTAGACTTCTTTAGATCCAGCAGAAGGACTGTAAACATGCTGGTTTACATGCAGCTTAAGACTTCATAAACCAGAATGTATTTTTCATCATTTACTATCAGTTTTAACACACAACAGCATAAATGACATCTGCTTTGTCCATAGCTGCCCGGTAGAAGATTCACAATCAAAATGTTACGTCATTATGACTTCTAAGTTATTGGCCTTATATCTCCTTTACATTTGTAGATATGACTATTTCCTTCTACATCATTACAACATTTCATTTCTCTTCTGTAATTATTCCCCATTAAGATTACTCCCAGTTCAATACAGGAACAGCCTCTGAATTCAAGGTTTTCTCTCAGAGCAATCTAACATTATCTATCCTAAAAATGTAAACATGTAAAAACTGCTTCCAGTCTTTTTAAAACCGCTGTCAACTAGCAATATAGTATTTTCAATGTTATACCTAAGAGGTGCAGATCACACCTTCACCTTTCAACAGACTACTAATAATCATGTTGCTTCAAACATTTTGCTTACCTGAGGCGTGTTTGTGATGGGCAAGCAGATTCCCAAGTCATTGACAGTCAGCTGAAGAAAGAGGGTCCCAAAAGCCTGTGCAGAGGTTTGCTGGATTCCAGGCAGCATATCTACTACTTCTTTTGTGGCCATATGAATATCTTTATGTAAAGCCATTCTCTGTTCATTCCAGTTGTCATATGCAGCCTTGTAATTCAGCCAAAATAGCACAGCTTTATGAAGAAACCAGAAATGCTTAACTGAAATCAACACATACCAGAAAAAAAAACAAGCACATTCACTAAATAAAGTTCTCACTGCCCCCCCCCCCCCCCCCCTTTTTTTCCCCCTCCCTTTTTTATTTTTTTT
>VXBW01006651.1:3161042-3224300 GCA_013400375.1 Thinocorus orbignyianus | reverse complement strand
AGGACAATGTATGTACAAAAGACACGCGCTCATATTCAGGATGTATTGAAGAGGCTCATGCTGCAAAGAACAAGATGAACAAAGCCAATCATTTAGTACTGAAGTTAACATGTTAAAACATAGAAAGTGATGCTGTTTTATTCAGTATTATTCATTTGTAAAAACTTACAAAAGCAGCTTCCTCCAAACCACCTGAAAACTATCACTTCAACAAATGGAATTTTTAACGTTAGGAAATATTATCCTGTTAGCATGCAGTATATCTCCTAAATTTCTCAGCCAGTTTATTATACCTAACATTTTTATTTAACATGAAATATATTAAATCTTGAATAATCAACCCTCTTTAAAAAAAAAAATATATAGCCTTCTCAGTGTGAAAACAAATGTATAGCAATTGTCTCTTCAATACCTCTGTCAAAAGCCACAGGCTGAGCAAAAACGATTGGTCTGTTCAAAGTAATGAGCACGGCTTCTCTATCTGATGAGCCACTGATTTCTTCTCGGAGAGCATTTCTTAATCCAATTCTTGTCTTGAAATAGGCAACTTGATGAAAGTCTGACCCAGCTTCTTCATAAACCTTAAACATTCAAAAAATGGGAAGAGGGAGGGGTTTGCAACAGGGAGGAGTTCAGAGCCAGGGAAAAATAATTAAATTACTGCTTTTTGGTATGTGTAAAATTACAACAAGAAATAAAAATATGTTTCCTTCCCCCTTTTTCTTTTCTAGCCAAAGCTTTGAAGATATTCAATTTTCAATTCCACTCCCTTCTTGACTCAAGTGAGAAAATTTATTTTGAACGACTATTTACCAAAATAGAAGAGCATATTCAGGAAGTAAATTTCCACAACTGTGTGCTGCAGAATGCTTAAACTTTAATTAAAAATAAGAAAATAAGCTGAAAAAACTAACCAACCAAAAAAAAAAATAATCAAACAAACCAACGACCAAAGAAAACCCAAAGACCCTCCCAGGCCCCTAGACTTTACAGCCCACTTCACAGACAGATCAGAAAAAAACCCCAAAACATCAGTGTAAGACAGCCTCTTGCCTTGCTTATGTGGTTTTTAATCACACACCATTAAGAATAGCACATGCAAAGATGTTGTGCACTGACCTGATGTTTAACAATCTGTCCTAGTGCCAGATTTAAATCCACCTGGCATTTCCCAAACAGTTTGAGGTAGCTGCTACTTCCAGGCATTGCTTTGGTTTGCAGTCTGTTTGAGAGTTCAAGTTCTATCAATCCGGTTTCAAACCTCACAGCTCTCATAGAGGGAGTTGTGGCCGTCACTTGAATTCCCTAACGAATAAGGAGGGTACAAAGTTACTAGGATCTGGTTCAGCGACACAAAGAGAAGGGGGAGAAAAACCAACTAAAAACCCCAATTAACAACAACAACAAAAAGACCCCTTTTTAATTTTACAGCAGAAAAAGGAGGACATAATTGTTTTTCACAATGCAATTCCATTAAGCTATTTTAAAGATTACAGGAATCAAACTCAAGGTCTTTTTCTTCATGCAGAATACTCCTGATGCAGTAAGCTCTGAGGTAAAAACTCAAAAGCCATTAATACCCTGTAGGACCATTCTTCTGTCATCATGAGATTACCTTAAACTGTAGGCTCAAGGAGTAGAGAAGAATCTTCGGTTTTTCTCCATCAGTTGTGCCATCATGTTCATTCCAAAGAGGTATTGGCTGCTCCCCTCCTGTAGAAATTGAATACACACATTCAGAGTTTTAACAAAGAAAACACTTCAAAACAAACAGATGTGACAGTGATCTAAGCCTCATTTTAGACAGTGACTAGTAGATGATTTATATAAACAAATACAGGTTGAAGATGGAAGACAAAGGTGAAGATTGAGCTTGTTACATATAGTTAATAACTTTCTACTGAGAATCAAGGCAGAGTGTCATGCTCCTCCCTGCTGGGGCACTTTCCACAGGAAGGCTCAAAGCCTGTAAGGAGTAGCACCGTTTCCAAAAAGATATTTTTCATCTCCTGCACCGAGGTACCTCTTAATTATCTGACAATAAAAATTAAACACTTGACTGAGTACTGTGCAAATTGCCTGAAAAGACGATCTGAAATTATATCAGTATTTTTCAGTGACAGGAGGAAAGAGTATTTTGCAGTTTATTTTTGTGTTTACTTCCTCATCCTGGCACGTTTCATCCCAAATTCCATATCCCCATAAGCCCAAACCTGAAGGAGCAATCCTGGTTTAAATTCTCCTTGAGATTTGATGTATATTCAATCTTAGTCTACAGGGCTCGCTGCTGGAAAAGGCTAAGCCATTAATTTTTTCCACAGATGCCAATTTTAATTACAGTGGTTTGGTGGTAAAAATAGGCAGTTAACTCAGAGATTAAAAAAGCCCCAAACAACCAATTTTTATCACTTCATTTTGTATCTGCATTTTTTTCTTCTTCAAATAGCCTTAGCAACCTCCCCCTCTTTTTGTTGGTGCCCCCAGCCCTCCAACATTTTCAACTAGGATCATGTAAAACTACAAGGGTAACCTGAGGGCTCTGAGCAAAGGAACTAACTCGTCTTTCATGTATTCTCCACATGCATCTTAGAGGCTATTTTTGCAATGACTTTTCTTCATGAAGTTTATTAAGCATTTGGCAATTAAAAAACTAAAACAACGAAGAAAAGAGAAAAGAGATATTACTTCTGGATAAAATTTTCCCACCTACACTCTCACTTAAAGGAACATAATGGTTTTGAACAAATTAAATTAGAAATTAGATTTGAATCTTTACATAAACCAGTACAAACAGTGAAACGAGTCAGAAAGCAGCCACTGGTTGCCTAAATCAACACTGCCCTCAGTTCGCAGATGGAATTATTATGAACTGCTCTGTTCACTAACTAGCATTTAATTATGTTCAACTTCACCTTAAGTAATTGGTTCTTACCCAGTTTTTATGTATGAATAATATGCAATCAATGTTTTAGTGCAAGAGAAATCATTGTAAAAAAACCTCTCACTTTAATGTATTACGCTAATTGGAATTTTCAAGCCATGCAAATTACTTTGCTGGAAGCCAGAAGGACAAAAATCTATTTTCCAACCCCATTGCTCTGCATTGAGCACCC
This sequence comes from Thinocorus orbignyianus, assembly GCA_013400375.1. Lineage (NCBI taxonomy): Eukaryota > Metazoa > Chordata > Aves > Ciconiiformes > Thinocoridae > Thinocorus > Thinocorus orbignyianus. Next base: position 3,221,187 of record VXBW01006651.1, on the reverse strand, counting down.
AGACCCATGGATTGCTGGCACCTGACCACAAGCCCTGACCGCCTGTTCCTGCTGAATTCCCACAATACAGAAGGTAGAAGTAACATTTAAAAAACCATCAGGCTGCTACTTGCAGTATAAATTTATGGTCTGGAGAAGCAGAGAACCAGCCATGGTACTAAATTCCTCACATAAAAACAGAAGACAGATCAAACTCTAGAGACTGAGAAATGTTGTAAAAGAAACCTAATACAGGTTTCCCATTTTACCAATTTATGATTCTCTACAAAAACTGTTCTGATAGAATAATGACATCTGTTGAAGGTCTGCTCTTCTCCCAAGTGTCCCCTTGCTACCCAATGCTAATATATTTTGCCTGGAACAAACATCAGGGTGTTTAAAATTTGCTGCTTCTTATCCTTCAGGGATTGTGACATTTTTCATTTTCTCCACTGCATCTTCTAACCCTCTTGAGGGCACATCACCTGGACCTGCACAATTCTTTTATGCACATTTGCACACATGAATATATATATATATTCACACACAGGGGTATATTAAAGAATCATCTAGAGGCACACACAGGCACTCCTTTCACCTAGTTACCACGTTTTAGTATATCTTCTCTCATGATGTTTCAAACTATTAATGAATCTTTCCACTACGAATTAGCTATATTTCTATAGTAGCCTTTAGGTTAACTCAAAGAGTGTTAAACTCTTTGAGATTTAATCCAGTTTTGAATATTTATTCACATTTGTCACCCTGTAACATTTTTTTTTGCAGACATACATCCTTCTTCCTCTAAAAACATAACTAATAAAATTCATATTCCCTTTATTTCCCCTCATTATTTTACATTTGTACTGCTATTTCTTAAGAGGTAGACAATACTACTTAAAATTATTGCTCTTCATTTTTCTAGTTTATTTACTGTTTATCCTCAGCTGCCAATTCTTGTTTTGACTTAAAGAACAACAAAACACTTCTATAGTTGTTGACAGTTGTTCCAACCCCCCTGCCATGGGCAGGGACACCTCTCCCTAGAGCAGGTTGCTCAAAGCCCCATCCAGCCTGGCCTTGAACACTTCCAGGGATGGGGCATCCACAACTTCCCTGGGCAACCTGCTCCAGTGCCTCACCACCCTCACAGGGAAGAACTTCTTCATTTCCCCTCAGATTAGTCACATACTAGAAAAAATAGTATCATTTTGTACTTTTTTGAGTATGTAGTGAGATAGAATTTGTTTGCTGAAATGAAGTATCGCACAAGTGATCACCAGCATTTTTGTTTGCTTTTAGTTCTTGCGACTTGTTTGAGACCAAGCCTCTAACAGAAAGAACTAGAAAGCGAGTGGATCTATTTTTAAGTGCTGCGTAAAATGTTATTCAGTCAGAAATTTTTTTATGTAAGAAAAGAAAAGCTTTGTAACTTTGGCCGTCTACTCAAACAGATGAACACACAATTCACTATGCGATTTCTATTGCATACAGCAAAACAGCACTGACTGATTTTGCAACTGTTCTCTAATTGGATTTTTAATGACAAGGCTATTTTTCTTCTGAAAATTTTTTGAGAACAGAAGCCAGCTTAAATGAGAAAAACAAACCAGCCATTTCTATATTATACACTATGATACACAAAACAATCTAATGAACAGCCAAATGCATCTTTCATACAGTTCTGAAATGCTATCTGAAAAAAATTGAAAAGCAAGGAATCAGGAGACAGTGAGTAATACCAATATTGATACTATTTTTCCCAGAGACAGCTGTTTTCCTGTCTGATGTTTTCCTCACAAACTGCAGTATCACAACCTGCATTTTACCTGTGAACAAAGTGAACAGAAACAGTAACCCGGCCAAGGTCAAGTCCCGGATAGACACAAAGGCTAGCGACCAGCACAACCAACTAGGCTGCTTCCAAATAAAATGTCCTGTTTCTGATAGAGCTACAAAAATTTCCAGCATCTCTGTTATTACTTTAAACTCCAGCTCTGCTGCTTGCTTCCTGCTGCTGCTTGGAGCGCTACATGCAGAATGATGGTGTCTGTGAAATAAACAGCCAATCCAGAGAACTACAGAATGTTGACAAAAAACAGTTTAAGGCTTGCTCTTGTATTCTGCTTACCTGAAACCTTCTGTATGACTTCATTTACTTCCTTCATGAACACCTTTTGCACAAATACTAAATGATTTAAAAGATCAGTTGTGAGATTATGTTCAAAGGAACCAACCTGCAGAAATACAAAATATCAGAACAAAACTTTAAAACATTTACCATACCTATGTTCTCAAAACAATGCATTTTTAGCAATATAATTGGACAGAAAACTATCAGCATAAAACAAAGAACATTAAGTAGCTTTGTCTGGCAGTTTTTCTGCTGTGAACACCTATTAGAAAAATGAAGGACATAAACTTTTTCATACAATATAGTGTATTCTCCCACCAAAGTTTAGCTTAGACAATAAAATGCAGGACTTGATTAAGGTTCATGGAAGTATGTGAAATACTACTTAAATGCAGGTAGTAAATCGTTACCAGAACAAAATAGAAATGAGCAGTCAAGTTCTAAGAGTGCATCATTCCATTTACTGTAGACGAACAAGATAACTGGTATCTTCAATGATAAACTTATTAAGTGTCTAATCTAATCTTAAAGAATATTCCCGAGGAACTGGAGTCCACCTATGATTGTTTAAATTTGCCATGAAGATTTTAAAAATGAAATTAAAATACAGGTATTTTCTAAAACTACTCGGACTCGGCTTTTGCCTTTGCCAAGCAAGCAGCACCTCCCTTTTGTTTTATGGGCTGAATAAATTCAAAGATCCCACTGTCTTTCTTCAGCCAGGAAATAACTCAAATGGGTTGAACAAAGAGTAGCACATAATTAATTTTTTTCCCATAAAAACCATCAGATTTCTCAATTACAAATGTCAGATTATTTCTCTGACTAAAGAAAAACCACAACAGAGAGGCTACTTCTAAGCAGCATCACTTTTGTCTCTGTGAAAAGTAACTGTGGAAATAGAACTGCGTGTTGAACAGAAAATTTTATATCATTTACTAGGATTATATAGAGCTTCTCCTACCTACAGAGTTGTTTAATCATAAAATACGAAAATATTTATGAAACAATAAAATTGCTTTTAATTTTTTTCAGTATTTCTTTTTGCAAAATATACATTACCTGATGTGTTAACTTTCAGTTTAAAACTACACTTTATTCGAATCATCAGTATTATATACTTTTGTCACCTTCACTGGTGAGAAATACTGTCCACCAAAAAAACAGTTTCTGAACATATTTTCCTTATTTATTTTCACAAAATAACATATTCAAAATCCTCCGATATCATGGTCTTGACTGCTTAATATAGAATCATCCAGGCTGGAAGGGACCTCCAAAGGTCATCTAGTCCAACCTCCCTGCAGTTGCAGGGACACCCCCAACTAGACAAGGTTATGTTGGCTCCTCATCAGACTAAGGACTGAGAAAGTTCTGTTTCAGGATCATGCAATTACAAATGCTACATTTGGATCAACCTGTAAACCTGAAGAGATCTGGAGTGGGCAGATTATTACAATAATACCAAGATGCACATATAGAAAAGTAACACAATGGAAATAACTCGTTATCAAAAATTACAACTGTCTTCAACACCTACTTCAGCCACGCAACGTAAGTAGTTCCCCTGTAGGTAATAGCCTTGCTTAGCAGGTAGTTCATCTATGCTCCAAATTTGGTCTGAATAAGTATCGTGTTCTTCCATGATATATTTGCCTGACATAGTGACAGGAGGAAGGTTGAGACTTGCTGAAGGAGGAATGGTTGACATATCAGTGGCAGAGACTTTTGAAGTGAAGCGTAACCTGTGACTTGGAAGCTCAAAGTTAAATCTAGTTTGGGCACCTATAAAAGGACAGGGGGGAAAGAAGAAAAATAATCTTTTATTCATCCTTAAATTTAAGAACACTTTTTGGAATAAACACACCTTCAAAATGTTACTGAAATTCAAAGACCTCTAGAGTTATAAATATCCATCCACATGATACTGAATTTTCTTAATTTTTAAAGAAAATAAAGACTTCACTGTAATTAGATGTAGAAGAGAGCTATACAAACCACCTCATCTGTACTGAGAACATACAGGAGTATCCTTGAGTAGCCTTACAAATCAGAATTCAATGCATCAAGGATCATAAATTTATTTTAGCAGAGGGAAGCTTCCTGGGAGGAAGCTACATAAGAATGCATTCATATCTTCATCTGCTCTTGTATTCTGCCTCTAGCACTTGGGTTTAACAACAGAGTAAACTCTCTACATGGCCCCACCTGACAGAAAACCACTTTCAAAAAAATAAGCCAAAAGCAAAGATTCAAAGCTCTAACTATAACTCAACAAAAATACTGACTCCTCTTGGATGCTGCTAGCAAGGCCAAACTAAAAAACATGTTTTTAACGTTTCAGGGAACTGTTACCTGTCATTCCATGACTTCTCATTCTTCCCATCTTATATTCCGCCTTTAGAGAGGGTAAGAGCGCTGCTCCAATCGCTATCCCATCTATCATGGCACTGAATTTCAGAACTATAGGCTTCTTTTCCAAGCCTTCTGGCAGCTGTGGAAATTCATTTGTTTCAACAGGTGTTTGATTAATACTTGTCGGAGTTTTTTCAGAGGGCAAAGGAGTTGCAACATCTTCTTTGGTAGGCTGGGGCCTACGTACAGAGACAAAGATCAAGAAAATACATTTTCATAGAATCATAGAATGGTTAGAGTTGGAAGGGACCTTAAAGATCATCAAGTTCCAACCCCCCTGCCATGGGCAGGGACACCTCCCACTAGAGCAGGTTGCTCAAAGCCCCATCCAGCCTAGCCTCGAACTCTTCCAGGGATGGGGCACCAACAATTTCCCTGGGCAACCTGTTCCAGTGCCTCACCACCCTCACAGTAAAGAACTGCTTCCTAATATCTAATCTAAATCTCCCCTCTTCCAACTTAAAACCATTACTCCTCGTCCTGTCACTAGACTTCCTGACAAAGAGTCCCTCTCCAGCTCTCCTGTAGCTTCCTTCAGACACTGAAAGGCTGATATCAGGTCTCCCCGGAGCCGCCTTCTCCAGGCTGAACAGCCCCAGCTCTCTCAGCCTGTCCTCATAGGAGAGGTGCTCCCTCTGATCATCTTGGTGGCCCTGTGCTGGACCTGTTCCAACAGTTCAATGTCCTTTCTATGCTAAGGACTCCAGAACTGGACACAGTACTCCAGGTGGGGTCTCACAAGTGCAGAGTAGAGGGGGAGAATCACCTCCCGTGACCTGCTGCTCACACTTCTTTTGATGCAACCCAGGATACGGTTGGCTTTCTGGGCTGCCAGTTGTTACTCTAACATGACGTGTGACGAGCCTGACTTCCACACACGTGTCCCAAGTAGCACAAGCTCATGAATGGATAGCAGCCAGCAGCAGTCAGAAGTGCCACAGGAGCACCACTTACACAGTTGATGGTTGCCTGATGAGATCCGAGATCTGCTTGGAGAGCTGGTGGGAGCTGCGCACCATCATGCTGTGCAGCGTGGCAGGGTGCTGGGGGATGTTGATGCTGATGGCTCCAACTTTGACCACAGCAGCGTTGTTTGTTTTCAGCCCCCTCTGGGCGCTATACAGGGCCTGGGATTTGGCAATACTGCATTTCACGACAGTTCTGACCGAAAAGGAAACAGGATTTATTTGCACGTCTTTCAAAGTGGTTACAGTTTCATGTTAAAATGGGGTTTTAAGTGTTAGCTGAATTTTAAATTCCTCATTTAAGTGATTTTGCTTATGAACTACATACACATTCCTTTTTGTTTCACTTTACACATACACAGATGCACTACATGCCACAAACAACTAAACTACATTTAAGAGAACTACAAGTCATGCATTGCCAAAATACCTGTCAAACTGTTATTCTTGCAAAATGTAAGATCATTTGAATTTATACACAGACAAATTTTCCTTCAAAGCCTAATCTTGAATGATACTTATCATACAAAGACTCAGTAAAATCTGACTTTAGTGTCCAAAAAGGTCAATCAAGGAATACTCAGCAATAAATACACAGAAAGTAATAAATGGGCTTGTGAATTAAGACTGACATTTCATTCCAAAATATGAAGTCTAAACTTTAGCGTTAAGGAGGGTATGGTTCACAATGGCTACCCAAGATGAAAATACAACATGCATGACATTGACAGTTTCTGATGTCAGAATGAAATTTTCGCATATCAGAATTCTCTAAGCTCCTATTAAAAGAGATATGCGGGGTAACGCATTAATATTTCTCCGTTACTGGAGGCTTATCCAATGTATATTATTTAGCCAGCATTGAATATTCCAGCCTCTAAAAGAAAGACATAGTTGTGAAAATGCAATACATTAGCTAAAATGTCTGAAAAATAGACTCCAAAATTGCTGCTTTCAATGAAAGTTTCTCAAATACTAAATTTTCAGGAGCATAATTAAAATATGTTTTGTATCATGATTTAAATTGTTCTGTAGAGAGTTTGGTTTCATGCTGAAAGCTACAATATTCTATGAATTCTACTCGCTAAGTAATGTTTCTTCTGTGAAGTTCTAACACAGGGCTCCTTATTCTAATGTTAAAATATCTGCTAGCCAACAGCATCCCAGGTATGGAAAAATGAAAATGGAAAAAAAAAAAAAAAGATATCATCCTTATAATGAAGAAATAAACACTCTGTAACACAACCACAGGCCTATCAAGACCTCTAGAAACATTGCCAATTTTCACCACTACAGAAGACCTATAAGTGACCTCAAGCAGTTATGGATTGAAAACTGTCAAGTAGAAACTATTTCAAAATACCTGAAGAATTTACACAAGTATGAAGGAGAAAACAAATCTTAATTCACAAGTATTTTCAGGAAAAAAAGATCCCACTACATTACCTATATTCACGTGTCACAAAAATGACTTTCAACTTAAGGGAAGTTGTAAGATCTTTTCCTGACCTGTATCAGACAATCTAGTCTCAACCTATCTTCAAGTAGAAATGAAAAGTAAATGTAGTTGAAGTCTGTACTGAATTTGCAATCAATTCTGAATGTGTGAATTCATATCACTTTAAGTACTTTCTTAATTAAATAATAATAATAAATTACACCAATACAGCTGTCACAGGAGTCTCAAATTTGAGCAAGATTAACTGTGCTTCTCTGCTAAGGTACTTCAATATTTCATACAGCAAATGACTTTCACTGTCACTTGTCTAGTTTACAAAAAGCATCGTTCCATGACAGAATGAAATGCAGAACAATCACGTGGCTACACATTTATCTGGGAAGAGCAGTGCACCATTATACATCTGCAATTTGCTTACCCACAGTGATGTGCCTATAACAGATCTGGCTGAATACCACTGAAATCATTAAGTTATACACCAGTAACACATTCAGAAGTAATTCTACGTTCTCACATCAATTCCATAAATAAGCACTCTCCAGACAAACTTGTGAACAAAGTCTTTGTCCCAGTACAGAAATGGCAACGAGGCCACCACCTGACCTAACAGACTTTTGGGAATGTTACAAAGAGACAGGGAAAACATGTCAGCAGGAGGCCCGTAACAAACACAGGACCTACCACAATGGATCAGGTGAAAATTCAGGCAGTAGCAGATGGTTGCAATGTAAACAAGTTGATCCCTCCCCAAATTCCAGCTATCAGGCGGATCCTTTTTGAGCCAGAAACTGTATCGTATTTATGACTCACCACCAGACCTATCCTGAATCTGAATGCTTTCTTTACATCACTTGCAGTTTTACAGTCCATCGCCTCTCCTTCCAGAGCTACCATCCATAAGGACATTTTAAAGTTAATCCTGTATTATCACAACTGAGTATACACAAGTGCTGTAACAAACAGCAGCTGTACTAAGCCATTCTAAAAGATAAGCATGGGTAAGCTGAAGCAGCATAGGAAACTCATGCTCAGAATACCACTTTGGGAAGAAAAACTAAAAAGAAAAGTAAAAAATAAAAACAGAAGAGTCCCTCAATTTTCGGCTACATAAGTTTTCTTCTCAGAGTTCTGCAGGGTCAGTGTGTAACAGGGCTTCTAGGCTGCCAGTGTACCATCTCCCACCTCGACCACTACTCCAGTGAAAGCCTCTGGACCTTAGCATTAGGGAGAAAGAAAGCAACTAGAATGAAAACATTGCATCATGAGAGAGAAGACCTCCATTTGCACCCATGGATTTGGGGGACATGAAGGTGGTCACCTTCATTAGCAGGAAATACACAGGCACAGTTTTAAGGAAAATATTTTGTGTTAACATAACCTGGTCAGCATGCCACAAAATTTAACCCAGCACAGAGGTAAAGACAGACAAAAGGAATGGTCCTGCTCATGCTAAAATCACAACAGGTACCACCACTCCAAGGACAGCAGTTCCTTACCAAGTTCAAAGCAAATCCTACCTGTCTGTTCCTTTACATTCATCAACATTATATCACCTCATTAAAATAAGCATGTAAGCAGATCTAAAGAACTTAACAGCCAGTGAAACGATTCGAGCATTACAGTAGTGACCATACAGTGTAATACCTGCCCCTCTAAAGCTAGATTATTAACATGTACAAGGGTTTTTTTGAAAGATATTTAGCAGACTATATAAAAAGCTTATCTAAGTTATATTAGATGTTAAACTAAAATGTATTCAAGCAACATCTGCCTACACAATCACACACAGTAGGAATGCAGCCATTAGCTACACAACACAGAGTTAATTGCAAGACTATTAAACATAATAATATAACATACAGAAACTCTTGTTTGGCTGTGCTTGTAGGAGATGTAGGAAAATCCTCCAGTCTACAGATGAAGATTGAAGAGAAAGCAAGAAAAACAAAAACAAGGCAAATAAAGAATAAACATTCATGCAAAATTAGTCAGTTAATTACTTGTAACCCACAATATGACACTTTCAAATTTACCAAGTTGAAGGTTTTGGTTTTGTTAAGGTGTTTTGTTCACTGCTGCTGCTGTTTAAGATTTTATCATTACTTCAACCCTTTCCTTTTGTACTTTCCCTACACAGAAGCTCAGTAAGATTACAACATAAAAAAGACATGAAGAACCTCAGTTGCCTTCAGAAACCCTACATGGCTGTCAGATTAGAACTTTTATTCATCCCTCTGAAACACCTTTATTGGAAGCAATTTAGCTGGGGATGTTAACAAAATTCTCTATATTTTAAGTTCCATATGACATCTTACAAACTAAACAGGAATTAAAGGAGAGACTCAAGTCACATTATTTAGCCCCTTTCCTACAACATTAATATTCATATCACATACTGAGGGTTACCCAGATAACACTCAAACTGAGTGAGGGTGATCTCTGTTACAAAGAGTTGTAGTTCGATTGCTGCTTTACAACTCAAACAGAAAGAAGTTCAGCTAAAAAAAAAAGAAAACAAACCCAAACCAATGCGGATGCTGAGCAAGTCATTCAAGATGTTCATGCAAAAAAAGTGATATCCCTCCCCTCCTGCCCCACCCCACTCAACAGGTTGTGTTAATTATATAGAGTAGAGAATGGATATTAGAACTGTAAAAATGACACAAAAAATCAGGCATCATGGGAGTTCAAACCCAGATCTATTACAGAAACAATACAGATCTTACATGGGAATAATCACCATCAGTAGGTTAAATACTGCCTAAAAATCTTGTATGGTTTAATGGAAACTGTAAGCTTCAAAAAGCAACTAGAAGCATAAGAAACAATACACATAATGTGATAAAAGTTTTCTATGCATACATCACACGAAATAAAATCAGTGTGGAAAGCTCTAACCACATTAAATCTAATTTCTTTCTTTATGCATGAGGAGCTGTTTCAGTTAGGTCACTTACTCCTTTACACTGTGATCCTACAACCAGTTCCGTACTTACTAGAGTAAGTGATTATCTCTTTTACTAGAGATAGAAAGGAACAGGAGCATTCACAGTCATGTAATTCTGTCTAAAACAGTGCGATTGGGTGCCCTAGACTGAAAGCTTATTCAGATATGCCTTTCACAGAAAAGCCTCCTGTCAACAGGCACATGCAATTAGCTTTATGAGTCAAACTCCAGCCCAATTCTGCAGGAGCTGCATGGTTGCCACTGAACTCTTACGACTTCGCAGATTCTACCTGAAGAGACACCATCAATGCTTTCTCCACATTAAGCTACAGACCTTCACTGTCACACAAACTGATACCACTCCTATGCACTTGAACAACTTTAAGTTGTCAGGCTTCATACTTACTGGATATTTGGGGTAATTCCCTCCAGCAGGACGATATTGACACCTCCTATGTGAGCAGTGGCACACGTCTCAGTCATCTTTTGATGTAGTACATCTTTAAGAAAAAAGATACTTAATGCTATTTCATTCAATAAATTACTTCCAGGTATGCCTACTGTTTACAAAAGTACACCAGCAGGCAAATAATTGAAAAATTATAGATTTAGTAGTCACATCAAGCAATACCAGATTTAAACTGTGACAAGAAGAAACCTTTTGAAAATGAAAGGAGTGACTCTTCTAAAAGAATTTCCTTCGCAGCGTTTTTTAAAAAATCTTGCATTCTTTTAAAATCCTTCAGCATCCTAATAATAGTTTTTTGAAAGAGCTTGTAGAATGTTACTATATTACCAACACACAGGCATAATGTACATCTACTTACAAAGAAAACATTACATACACGTACACATTGGTATAGGTAACCACACACATAAACACGTAAAGCTACCACTGAATTTAATGGCAGGGAACATTTCAGCTTATCCTACCTTTCATTTTTTCTTTCAGGGTGAAGCTGCCATGGATCCTCTTGAGTTCAGACTCCATTGTCAGACCGCCGATGTCTGCCTCCAGGTGTGTCCGGTTCACCATGCCTATCCCGAAGACGATGAGCGTCACGTGCTGCGGCTCCGAGGTCACCAGGCTGCGCTTCCTCTGCGCGTCTCTGCCGTTGTCCTGCTCGTTCTCAAACACCACTCTACAAGCAGGTTCGGTCGGGCTTCGAACACCTGGAGAAATCCAAAGGAGTCATTTAAGGATACTTCACAAGAACTCCTTGGCAGATCTGATTTATATTTGTATTTGAGACCAAGGATCATGTATCTCGCATATCAAGTGAACTTTTCAGACAAATTACCTGTGCCTCACTTATTCCACTCTAGTAACACTGCAGCTGAACCAGATCCAAGGCACAATGGGGACAATAGTGAGTGATGTGATCTCATTATTATTCATAGATATATTCTTATGTATGTTACACAAATGTTTATGTTATCGTATTCTTATACAATAAAAATGCTCTGACAGTCTCCAATTATCCTGGTTTGTTTGGGGTTTTTTTGACCATTTAGTAGCCAAAGGTTCGTATAATTCCATTATAAATCTTGAAATTTCTTCTAAGTTTTCAATGAACAAGTTTTCAACACTCAGAGCATAAAAACAATGTAAGAAAATTTACATTTTGTACAGACATCATAGCTGTGGATATGATATACTGTGCATGAAGGATATTGTCTGGTTCGCAGACAGTCTCATTTGACACTTGCTCATTTTTCATTCTTTAGTGTAAAGAAGTAAAAAAACAGAAAACCCTAACTAGTAACTATACTATCTCCTTAATATTTACAGCAACTGAAGTACACCAACAAAAAGCATGATGCTATGTCAGCTCTCAAATTAACTGCTGTGCTAAAATACATTGGAAATAGAGAGCACCAGTCACCCCAGATGTCAAAGCTCTGGGTGAATTTACGGCCCAAACACCTGTAATCTTTGCTGGACTTTAACAAAATCAGTATTTCACCTCTTCTTCTCTCAAAGCTAGGTTCACAGATTATTTTTTTACTCAGCCATTCCAAGAGCAGAAGTTAGCTCCTCAGAATCATTTATGTGTGCGCTCACTTATTTTTATTGAAAGGTAATGTAAAACATTTCCATTAACCACTCGAAAACAAAATAGCACCTAGGAAAGAACAAACTCAATCCACTCTGTACACAATTAACCAGGAAAGTTAACACAGTCAGTGCAGATTAACAGAGCTGTACAAGAATATCTCAGTGAACTAATTACAAGCTCCCCTGCCATCCTCACCACTTGCCCCTCTAATACAAGTTAGATGGGTTGGGCAACTTTCAAAACCAGCCTTATGATGAAGCTTTAGAAGAACACACTTGAGCAAAAGCACACACTTGCAATTGTCTGGATTCATGAATTAGTTTACCTGTTGGCCCAAAAGTTTCAGAAGACTTTTCTAAAATCCCAGTTGGATCAGAAATGAGTGAATAGAAGTTCAATAGTTTATACATATTTTGCCAGCACTCAGCAGAAGGTTCGCTCTGCTCCGACACAGTAATAGAGTCAGAGTCATCCATGTGAATAGTCATGTGGTCAACTACATCCTTTGAGCCTTTTCTGGACACTTTAGAAGTTCTTCTTTCGGACCTCCCCAAGGAATTCTTGTTTCGAGACTCTTTCTTATTGTTCTCATTGTTTGTTCGTTTGCTCTTGGTGTTGTTCACCCTGTTACCACCATTAAGGCTTCCTCGAGAGCTTCGGCTGAAATCGGAAGAGCGGAAGTCTCTGTGCTTGCGGGTTTTAAAGGTAGGCGTCGGAGAGGCCGATCCAGCTGTGTACCTGCTAAGTTTGATGTCCGTCTGCGTGGCTTTGATATCATCAATCATCGTGCTGAACTGATGAATGAGACGAACCAGTGCCATATCTACGTGCTGGCTTATGGACTGGCAAGAAATTGTAAAATTACAGTGAAAAGTATTATAATAGCGTTTGTTCAAGTCATGGAAAGAAAGGGCGTTGGTGGAGTTAGGAGGTGTGCATATGGACTTCTCCATTACAACAGCACTAATACTGAAAGTTTCTAACATCAAAGCCGGCTTGAATTCCAGAGGAGGAAGATTGACAGCTCCTTGCCTAAGGAAACAAAAAGGTGCAAATTACTACTTTGTTTCTCTTTATGGGAGTCTGATCTTTTTCCACATTGGTGTATATGATTTACTGAATCCAACCTTTTATTTCCCCTAGGATATAAACTTCTTACCATAGTTGTAAATATCCAAAGTGAACTTTTCTATTCTCATAGTGCATGTTACTAACACAGTAACCATTTAGTTCTACATCAGCTTAGTTCGGTGTGCAGCATTTCTATCATAACCTAAAGCTTTGCCCAAGAACAGCAGGGGGCAGATTCATCATTTGTACTGAAAGTAATAACCTCATTTACAGAAGTAATTACAAATCAGCACTTAACAGCCTCTCAGATTTCTCCCACTATTATTTCCACCAGCTTTCTCTTCCCCAGTCTCCAAGTGTCAAAAGCAGCAGCGGTTTAAATACTTAAGAGTTCCCAAATCATTCCATAGTAAGAGAAAACAGATAAGATTATGGGAATAAATGATTGCTCCTTATTCTATGGAAGCGCTTTGGAATTCACATATAAAACTTGATTTTTCTTCTTTACCCAACATACATATTTTCAAATACCTCACAACGTACCTTCGAGCTCGTTTGCTTTTTCTTTCCTTTGCTGTATCTGAATCAACAATATCTGCTCTTAGACAGTCCAAAGTTCCTGAGAAAGAAAGGTACTCTCCGAAGTACATTCTGTAGCAGAGTGGCATTGCATCCTGAGACTGAATTCCCGTGTAACTTAGCAGAGGTTTGAAAACAACCTACAAAACAAAACCCAGCGATTTACTTCTTCTTGTCTAGATTATTCCTTCATTGGAATAAAGGAATAAATGCTCCATCATTTGTTGATCTACAGTATTTACAATATCACCTACAAAATATGGAACATTTTCAAGTTCCATATTTTGTAAAAGAAAAGAAGGGGGATAAAAAGGAGACACTTTATGGACTTTTTGAGAAAAAAGACTGACCATCCAGCAAGTTAGCACTGAACGCTTGGCTATGGGAGCCAGGTTCCTGCACGTTCCTCCCAGTATAAAGTACTCTGGAGAACTAGACTACTCTCATTCATGCTCCAACATGTTTTTTGAAGTTATATAATAACGTTAATCACCATTCATAAAGTTTGTTTCGGAACAGCTCAGAGGTTTCTTAAGCCTTTTGTCTTTGCATAGGAACGCATAAGCAACGCGCAAAAAAACAGGACAACATTTTCCCTGTTGTAAGATGAAATTTTTTTTTAATGTAATAACTAGTTTTTCTGTGCAGCACTCCAAAATACATCAGCAAACCACTCCTACCTGTGCATCTGCTAGCTGGACAGCAGGAAACCCCTGGTTCCCCTCTTCTACACCTGCAATGTCATCCTGGCTGGTGCTGTGTTGCGAGTGTGTGCCATCCAAGGTGTTCTGGTCACTAGACAAAACTGTGTTGAAGTCTGAAGCAGAGGGTATCGTAGGAAGATTGGGTGCCACACCTGAAAAATGAATACCCATGGAACACTAACACCACAGCAAATTTTACCACCACCAACTCTAACTCACCAATATTAATGATATGGAATTAACATGTGCCGTACACATAGAAGGTGACAGCCCTAATCAGGTCTATAACCTCACAGAAGTGCCATTCAGGACAAAGAAACAGTTTGATACTGCTGAAACAGGTAACAGAGATAGTCCAACATATTTGGAAAGCACAAAAATATTTCCTTCTTTTTGTCCTCCTTCCCAAGGCCCTTTGCCTGTATTGCATAGGGTATGAGTAGCCTATACCATCAACAGTATGGAAGTTTTTACAATTGCAGATACTTACTTTTAGCTTCCAACGTGCTACAAGCTTCTAGTTTTTATCAGTCTCAATGCAAGATCCACTAATCAGATCTCTATAAATTAGTCTCTAGCCAAATATGCTCTTCATAAAATTGATTTATGGACAGCAACTTCCCTGCAGTTGATGTTCCCTCTATTAGTTCCCTCTATTCATGAGCAATCAGACTTGCAGCACAAGGGCAGAGAGATGCTGAATCGCCTGCAGCTGAAGTGTGGACTAAACTCAAGCTCCACAAGACAGAGCAGCTCTGCCAATGTCAATTAACTCCGATTCTTCAAAACTCAAACTTACAGCACTCATCTGAGAGCCACAACTACACACCTCCAAAAAAAGTGGTTTAGATAGAGCTGTGTCCAAGTTAAAATCACCAAGTCTTAATGTCAGGAACGTGAGCTTGTGAAAAAACTGTTATAATCTCAGGAGGAATAAAACCAACTTTTTCTGAAGAAAATAAAATAATTTAAAGCTATACTTCCAATGCTATGATTTGTTCTGCAGAGCAACACACTGCAATTTACAGAACATCCACACCAGTTAAGAAGCATGTACAAAACAAAGATGTTTTGTAGGATCAGACTATTTGTTCAATATTAAAAACCAACTTAAAACAACTTATTATTGGCCAAAGGTTAACACACTACTGTTGAAAGATTGTTAATAGAGGAAAAATCCAAATTTAGTGTTAGTGAAAATGAAAACTAAGATACACACATTTGAGGATTATGAATGATGACAGGCCTATAAGAATAATGCAGTACGTTGTTACATATCTGTTTCTTCGATACACTTAAGACTTTCTGTAGAGTCTATTTTCCTTTCTCCACTCCCTTATAGCAGCTGACCACTGCCCGTTGCTGAAGGTTACTCTCAAAACAGATGCTTATGTTTAGTCTCAAAATTGAACTGAGAAAGAGCCATGATTCCAACATACAAAACGTTCATTACAAAACCAGCATACACAAATTAGACTAACAAAATCTAAGGAACTCTACAACTAAAGATGATTTTATAGCTTAGGTTTTTGCAGCTACACATGGTTTTGGAAGCTATGTTCACAGTTCCACATGTAAGAAAAAGCTAAATTTTTGTAAGCAGCATAAGAGAAATCAAAACAAGAGTTTTGCTTACATCACCTTTTTCATTCTCTGGTTTGCTGAGAGGTCCCACAAGTAGTATTTACACCTGTTTAACTTAAGTCACTTGCTCAATTACTTTCAGAAAGAATGTGGTAAACACAGGAAACAGCCAACCCCGAACAACCTCTTAAATTCAGCTGTAATTAGCAATACCTGTTGGAAGGCTATTGTGTCCAGATTTGGTGGCCGGACTCTCTTGTACTACACTCCCTCTGTTGCCCACAGCATTGGACATCCAGTTATAAAAACTCACAGAAGATGGTTCAGACAGCAAAGGATGTTCAGATAGCATGTCTGCAGCCACAGTATTTCCTATACAGATAAATCAGAAGCTTTAGCATTTGTTGTATCAAAGTCAACAAAAACCAGGAACACAGCACAACTTTACTGAAAATACCCATTTACTATAAAAGTAAACCTAATCCTTGAAGTTTATTCCAGTAAATTAGGTGTCTAGCACTACAGGTGCTACCACAGAAGTTACACAATTACACCAAGGGATGCTGCACTACAAGTGTCTTTGCATTTGTTCATCTCTACCATTAGAGGGAAGGAGTCATTAAGAATCAAAATACCTTTTTTTCTGAACAATAGTTCATTTCCTGACAGCAAAGGAGAGAGGTTATAGAGAAAATGCAATATCAAACTTAACTGTTTTTCTTTATACAACAATGCAGTCTGAACAATAATATAGAGCATCAAAATTTCAGTGTATATATTTCAAAATTCTACCAAAAAAATGGGTTCATTTGTTCAAAAGACCACTACTAAACATTTACAAATTATACACAAACTAAGTTATTGGAACATTCGTTTTAGTCCACTTTTTGAGCTACTTAGAAGATCAAAAAAAAAAAAGACAAATATAGAATGATCACTTCATGTCCTTATTCACTCAAAAAGACTCAAGAATTTATGTATTACACTCAGAAAGTAGTAAGGCTAAGTAAAAGCAAAATACTTTGTTTATTTTGTTACTTGTCATTTCTTTTCCCCAACATGATGTACTCGCTATTTGCTTCTAGGAAATGGCACGGTGCAGCAAGGCCCAGGAACTGCATAGTTAAACAACTACAATTCTTACTTGGGGGCATGGAGGGGGGAAGTGGGATCTTAAACATAAATGAGAACTCATGGTGAAAATACAGTGCCTTTTCTAAATTATTAAAATAAAAATGCTTCGTCATACCCGTTCGTGTTAAAGAACTACTTTTAACTGCAGTTGTACTTCTTTGAGGAGTCCCTTCCAGGAGATTATGCAGGCTAGGAAAGCTCCCAGTGAGATAGCTGAGCAGACTCTCCTTCCTCGGACTTTCTTTGACTGCCATTCCAGAACGGCCAACGTGCACTGGTGAATCCGTAGCTGTATCTCCACTGGTGTAACTTAGGGAATGATAGGGATGTATGCCCTTGTGGAGAAAACAAAGAAACCAATTGAGAATGGTGTGAACTGCAAAAAGGAAGGGGCATTTGGTGTGAATATGAGATAAGAACACAACAACTAGAAAATTCCCATTCCTGCAAACTTTTGTACAAGCAGCACTTTAGGGCAGGTTAAACACCAAACAGGTATTGTGCATAAAAGTGCGGTTAAATTTTCAAATATATTTAAACAATTTTATGTGTAAAAACAGTTGAAAAATTCAAACAAGTAACAAATAGAACTACAGATGTGTAGAATTCATCTAAAGCAAGTCTGCAGAAGGAACAGTGCACACGACCAAATATAAGCCTCGTTTGTGTTTGGTCTTTGTCTGAAGACCATATCCCCTCCAACACTAGTACAGCAATAAACGCAGGCACTGGGGAAGGTGAAGAACAGCAGCTGAGGACTTCTGGCACCAACTGGAAGATTCCTGGTCCACCCAAATATGAAAGAGGTTTTCTACCCTCAAAATTGAAGAAGAGCCAGATGTGCTTTCAAGCAAAGCATCTATGCCAGTTATCCTTAAACGACAACAAGACAACCAGCAGGGAACAGTGATAGTAGCGAGTGACTACCTGTTAGAGAGGACAAATGCACTGGTATACACTGGGGTCTGACCAGCTGGGAAACAGCTTTGCAGAAGAGGACCTGGAGGTCCTGGGGGACACCAAGTTGAATGTGAGGCAGCAACGTGCCCTCACTGGGCTATATTAGACAGTAAGTTGCCAGCAAGTCAAGCGAAGTGCTTCTACCCATCTGCTCAGCACCAGTGAGGCCACACCTGGAGTATTTTGTCTAGTTATGGGCTCTCCATAACTAGACTAGAGAGAAATACTGGGGAGCCCAGCAAAGGGACACTAAGATGATTAAGGGACCAGAGCATTTCTCATGTGAGGAAAGGCTGAGAGAGCTGAGACTGTTCAGTCTAGGGAAGAGAAGGCTCACGGGGGATCTTACTAAAGTATGTAAGTGCCAGAAGGGAGGATGCAAAGACAACAGAGCCAGGCGCTTCTCAGTGGTGCCCAGAGACAGGACAAGAAGCAAGAGGCACAAACTGAAACACAGGAGTTTCCTCCTGAATGTCAGGAAATACTGATTGGGTATCTCAAAAGATACATTGAGAGGATGACTGAGCATTGGCACAGGTTCTGTTGTCGCTATTACTGGAGACACTCAAAAGTCATCCAGACATAACCCTGGGCAACCGCCTGTAGGTGGCCACGTTTGAGCAGAGGGATTGGACAAGATGACCTACAGAGATCTCTTTCAATCTCAGTCATTCTTTGAAAACACACAGCTGATAAGGAATAAGTACAAGCCAACAAGCCACATAACA
Source organism: Thinocorus orbignyianus (assembly GCA_013400375.1). Classification (NCBI taxonomy): domain Eukaryota; kingdom Metazoa; phylum Chordata; class Aves; order Ciconiiformes; family Thinocoridae; genus Thinocorus; species Thinocorus orbignyianus. The sequence goes on along the minus strand of VXBW01006651.1, from coordinate 3,202,468 downwards.
TACGTACAGAAGACAAAATATTACTTAAAAAAAAAAACAATAACCCAAAACCAAAAAATAAACCCCCAAAGCCCACAAACATTCACAGACTTTTGCTGTTCAGAATGCAGAGATAAAAATAAGATCTTGCTGTTTTCTGAACAGCTTCTGGAATGAAAAAACCACATAAATTTTACTACAAATTACTGGAAAACTTAGTCAAACTTAGATCTTGCATAATGATAGTTACGTTTTCATTTCTGCTTCCATAAATAGATGAAAAGTAGTAAAAGTTAATGCACATCATTAAATGATGCACAGATGTATTGTTTTTAAGCATGGTTCTGAAGTTAATTGGCAAGAAAAACCATGAAGAACAGATGTAGAATACAGGCCAAGTGATTGAGCATCACTTTTAAAAGGAAAGAAGCATACCTTCCATGTTTTACAGTTATAGTTAGTTAATTTTTAGACAAGTATTTATTCATCTGCAGCCTACAGAATTACTTCTAAACAGGTCAGCAACAAAACACTTTCACCTCATGTGTGATGCAAGAAACTTACTTTTATTTTCAGAACAGAATCACTATGAGTGTGAGTCTTGGACAGTTTCCTCATGATCTCAGCACCAGTTACAGGCCCAGAAGAGCCACCAGCAGGCGGAGGGCGATTAGCCATTCCTTCTAGCAGCATCGTGTGCTCGCTGACTGTAGCTGCAACCAAGCAAGTAATTTTTCTCATTTTTATACGTACAGGGAAACATTATTTTCTATTATGCGTGCACGTTTCACACAAACATTTTTGGTTTTACTCTCTTTAAGCTGATAACTGCTGCCTGGCTTTTAACCAAAAGCAGATTCTCCTCCTGACTTTTTCCAAATAGTTTTTTCCCTCAGAGTTATGTAATTGTTACTTGAGAGAAAAGCATAAACATTGTATTCCTGAGAACAGTAGCACTGTGCATAGATGCTACAAATTAATTAACTCAAGACAGCAAAAAAAAGAGTGCTCCAACATGTATTATTTATGCCCTTTCCTTCTCATGCTTCTTACTAAGTCAGCTTGATATCAAGTACAAAGCAAAATCAGTAGTTTATGTTAAATTGGCAATGTGTAAGCCAACAGAAATCTACAACATATGAAGTAGTAAAAATGAGAGCAAAAATTAACATCTTCTCAAAGAACAAATAAGAAATCAGGTTTGAAGCTATTCCTGGGAGATTTCATAGAATCGCATGTTACAATCCTTAATTAAAGTCAGAAGCTGCACAACAAAATTATAATTCCAAACTAGCAAGTAATTAAGTTGATGTATTTTGTACAGTAAATAACAAGACAAGGCATGTGAAGAAAGGGAAGTTTACTGTTTCATTTTTCCCCAAATGAGTACTAATAATACTGTAATTATAAATCTCAGCAGCAGTTTCAAAATGAAGGTGATTCTAAAACAAGAATAGAATGTAACCAAGCATTAAAATTAAAGAAGATACAAACACTCTGAGAGGAGGTACTTGTCCCTGTGAACTTCTATGGAGACAGAAGAACACAAAAATACCTGCATCAAATTCAAACTCTGCTCCATCTGCACTCGTGTCGCTCTGAAGACCCCCTCCATTGTCTAATCCAAGTCCATCCTCATGCTCGTGGCAGGCATTTGGCAGCAATTTCACCGGCTGAGCTGGTCTGTGTAAACTGACTCCTTTAAAGGCTGGGGTCACCACTATGAACTTCATCCACTGCCTTGCTAAGGCTACTAGGCCTTTTTTTAATGTTACTAATGCAGGGAGGCCATCACTCTTTAAAAGAAAAGTAAATAAATTAAAAAATGGCGATCACAGCATTTTAAAGTAGATTCTTTTCAAAAAAGACAGAACTCCCCCTAAATCTTTTGTGCTCAAGAGATCTATGACAGAAACACGCTGGCACCACACAGCGCCCGTTCAGATATAAGAAGTTGTAGTGCTAACATTAAATAAAAATTCCCATTCAGTACATTCATCTATATGGCCTGGGCATATACCCTAAGGGGTCAAAATAAACAACAGGAAACTGGTTTATTAAATATGAAATCAAAAGTACTGAAGTAATTATAAGGCTTTGAACTATGGACTAAAATTCACAACAGAACTAAAGCGACTGTAGAAGAAGAACTGAAATTAAAGAGATGGGTTTTTTCCTTTGTTGTTAAGTAGAATTTTAAAAACATAAATTTTAGGCAAAAAATATGGGAATCGTTTTGATTATGTCACTGAATCGTGCTGAAGGAAAAAAAAAAAAAAGCTTACTTTGACCACAAATCAAACTGCTATTTTTGCCAAAAAACTGTGCTATTTCTGATCACTGGGCTCTCATCTGAGCATGTTAAAAAATGTAGTATTTACATCTGACAGCTGTAGAATTGGATTATGAAAATGACACAAAAATCAGGAACAAATAATCCTCCTTATGCCTAATATGTTTGGTCAAACAATTATTGGCAACTACAGTTCAGACGTACACATTCTAAAGTCACCAAGAAAATGATATTAGATTTTTAAGCCTTAAAGTTTCTACAATTCTAGTTCTTTTCTTCAACTGTTTGCATTATCCAGCTATTTCTAAAAGATGTGAAAACTCATTCTAAAGGATAGATTTTGGAATAAGCTAATTAGTGTGTGTGCTTGCCTTAGTTATTGAGATTTAGGCAGTTTTACAACTACAGGTGCAAAGTTTTACTACTTCACTGCTGGAAGTAGTTTGGAACTACAAACTCTGATGAAAAAGGCCACTAACAAGTTTAAAGACATGCCTTTTCAGTTTATGATTTTTTCATGTATTTCCTTATAAATACAATTATTTATATAGTAGGATAAAAATTATGCAGGCCACAACAAAACAAGCAGATCTGAAAGAAAATAAAATGAGAAGTCATATCTACTTACCAATTTAAGGATATATAAGAGTTTGGGCTACATTGCCAATTTCCTAAGTTAGGTGACAGTTTAAGGAAAGTTAGGACATTAGAACTGGTACATTTGAAACTAACACACTGAGTTATTTCCATTTTTACAGGGTAACTCACCATGGTGGCATCCTCGATGATGGAGTAATTTGCTTGATGAAGGTAATGGTGCAATATATTACATAGTAAACAAGAAGGATTTTCTTGCAAGAAACGAGCCAATTTGGTGAGCCTGTTGTACTTGCTTCTCAGAGGGAAGTGCACACTTTTATTCTAGATTAATACATAACAATTTTTCACATATGAACATACTTGCAAACAGAACATGCACATAAATGACAAGATTTCAAACACTTCTAACCCCATGTTGAATTTCTGCAATAAAGATTTGCCTTATGGATACCCATCTTATTTTAAATAGTGGTATGTGAAAAAGCATACTTGATGTTTATTTATTTATATGCAGTAACCAAAAAAGAAGCCTAGATTCAAATTGTAGACTTCGTAAAGTTACCTCTGGATTAACAGACACATATGCACTGCTAACTGAGATTTTCAAAGAAATTGTTTATTCCTAGTTGCAGAAAACCAGGTCGTTTTTTATTCTAATTTGATTTAATGCTAGAAAATAGGTAGGAAAACAAATAGGAAGGGAGGCAGCAATAAGAGATTGCTGCAAAGGATGAATTTTGAGTAGATCAGGAAACTAGCCTGACGCTAAGCTCGCCAGTCTTACACTGCAAGACAGGATCTCAACAACAGGTACCACCTCAAAGCCCTCCCACCAGATGGTGCTAAATAAACGAAGAGCAGAAAACCGCCTGCACACAAGAAAGCTCCTTAGTAAACCACAGTAAGGCACAATTTGTCATAAAACCTCTACCAATCCTAGTTTTCAACAGAAAATTTGTCTATTTTGTGCTTCTTGTTAGAATGTTCAATCCTTGCTATGCTTGTCCTCCCTCTCCCTCACAATAAATACAACGATTCAGCACACTGCAAGCGCACGGAATTTCACATTTTCTCATAAAAGGTAGCCTGAGTATTTCATAATTCAACACATTTTTATATTTCATAAAATATATCAGACACTACAGCCATATTTCTTACAAAATCTCCAGTTATTTCACCTGGAGATGCACTTTTGTGAGAAGGGCAAGACTTCCTTGCTAGTATCAGCTGACTTTTTTTTCCACTGAAGTTTAGATTGTGCAAAAAGTGCAAGTACTGAGTCCTGGAAGCAAAGGCTCATAGGAGGCACTATAAGTTTGTCAGCAAAAATGTATTTCAAACAATTATATATAACATATTGCACTGCTCTGATTTGATATGCCTATTGATTTTCATAAAGGTAGTTTACCTCTAAAGCTTCTGTCATAATGCAACCCATAACAGCACAGATTCGCAGGGTTCCTTCGGTTTCTAGTTTATTTAAGGACGATTTCACTTGATCAATGGGAACAAGCCAAGCACCAACTGCAGGCGTTGCAGTACTCAGGAGGTTCAGTTGCCTATTGAGAAAAATAAAAAGAATTAATTATTCGCATTCAGCAGCAGCAATTAGCAAGACTTTCTAATGCTATTATGAATGACATTTGAATAGGTGGAATATGACAGAACAACGTTACAAACTAACAAGCACAGACTTATTTCCCAGAAAATGAAAACTGGCAAAAAGTACCTAAGGCAGGTTTTGTTTTACTCACTCACAGACTCACGATTCCATCCACTCTTGCTACCTCTATTCCCTCCTTTTCCCATTTGTATTCCCTACTGAAATCATACACTTTAAATTCTCATCACTGACTAAATCTCACATTCACTGTTATACCATACTTCATGAAGGACTTTTGCCAAAGGGCTGAGGCAAAGAATGTCAGGAAAAATCACAGAGTATTTTCTAATTTATAGCTCTATACTGAGCTTAAACTACTGACAGATAGGAATATTTGGTCTGTTCCACAAACACAAGCACTGAGTGGTTCTCCTCTGTACCATCTCTCCCACTTAAAGCGACTACTCTCCCCTGCCTTTCTCCCACGTGCATTTCAATCTCACTGGTGTTTTTTGTTGTTTTGTCTTTTGGTGTTTGTTTTTTGTGGGTTTTTTTAACCTTTCTTTTATTCCTTTAATCATATCTAACTGAAAGTTTTCTAGTAACTCTTCCATATAAATGACAACAATATAAAACTGAAGTTACTGTCATATAAATAAAATCCAAAATTTTAATTTCCAGAGAAGCTTCAAAAATTATTGAATAGTTATTCAAGGCCTGACCAAACAGAACTGCAATTTATCAATTCAGAATTGCCATTTTCTTTCTTTTAAATCAGTAAAATTATACCTTGAAAATACATGGGCTGGAGAGCGCACATTGGTAGGGGCTGCAAAACTAAACCAGATTTCTTTGATTGTTAACTTCATGCTGCAAGAGTCAGGAGGAGGTGGCATCAAGGGTATGTCTTTTTTCAGATCATCAGATTCAACACCTTCGTCCTTAAAAAAGGAAACACAAAATCAAAAGTGAATTTGTTTTCCAAAGTGATTACACTGAAAAGCACTGATATGCCATATTGTGCACTGTTCATAATAGCTTCGTATGCTTTTAGGCAAAGATAAATAAACCACTGCTGTGTACCAACTCTCCCAAGGGACCTTGCAAAAAAGCTGGAAGGTCAGTGTGCAAACAGGCAGTATAAATTCAAATGGTACATCTGTTAAATGGCCAATTTCTAATTTTGAATGTTAATCGCTTTAATAAAATAAAAGAACCCTACAACCCAACACCAGTCATTTTTGTATAGTATGTATGTACCTGCTCATCTGAAACTGAATTTCCATTAATATCTGAAGAGGGGCTTATTCTATCACATGGAAGGTTATCATCAGACACATCAGTATTGTAACCACTGCCAGTTGGAGAATCTGAAGAGTTATTTGATGCAAGCAATCCACCTCTCTCTGTATCTCTTGATTTACCCATGACTCCAAACGTATTATATAAAACTGCTCCAGATTGTCTTCCTCCTGTGAAAGCACATACACCAAGATTGTAAATGTTTGCCACGCATAAACGTCTATAAATTATGTCCCATTGAAAAGATCTGCACATAAAAGAAGAAATACATATGATTTTCATTACTAAGGTGCATTACCATTTTACACTACAATTTATAGCTAAAATTTTATACACTAATTGAAGAGCTCATGGTTGAACTTTTGGAGGTTTGCTTCAAGTAGACAAGGAATATTCATATGAAGCCTGTTTTTAAACTGTTCCCTGAAAATATTAACTTGCATGACAGAAATATATACATTGCTGTGGTTCTTTTTCCTTTTTCAAACTAACTTTTACTGTTTGATTACTAGAAGTTCCTTTACTGCATAATACACTATGTGATATAATTTATTTTTTTTACGATAGACATGTACTATTTAGTATCACCTCTATTCAGCAATTTCTAATCACATATTTGCTGAAGTAGAAGACCTAACAACAGAATTGTTAGCAGTTTCAGAAAGCAAAATAACAGGAAGCTTATTTGAGCCTTACCTTTTATAGTTAAATTTTCAATTCCACACTCAAACATTATCCAGCCCCACTTCTCTTGACTAGGACCAATTCGGGTTACATCTGGAACAGCTTGTTGATCCGTTTCATCTACAAAAGCAAACTCATCCAACTCTTCTAAAGTAAAAAGAACTTTTGATTTCCCAAAAGGAATCGCTGTTATTGCACAAGTTCCAATATCTGTGAAAACAAACATATTTACCACTTTGTTACAAAATGAAAAAACCTTCACATCTTCAAATAGCTCTCTGAAGTTTACAGTGTTTTGGGATTGTTGCCCCTTTAGCATTCCTCAAATGGGAGAACACGAAGAAAGAAAGAAAAGGGGGAAAAAATAATCAAAGTACAAGAAAGAAAAAGAAAAAGCAACATAGTCTCTAAAGCCTAAAAACCTTACTCCTGGAATGTTAATATGCACAGGGTAATTTTTAAATTCAGAAAAGCAGGACCAAGCAACACAAAGCTGAAGCTTCAAGATATTCCCAATCCTAATGTATCTGCTTTCTTCATCTTTTTATAAAGTCATGGTTCCAAATGCATGTCCACAAATTCAGATTTTTATCTGAAACTGGTAATTGGCCTGAAACTATTTTACAAAAAAAACATTCCTAAGGTTTCACGGCAACAAATAACAGCAAAACTGGTAGTGTTTTTGGATAATATGTTTTAGTAAAAACACATTTGATGTTCAGCATAGCATACTTGAATGATATTTAGAAATAACATTCTGATTTAAATTCAAAGATTGCATCTTGGTTGGAACCAAGTCTATCTACGTCTGTGTTAGAAGGACTAAGTGTAAAGCACTAAGTCTCACTGGTTCCTAAGAAAATACATAGTCAACCTCTCAATACAGACTCAAACTCAAGTTCTTAATTGATTATGATCTTTGCTGTCTAAGATCCTGGAGGGTACTTTGCCACTTTGACTTCTTTCATGTTAGGATGCAGATTAAATATAAAACCTTTCTTCTAGTGACATTTCTGAAGGAACATTTTCAGTAATTTTATGCCTATTGCCTAATAACGTGCACACAGAGCTAAATGTCAAATACCTGAGGAAAAGAACCAGACTGAGTCAATTTTTCATCCCTTCCAATCCTCACTCTCTGCCTCCAACTTATAACTGCAATATAACTTATAACTCCAACTTTAAGAGTATGCGAAATGCTAAGAGCCCAAGAAAGACATTTCTCAAAACTTTTAAATAGAAGATGACATGTTTCCTTTGTTAGAACTAAAAATTACTTGGTCTTCTTGAATCTCTGCAGGACACTATTGCTCAGATTCTACCCATAACTAAGTAAAACAAACATAAACATTTTAATGTTCTCTTATGACTTCTGTTTTCCTCCAGTTTGCTTTGCTCATTCATCTTTGCATAGCAGTGGGGGTTATTTTTTTGTTTATTATCATATTTGTTTCACAGAGCTCCTCCTCATATCCTAAAGATTCCTATTCTTTATTGGAGAGAGTAAAACATGACACTAATGGGCATAGATTCCATCAAAATTGTATCAGTTTTAACAAAAACTGCCTCTGCATTTTGTCATCTTTTTCAGGATCAGGAGTTACAGCAGTGGAATTTAATTCATAACCTCTTGAAGGAATTTCCTTAACACAAACAAGAAGGAAGGCAATTGAGGAGATCTCATCTTCAGTTTCATAGTCACTGTAGTTAAAAATCTACGGCTTGTCATGTTGAAATTGCCAGTAAGACAGACACATGATGCTTATCTCAAAAAAAAAGAATTCATTCCCCGCACCAGGTAAGAAAAAACGGTAGCTGAAATGAGACCAACTCGGAGGAAGGGAACCCAGACCTGAAATTTTACCAGTGTACATCAATATTTACAATGCAACTCATCTGCTGCCCAAACTGGGTAGAAGTTTGCCTTGACAGTTTTCACTCTACTGACATTTAAATCTAGCACTTTAGTGGAATAACAGAAAGTAAGTCAGAGGAACTATCCTAAACTTCTTTTTGGAGTATCTGCAAAATCTCCTGGTTCAAGTGTCTTTTTATCTGTGTTGATAAAAAAAAAACCCACAACCAAACCATAAGATCAAGGCCAACTTCAACCTCTTGCTTCTATGAAAATTGCCATTTCCACAATTAAAAAAAAATGCTTACCTGTTGTATCAAGGCCTCTAAGTTGTCCATGAACACGATGAATGTTCAATTTAGCAGCAATTTCCTTCCCTTTTTCTGCTCCAGCATTGGATCTCAGTGAGCCAGAAGACTGGGGTTGCATTTTACTAGTTTGGATGTAACGATCAAATGTGACAGAATTCCTGCCAGTTTCTGCATTGTTTGAAGTTTCCTCAACTATACCCCTTTGAATGTAAGGAAGAAAAAACAATTAAGCAAATTTCAGATAAACATATTTCATTTGGTTATTTTTGTTTAAAATTTTAAGTGACTCTGGCATTAAAAGGAAATCTTTTTAAGGTACCTTCGTTGAAAAATACTGCAAACATTTAATTTTACGCTGCATTACACATTAGCTTTAACTCTTTCTTGCTTAAGTTGCAATACTATTCTGGAAGGATTCCTCCACTTCTTCAAGAAACCACAATTCTACTAAGATGTTAATTTATAAAACACAGAAGATGTTCTATTGCTTAACTCCAGCATAACAACTTGTTCCAATACGCTTCAGAACTGTGAAAAACTGGCACTGTTCTAAGTTTTTTCACTAACTTAAGAAGCAAGAGCCACAAATAGTGGTATGTGCTATTCTTACCTATTCATCCGAACTTGCGTAGCAATTCTATCAAAACACAAAGCTACCAATGAAACATGAGTCACGGTTTTGCCAGAAGAAACTCCTGGGGATTCATCAACAGACGCTTGTAGTAAACACAGGTTCACCTATGCACAGAATTCCCCCAAAGAGTAAAGAAATTTAGAAAACCATGTTACATTAAGTATACATCACTAATTTCTGATATAATCTTATCTTATATTTCACATTAAAATGAAAAAAACATAAAAGATTAAACCAACACACCCAGAAGATGTAAAAACATAATTTAAAGACCTGCCATAATAAAACTGAGCAGCTCCGTAACAGCATGTCCTGTTCAAAACATCAGTTATCTCACACAAATACACAGCTTCACTGAAGCTTTTGGGGAACTAGTAGGGATGCAAAATGAGGGTAATCTGCAAGGCACGTGTCTACTAATACACGAAACAAAAAGCTGTTACCTTTGGTACAGTAACATTGGCCTGAAGACCTTTAATTGTCACATTATCCTGCTTAAGCGAGAGATTGGTCTGCGCTGGTCCCTGGTTTGTTGTTCCTGTAGTTGTGGTGTCTATTTTGGTTCCTCTAATATCCTGCTTTGAAGATAACTTAGAGGGAGGGAAAAAAAAATACTAAATTATTCTCTCTGAAACTCAAGGTTCCTAAGCTAAAGAATAACAGGATGGTTTATTAGCACTGAAGCAGCAGGAGATTCTGACTTCATCTGAAGCACAATACGATGACTTCAAGAACAAGGACTGTAGCATTTACAGCAGATCCAGATCCGTAAGGGTTGTGATGCCATTCATCAATAAACTTTCTAATGACTAGATTTCAGCTGAAAGTTTCAGTTCTACATTAGTTATAAGGAAAAATTTAGTTTCAAATGAATAATTAGTGTCCACTTCGAAGTCTAAGAAATTATACAATATAGATATGGTCATAAATTTGGACAGCAAGAGCTCCTAATTCTCTAGGACTACCACACAATTCCTTTCAAGCTAAATTAATCTTTTAAGGTATCAGATGAACCACAAAAAATCCGCACACGCACTCTCACTTTCACAAAGTTTGAACTTTCCTCTACCTCACAGATCTCCCTACCTAGTGTAAAATAATAAATTACGTATTGCCAATATAACACCAAAGAATATCAATTATAGTAATTTCTAAGAACAGAACATCTGATCTCATGCAGATTACTGTAGTTACTGACTAGACTGTCAAAATTAGAAAAACTTCACTTCAAACCTGTAGGAGAGACTTCACATCACTGAGAGACAGCATGTAACAGTTGATTATAAAAACGCAGGTATATTATAAAAATAAATTCATATTCAAAATTAATAGACTATCTAGCTACTGTATCTCAAAACACTGAATTCAATCAAGACTTTCTATGTAAAATATCGAAAACAGTACTCTTTCAACTCTTTGTGCATTTTCCTTGTCCCCTTTCTTACATTTTCTGAGAAGCTTGTTTTGCTGTTCTGTACAGCGTCTCGAAGAACTTTGCAGTGCAGATCATCAACGATTGCTGCTGGGTGTCGAGAACTAGCACAGTGCACCATTGCTTCTATATACCTGAGAGGAAACAAGCCCACAACAGACCAATTAAACTTCCAGTTTCACATGACACACCACCAATAATTTTTATTAGAGCTACAGAGAAAACAATTAAGCACCAACAGACAGAAAGGGCACTTCCCAGGTCACCACAACATTCTCCAAGCTTCTTGCCAGGAAATGCAGAATTACATGCACTGAGTACAAGGCCCTACTGTTCCATCAATCACATTATTCAACCCTTTCAACTAAACTTTTGCTGAACAAAACAGCTTTGGTTTTAGACAATTTTTAGCATAAACAGTTATCACCACAGTAGTAAAATTAGTTACCTATCCAGTGCCTCTGCTACAAGAGGAGTCAGAACTACATCTACAGTTCCTTTTACTTCTACGATTGCCGTTGTCCGCGTCTGGAAGACGGGGTGATCCAATGTCCATTCTTCTGTTATTGTTTCATCATCTGTATTTTCTGCAGATTTCTTTTCCAAAGGAGTATAAGGTGTACTAAAAAATTTAAATACATATTAATAATCTAGGTTTGCAAAAGAAATACAGAAGTGTCCTGGTATGATTTTAATTCTTAACAAAACACATATAATGGCAGGTTTTTTCTACCACATACCTTAGAAAACACGCAAAGATAATCCAAGGCTAAGGCCCTTCCCTAGATTTAAGTTCAGTTTTTGCAATGCAAAGGGCGTTTGCCATAAGCACCCACCGAACTAGTCTGAATTTAGTTGCAACTCAGGATCTTTAAAACATATGAGTGAAATCATTTAGTGCTTTCACGGTGTGCTTTCTTTGTGGCCAAACATTTTATAACAGAATACTCTGTTCTAAATAAAACAGAAAAGCTACTGCTACAAATCAGACTTTGGAAGAGTCAAAGCATTTAACAAGAGCACCAGGAAAACTCTACTGTTAAAAAATATACTAATAATGTTACGCAGTATTCAACTTACTTAGATGTTGACCCTGTGAGCTGCATGCCTCTGTCCAGTAACGAATTAGCTGTGAGACCCTGTTTGACAATCTAAGACAAAAGGGCAAAGATATTTATTAGGTTCCTTCTACATGTTAAAAAATACCCAGGGAATCTCCAAATAAAGATTCTCCTTACAGTTGTTTTTTCTTCATAAGGTTTCTTCATACGCAGATTCTCCAACATAGAATACAAAACTTCCCAGGTTTATTTTTTTTAAAGTTACTTAAAAGATTAGATGATGAAGTTCTAACAGAGATAAATAGTGACTAATTGCTTTAAAAAAAAATAAAAAGACTTCAAATACTAATCTATGAAAGACTTGCATGAACACACAGCTTTTGCTGCAAAGGGATAACCAATGAAATACATGAAATATAATAGAAAACAGATATCTAAGTTTTTAATTTCAGCTCCTTCCTTCAGCATGTATGCTTGTATCAACACGAGGAAAAAAAAAGCCTAAATATTCACCAAAACAATTTGCTAAACCCCAAGTTTCAATTTTACTTTGAAATAAAGCACTTACAGCCTAGATTATATTTTTAGCAGTATTAAATGTATTGCTGCTGAAGTTCCACCTAACATATTTTAAACAAAGCTCACATACATTTCCCTCAGCTGCATGTCATTCAACAGGCAGCACTTTCAAGTGCCATCATGACAATTCAGAATACACATCTTATTCACATAATTTTAACTCCCTTTTTTTTTTCTTCCCCACAACCTCCCAGCAGCACAGCCCATGATCTGAAGTCAGAAATATAAGGTATTCCTTCACTAAAAGCAAACAAGTTTCAAGTTTCTCATAGTTCTATCTACACAACAGGTACAGTAAGCAATTTTAACTTGTTTTGAATTATTATTCCTTTCTCTACTCCTTCTTCCCCGATCTCCCATACCTTAAAAGTTGGGACAGAGAGTTGCTCAAAAGATGATGAACTTTCTTCACTTGTTGGTGTGTCAAGGTCTAAAGGACGATGTAAAGAGGATTTTGAAGTTCTTTTATTAGTTGGGTGCTTTACTGACCAGTTGATCACCTGGAATTGTGTAAGATAATTTTGGTAACATGCCATGACAGGCTGCTGGGAAGTTATTTGCTCACTTTCCACTGTCTTTTCAGATTCCAAGACATACATGCTCTCAACATGCTCATCTTCGCCTCCCAGAGCTGAAACAAATGAAGCCTGTGAGGGGTGAGTCTTAATTGGCAGTGTTTTAACATCTTGACTCATTTCTCCATGGATTGTACTTGTTAAGGGTCCTTCCACACTGTGATAAATAGACCCTCTACTATATTCAATCTTCTGAGCTTGCTTTTTTCTCTTCTTCCTCCCTGGATAGGTTCCTGGCCCTTCATCACTACTTATTGGCTCAAACTCTTCTGCTGCAGAAAAATAAGCTTCGCTATCAGCCATGGACATACTGGAATCCATTGAGCGATACTGGTGAAACGAGTTTGAATCTGCAGATGGAGTATACGGAAAAGAACCAAAGCTCCTTCTCTGCTTTGGGGAGTCCAAGACATTCTCATCACTGCGAGACACATCACTGCTGAACTGCACACCAACTGGAACGGGCTGCTTGTCTCCATAGAAGGCTGCTGTGAGGCTCTTGGTGCTCCCGAGCCGGGTGGAGCACACCGACGCTTGCCGTTTCAGCGGAGACCTCATGGGAGACTGACCGAGCGGCCTTTCCTGGTTGCCAGGGGATGCAGGGCTGCCCTCTGTACCCTCAACTGAAATGCTGGAAACAAAAATTAAAGGTTCATTTGCTTATTTTATTACAAATGCTTCTCTTTTTACACTATAGAATCCATCAAATTCTTCAGTGACTCTGTGAGTTCCTATTAGCATAGCAATGATTCTCATGATGCTGATTACATACCAAATTCTGCCACTTGTTAGTGCACTTGTCTACATACAGAGGACATAAACTGAATATTTAAGCGAGTGCTGTTGCCTTACATGCTGGATTTTCTACCCAGACCAGGTTATCATACCCTACTAGGGATCCAGATCTGCATTCAAAGTAGGAAATACATTTCAGCAGCACCACTAGAAAATAACCAACACTTTACAAACTGCTAAATGTAAGGTTTTTTTCCCATCATAGAATCATAGAATGGTTAGAGTTGGAAGGGACCTTAAAGATCATCAAGTTCCAACCCCCCTGCCATGGGCAGGGACACCTCTCCCTAGCGCAGGTTGCTCAAAGCCCCATCCAACCTGGCCTTAAACACATCAAATTATACTTCCACCTGGACAGAGAGTACTAACCTTCCATGACCATCTTCCCTTTTCGCACCAGACAAGAACTCCTTCTGGCCCAAGTGATCCTCAGTAGCTGATGATGGGCTGTCCTTCTCACCTGCAAGCAGAGGGAGTGCAGCACTAGAGCTGCTCGTTTCCTCTGAGGATGATGAGGAGCTATGGGAGCGTAACGGCACTTGGAGGCTTAGATGTTGTGCTTTTCTTTCTATTTCTATACCCACAGACCTGCAATCCCAATCTTTTCGTTTTACACCATTTGCTTTACCTGGAATAAGAAACATAAAAGAAGAATTGGACACCTGGTAACACAGCTCAAATGGTCTCTTCCGTGCCCACCAAAATAAAAAGCCTTATTAATAGAAGCCCTGCATTTCAAATGTGTACACATAGCAGCATGCTGTACTACAAAAAGGCAGAAAACCCAGAGGAACCAACAGTCAGATTTTCTTGGCAGACTGCTTTTTACATAGGCAAAACAGATGCAAGTGAAAAAAGTTCTTTTTACTCAGGAGTTGCACATTGATAGAAAAATTCAGCATGCGAAAGCTTGCTCACTAGTGTCAAGCTACTGTCTGCTTTTAGAAGGACCCATGTCACTACAGCACCTCTTGCACAAAAGTGCAGTAAGTACTACTCGTTAACCAGAATCAGAAAGATTAACAGGCAGTTAAGAAATTATACTTTTGGGTAAAACAGAGTAAAATAACAGTACATCTTCTCACCATCTAAAATTTTAGGCATCTCCTTAGTAATTATCCACTCTCCTGGCTGCAGTAAAGACTGCCCATAAAACATATCAGATTCTGCACTTGTACTTGAGAAAGCAGAGCTGCTTGAAGGTGTCAGTTCCTCAAGTTTGAAAAAATCCAGTCCTGTTAACGTGCCACCAAAGAATCGACAACCACCAAGACAGCCACACTTGTTCTTGCTTCTCTTATTCCTCAAATTATCATCAGGCCACAAAAACCACAATCTACAAAAAGGCAGAAAAACAGGAAACAAAACAAAAATGCAACCACATCAGTCTTAGTACACTTAAATTCAGTGAAAACAAGATTAGAAAATATCTCCCTTTTCTATGTGAGCTTCTATTTCACCTAGCATAACGTAAGAAAGTTTTGTACCTGAAATACAGATGTTAGACAAAATGCAGGATTAGCTCCAGCAAAGAGCAAACCACAAATTTATATGCAATCATGCTCAGGCACAGATTATGTCCACCTATCACAATGCACACTAATATTAACAACCTTTTCTCTCTACAGGGAGGCAAGCACTGCAAACACACTCCACATTGCTGGCTATTGCTTATGCCAGGGAAACTGGTCTTTGGGGAGACACACATATCACAATTACACCAGGCATTTTGCTTGCAGCTGCTCATCAGCTTGCTCAGGACTCTTTAAGGCCCATTTTCAGTCCAGCCTAAGAACAAAGGACAAATTCTATTCCCTCCTCTCCTGATCTTAATTTTGGGGAATATAAGAAGACAGAGGCAAAATTAAGTTTTGTCAAAAAAATCGTATGATTTTGTATAGTCCAAGCACGTTCAAACCACCAACTCCATAGCTAAGCACTCAACTCACTTGAACAAAATTACAAGAAACTGTAATATATTTAAGCAAAAAAAAACCCTCCAGAAGCAAATAAAAAGTTCCACCTTTAGACAAATGTATTAAGTTACACCACCACCCCAAATTCAAATTCATCTCCCTTAGTTATATCTCTTACCTTTTAGTTCGGTTATCATGTATTTCTAAAAAATGTCTCTGCACCTCATGCTTAGACGGATGATCTGCAGCCAAAGCGATGTCAGCAGTAATGAGCCCCAAGTTGACAGAGCCAGCTTCCAGCCAATACGCCCTCCTTAATATTGGCTGAAGACCAGTTCTGCAGTTGTTCACCTGCTCCACATATTGTCTCAGTTGAAAGTCTTGAATAGCAGCACTTACACCTTCTCCAACAGACTGGTTGTGGAGGTTGCAGTTTGCAATACGGATAGCACCCATCTGAAAACATGAACTCTGATTAGTCACGAGCAAAACAAAGGAAGGGTAGCTTTAAAACAGTTAACACATCACCTGCTGCATTCCAGAAAGATTGCAGTAAACTATTCTCTCAAAAAAAGACATAAAACTAGTTTTATATGCAAGTACACACACAGATGCAAAAGATGACAAGCTCAGAAATTAGTTTCAGCCAGTTTTTAAATGACAAAAATAAAATCTCTACTTAGGAGTTTCCTTTTGTGAGGGGATCAAAAAAGAAAGCTAAGCTTTGGACAGATGTTGTAATGAATCTTTAAAAATTAAATCATTATTAAATTCTTCATTGTCATCTAAAACCAAGAGATCTGAAGCTTTCAAAATCAAATATTTATTTGATAAGACAAATATCATTTTACGTCCACAGACTAAAACACCAGTTACATAAGTCTGAATACACAGCTGTACTAATTCTACAATTAATAAATGCCTCAGTGAGACAACGATGGTAAACACTGCAAACCTGAAAAAATTCCAGATGCTAAACTTTAACTGAGATCCACATAAGCTGTGTTATAGCACCCCTTAAATGATGACGCTCTATTTCTTTTATTGGTGTAACACCAGCAGTTTTTCTGACCCACAGAGGAGGCTGCCCCTCTCCCACGCAAAGTGCAAGACTGCCGGGAGCCAACCTCACCCAAAGAGGAACCACAAGTTCTAGCTTTACCCTCACGTTCATCTGTGGAAGCTGGTCACTATGTAACCAACCCACCTGGCCCACACAGTATCAATCCTCCCCAACACCGGTGTACACTACTAAAAGGTGACATAGCCCTGCCACACAGGCTTCATCTACAAATAATATGAAGACACTGGAGCGAGTTTCCTGCACAGTTTAAGTCCTCTCCAAAAAGTCCTGAAATTTCAGATCAATTTTTCAAACTTCTCCCAGAGAAAATCAGGAAAGCTGAAAAAGAACCTGGCCACAGAAGAGCTACACAAAGTGCTAATATTAAATTACTACTTCTCATCTCTATCACAGATCATAAAGGAGCACTGGAAAACTTACTTTTTTTTTAATTGAAAGGAAACTTAGGATATAATTTTCTAGAATAGTTTAGGTTATTAAGCTGCCTTTGAAAATACTGTCAGTGATATTTATGCCTGCAAACACAGTTAATATTTGTGGTGGTGCTTTGTAATACTGGACTCAAAAGAATGTGGAGACAAAGGTATTTATTTTACTGCCACAAGGTAGCAAGCCATTCAAATTACAATACCCTATAATTTAAAAATGTCTAAAATAATTACCCCTTTCCTTCAGTTAGATTCTTATCATAATATGAACCTGTTCCCAAAACCTTATATGTTAAGTGTAGCTTTTAAAACCAAATTAATTAATGACAGAACAACTCCTAGTCACTTACACCAGCATAGCACTTTCCTTTTCTGTTGTTATTATAACTATATTTTGCTACATTGAGCAAATCATTCCAGTCTTCTAATGTATGACAGGATAAGAGCGAGAATATCAGCTCTTCTCTGCACATTCTTTTTGAACAGAGGATACACCATGCACTATTCTAGATTCAGTCAGGCAGTGGCACTAAAATTTCTCCCACCTCTAGCAAAGATAAATCCTAATTCAAACAGCTGCATCACACAGGACCATCCTGAGTTGCACTCATCACGATTTGCGTACGCTGACTTGTACACAATTCACATGAATCATTTCCAGTTGCTGAGTTATTAACTTACAGCTAAAGTTCCATTAATTTTCAGGTGCAGACACTGAGATTTATATTGTGCAGTGTTTTCTTAAGTTTTTTACACCAGTCCTGCAGCTTCCACTCTAATTTTGGCAGACATCCAGTCTTCCTTACCATTTTCCAAGATCATTAATGGAGTTACTAAGCAGAAGCCAAAGTGACCTACTCCTGGCCCCGTCCAAGTCAACCTTTTATCACTTAAAGTTTCAGAAATTCTGCTTAGTCCAAGCAATAAATTCAGGTAGCTATTCTATCACAAAAACACAAAGAACTCCACTGACAAAGAAGTATTTTAATTGCTGTTAAGAGAAATATTTTTACCTTTATATTGGTGGCACAGCCATGTTCTACCACATAGAGATCTGCTCCATCCATAGCTAAGCGCGTCATAGTGTACTTTAAGTCATCAGATGTTGGGCATGGCCCAGGGACACAGTTCAACTGAAGAAAAAGGCAGGGGCAGGAAAGAAAACAAAGAGACATTTAAATGTATATTCGGAGTTGTAGTTTAAGTTTTGCTTACCCTTCCATTTATTTTCTCCTTAGAGCAATAACAAGTGACTTATTCTGCACTATCAAGACAGGTATGAGATGGTGTGTTTCTGTGCTGAGGTTCATTTTCACTAGTGCATGTTTAATTCTTCTGTCCAGCAACACCAGGGGACCCAGTTGGCTCTCTATGCTTCCACCAGCAAAAGGCAAATCAAGGTTTACTAATAGAGAACACCATAAAAACCAGAACAAAACAAGGAGGATGTAAAGAGATGAAATCCAGGAATTGTACTTAATATATGGCAAGCCTCCTTCGGTCTTCCGTGACTGTGTGCATGGATTCCAAGATTCAAACGTGAAAAGCAGAATCCACAATGACATGATGCCTTGTGGATGTCTTGTGGTTTTGTTTTTTTTAAAGAAAAGGTTCATGGAAGCTGTAAGCTGTCTGCTTAAGTCTCCCACCAAGGCACTGTTTCATCCACAGAGGATACAGGACGACAAAGTACCAGGGAAATGTGCCAAAAGCACAAGGGGAAGTGCGACCTTTGTCTCTTAACTGTCACAGTAGCAATAACAAAACAGACATGATTTCCGTAGGTACCACTTCTCAAAATAAGTCATAAAGCATAAAAACATCGTGTGAATCCACAGGAAAATCCAGAGAGAATAACTTCTTTTTCTAAAACATGATTAGCTATAGTTTATCAAAGGGAACATCCAATCTCTCTATATACTCCATGTGTCTTGATAACTTGAAGCTCCATTTCTAAACTGTTCCAAAGAACCTGTGCAAATACAGCAAGCAATTAAGACAGATGAAAGGTTACCTTAGAGTCACAAAACCGACGATCAATTCCATGCTGGCATATTACTACAGATTTTGGCCTTTCCAGTTCAAACTCCCGGCACACTACGTGGAACACAAAGGTCTGCCCCCACTCCAGGAGACACGCAAGCTGTAAGCAAATAAAAACACGCTGTCTAATAATAAGTATGCAAAAGGAACTTTGTGTATTTGACAAAGTGTGAAACCATCACCAATGGTCAGGAGGTGAGCAGGAGTAAAAACAAGCAGAAGACCCCAGCGTAGCATTCTGGCTGCATTACTTTGCTTACAGTCAGTCTACTTCCTGTTAGTTGAGATAGATTTTTATTTTTGTGTGTGTCAAAACATGCAAGTCTCCGTAGTTTTTAATGGAAAACAGTGTTTTCATTCAGAAACATTTCCTGAATTATTTCTTAATGTAAGGAAGCAGGTTTTGCTATTACAGTCTACTGAGAACTTCAATGTAAAGAGAGAAGTCCCATTATTTTACCTAAAAAATACCTTGAAATATTCTATTGCCATGCATAACTGAAATGTCAGACTGCCTTGTATACAAGTAACAAAATTACATTTAAAAAGCATAGGAGGAAACAGGCTAAGCAGAACACTGCTGAATCTAAACCTAGTAATTAGCCTATTCTTCATTTTAGTCTTTTATACAGTTAGTTCATTCATGAAGGAAATGATTCATGAGTGTCTGTCTCTACTACAAGAGGGAAATAGATTTTCTTTGGCCAGCAAAAGGAAAGGGCACTTAAAGTCAGCAGTAATTTAAATGGAATTCAATATAGCTATGACTGTCCTGCACAAAATCTCTCCTCCTCCCTTCAGTGCTGCCCCTTCACAAATTCTCACGATACATCACACTATGGCAGGAAAAAAGCCAATGACCCTGAAACAGCAAATTCAAGTTCTGCCCCATAGCAGTGCTGACAAAAAAATAATAAAATAAAAATCCTGTATAAAGCATACAACTGAAAATGGATTTTTAAGGGAAGAAAAATCCTTAAATTGCATGAAGCATTTAGAAATGCTCTCTAACCTTAGAATATTTTTAATCAACTGGGTTTAATTTTGAAGTGTAGAGCAGGAGTAAATACTAGAGTTTATCTAAATCAGCAGCAGTATTTTGGGAAATACCACCACAAAAGTCTGTATGTGTAGCACGAAAATGTACCTGGAGTCTATTCTTTTGCTTTACCAAAATTGCCTGTACGCCTTATTCTGATTTTATTTGGTACAGAAGTCTCCTAATGACATACATGTTTAATTCTAGAAAATAATGACAATTTTTTAAGCATAAAAGGATGTAGAAGTGTCTTCAAAAATTTAAAAATAAATAAATAAACCAAACAGGAACTACAAAACAGAATTTATATGCTTTTCTCACACCTTAGAATACACCGACAAAGCTACCTTTTTTTAAATGTCTGGCAGCCCCCACCAGAAATAAATCACTGATCTGTCTACTGTAAACATTGAGCCATTATTATATCTGGAAAAATAAGAGTAACCTAAATGGCAGAACTAAAAGGAGTTAGCACCAAGACTGACATAAGAAAATCCAACACTGTGAAAGCAAACTATGCTCCAGTGGGACCAAGCATCAGAACTCAGGCAGCGAGCAGCATGACTGAGCTACCAGCTTCTCTTCTGCTGAGGCGTGCCCATACTGCACTTCCACAAATGATCTCATTTGTCTCCTACTTGAAAATGTGACTTCGTGCACAGCTTTCTGTGCAAAGCCAGAACTTCATCTGCAGCTAAATTCTTGCCAGATGCTCAACTTGATATCCTTATTGCTGGCAGCATCCCTTCACCGAAATGCCAATGTATCTCCAAGAACCTTACATCCCAGGCATATTAAATTGCCTTTCAGATTGCAATCACAACTGGATACCTCATTTGTCCTTCTCAGAGAGTTAACCAGCAGGGATAATGAATCTGCATCTCCAGAAGTAAGCACCATATAACAGAAGTAATCTCAGAAGAATTACAGACAACTTAACTAAGCCACCTCATATTTAAACACTTTCAATCGATTTTCCTTTTTCTGCTTCATCACATTACAAAACACCTGCTCTGTTTAGAGAGAAGTATTATTTACTCTGTGATTAAATCACTTCGAGTGGGTGTGGACACCATGGTTGCCTTTCTAATCAGTATTAAAGCACACTAATATACACAGATGCAACATACAAGCGGTTACATGGAACATCAACAGTATTCATTACTGATTTATTTATTCATGCTGTTACCATCATGCCTTTGAAGTTTCATGTAACACCAGCCACACTTACACCTAGATTTAAGATGAATATTAGATTCAGCAGATTTGGCATCCATTTATCGAAATGGTTAGATGTCCGAACCCTAAAATTAAAGTTTTTTAAGGGACCTATGCATCCAAATTCAGCAGAGATCACGCGCCCTCCAAAATCTGTGCTATGCCAGTTTTACAAGAAAGAAGAAAGGTAATACTTCAAAGCAAATAGTTTCTAGATGGTACCTGTGGTGCCGTAACTTTGGCTGTAAGACTTCCAGCCTGTACATCTATCAGCCAGGCATATTCTAAAGTATCACTTCCAAGAGGCAGACCTTCTGCTGAAAACATGGCGTGAGCGCGTAACTGCAGCCCTGACAGGCTGATGTGACCCTCTCGAAGAACTTCATCCACTGCAGGTCGCTGTTAAGGACAAGTAAGTTACAGGTAATATTTGCAAAGAATACATCCACAGAAAGTGCAAAAAACTGTGTAGCCAGAGAAACTTCACACACATCCGTCTTCGCCTCTTCAGTCCTGTTGATTTTGTCCAGCTGGACAGTCCCAAGACTTCTCAGCATTACCCACACAACACATACATGCAAATCTTATGAAGAGAGAGGTAAGTTCAGCAAAAAGTTTACAAAAAACAAGCAACAAAACAATCAAAGGCTGTCCTCTAAGTTGCGCTTTTCACCAAAGTATTTCTTGGCTACCTAAAGCAAAGCTACTTGTTTGCAGATATGAACATTCAGCTCTAACACTTTTCAAAACAGAATTACTCCAAGCAGTCAGAGAAGAAACTGAAAAGATAAAACCAGCACAGGCAAACACCAGGAGCTTGTGACTGCACAGATGTAAACTGTGGATTAAAGCCCCTAAGTCAACAGCAAAACTTCTCTTTCATTCAGTTTTTTCAACTTATCTTGTTGGTTTGTTTTCCACTGTCAGCAAACATTTTGGGGTTACTTAATGAAGAAGAAAATGCCATATTCTTTTGATATTACTGGCGACCTACATATCCTGTAAAAGCAAATTCTTTAAAAAACAAACAAGCAAGCAAACAAAACAAACAAAACCCAAAGACAAATCCCTAAAACAACCACTACACAAAATAACAACAACAACAAAAAAAGACAAAACACAGCAACCCATGCACAAGCCAGAGGTGGCTCAATGATCCTAAGACCAGTCAGAATATTACTCTCTCTTTCCTTGGAAACTTCTCCAGGAAGATTTTAAGCAAAATTAAGAAAACACAGTATTTTCTATCGCGTGTTTCACTAAAATGCCAACTGGACAGAAATACAGATTTTTAAAAACTATGCATCAGATTTCTCTTTAATACCTAACAAAGCACAGTTCGGTTTTAAGATCATTACAACTTCCACAGTGCAAACATCTTAAAAATAACTTACTACCTGATAGTTGTCATTCAGAAACAAGTTTATAGGAGACAGTACAAGTTGAAGCATTGTTTCTCTAAATCCTTTCTTCATCTCAAAACACAACCTTTCCAAGAAAGCTGTGGGGCACTCTGGACCATCTGGACTGCAATGCTAAAATAAAAATTAGACACATCTGCTTCAGAAACCAAAAATACAAACATGGCTGAAATTGTAAGATTAGAAGTAAATCTGTGAGCAGGAAGCATGCTACTTTTCCTCCAATTGGATAGTTCAAAAAGAAGCCTGCACAACTTCAAAAGCCTTTAGACAATGACACAAACAGCAATTCAAAACATTTGGGTGAACCCAAATTTTTAACAGGATTCTTATCTGAATTCCTGGGGATCCCTCAGAATGCAGCTGCACAGAGCAGAATGCACCATTAGAAAACAGCTTTGCTAATTAGCAGAGAAATCATAACAGTCAATCAAAAGTATTATCACACAAATCAAGTTCACTGAATAAAAATCCTACAAAAATTATCCAGTTCTGTCTCCAAGATCAGCAACAGAAATCATGTCTCATCTCAAATTGGTTTAGATAGCCACAATTTTAGTAGAACATATAAACGTATTTTGGTAAGCACCACCCTAACTTAATGTTCCAGGGAGCTAAATTTAACTCTGGACTATGAAACTAGAAAAAAAACCCATAATTACACGAAATAAAATATTCTAAGATGCTAGAGTACTTACCACTGGTAATCGCCCATGCACTTTGTATAAATTAACAAGCACGGTGATATCCCACGGGCGCAATGTAAGAGGATGAACCGGCTTGACTGAACTTTCATTTTCTTTCTTGTCGTTTTCCACTCCAACAGCTGTCCATCCAGAGCTTGAAGATGTTGACAGTGACAGAACAGGGCTTGAAATAACTTCTTCAAAATCAGTGTACATGTCATCTTCTCCAAAATAATTTTCCTAGGAAAAGGAATTGTTATGACCATATGGAAAACAAATTAGAAATGTATAGGCAACATAATGAAATACAAATCCAACCTTTGCTTGTATCTTAGCCCTCCATAAAACAAGCAGTGTAGCTATAACCTATAGTTGAAAAAAATATATATACTTTTCTTTCATGAAAAATAGGTAACTTAAGCGAGCAAATTTAGGTCATGTTCTTTGCAAGGAAAAGGGTCTCCCAGTAACTCTCAAAGTACCAGTATTCTAAATGGATGCAATATTTCAGAAGTTATTTGTACTACTACTGACATTTTAAACAGCTTTTGTGCTTTTAAAGATAACTTCGAGTCAGAACACAAAACATCCTGCAGGAAACCACTCTCATGCTGATAACAAGTTTCAAAAGGTTGGATATTTCAAAGTCTTAAATGCTTCTAAAGTACTAGTTCATAAGCACTTCTTCCCTCGAACCTAAACCCCACTTTGTTTCTAAACCAATCCCTCTCAATTATCTAAGACCAAAGTAACTTTGCCCAGTTCTCCTGGGAGACAGAAACGCCATCACTAATTTCTTTAAAAAATGCCCCAACTATTAAAAACTCCACTAGTGATTTGTGAGATGCAGACAAATGAATACAAAATTAAACTGCAACAGATTTTACTCTTACGATATTTCTTGCTCCCCTCCTTCCCATTTCTGTGCCTCATTTGCTTTTCAAAACTCTTTTCTTTTGTAAGCACAACTCTGCAGCGCAAAGAAGTGTACAAGAAAGCAAGCGACTGCAAGGTACCTACGTCCTTGAAAAAAGTTCACAGACAAGGCAGCTCATTATCAGCCTTGAAGCAACGACTCCTGTGCACGTGTAATTTTAACATCTTGCGCTGAGTCTCTGAAACGCTTTTAGTGTTAATGCCTATGAATTTAGCACTGCTTTGTGACCAAACCAAAAAATCCTTACAAGTTAAGCAAAGCTGATCTGCTTTGCTTTGTAGCAAAGAGAAAAGATACAGGTCAATGTTATGATGCAGACCTCGAAATGTTGTGGGTTTTGTGATTTTTTTTTATAAGGCAGACCCAGCAGAGGGTGCTAAGAACTCTAGTAACTTACTCCTGGTGCCTTCTGCTGGTGATGCAAGGATCTATAAATCATTCATTCCCTGCCAGTAAGCCCTTCAGGAAGAAACATGCTGTGCTAAAACCAAAAAGCTACCTCCCAAGAATAGAAGGCTTAACAAAACTGCAGGAACAATGCATGTCCAAGTATCTCTCCCATGTGTATTAAAAAAAGATCAATGAAAACAAACTGCAAACAACAATTCCACCACAAGTCAGGAAAACAAGTATTAAAAAAACCCTGTACAAGTCTATTAAGAGATACTGCCAGTGCAGCTGGACAAAAAGATGTAAACACAGTCACAAAAATACCACAAGGAACAATAAATGCACAATTCCAAAAATCAGCTATTAATCTAAATTTTCTCTTGGGATTTACAAGATAAAAGCTAGATTTAATCTCAGAAATCTGCATCTAAAAAAATTATATCCTCACAGAATCTAATGTAGCACTGTTTACACATATCTCCAGAGGCAAAGAGCACTGAAAAAATACTGCTTTGCTTGGAAAGCTAGAACCATTTCATGAATTTCTAGGTTCCAAGAGAGAAGGCTCAATAAACAATTTAGAGGGGCGCATTTCCTCTGTATCAGAAGAAATGAAGTCTTCAAGATGCAATACTGGCCTAATTTTAATACTATTTACTGCAGAGGCAACGTGACAAAATAACCAGCATATCTGAAAGTCCTATACTCTAGAAAAACGTTATTTCCTGCCATCCATTGTTTATGTGGAATACCTTATATAAATTCACAAAAATGACTGGTTTGGCATGATGCTGATCACCTGTCTCAGAAAACTCCTCATCCTCTGACCCAAAATGAAAGCCTTCAGGAGCACTACCTAAGCCTAGATCTCCACAGGCTAAAACAGACCTTTCAAACAAAGAAAAAGAAACCACCACAAAAAATCCCAGTCAATCACAGAAGCCAACGAAACCCCAAGCATTTCACCGTTAGTCAAACAGAAGTGACATGTTCAATCACTCCTGCTTTTGTCACAACACGGCAGAGTGAGGGATATGGGAAGAAATTAAACTGCTTCCAGACACCCTGCAGATCAGTAAGGGAAGACAACACAACATAAGCAACAGGAACATTTAAATATATAATAGATAACATAAAGAAAAGGATGAAAAATTCTTCTTTAATATTGACTGAAGTAGCTTTTTAAATGGAACTTATTGTCATGGCCTTCCCTCTTACCCTCCCTGATCCTACCACCAGAAATTTCAAGGAATCTAATTAAAACAAAACCAAACAAACAATTATGACACTCTGCAGAACTTAAAATGCACTAAAAGCACGGGTTCTTATCCATCTCTGCATAAAAGTGGCTGTTAATATAAGCTCTAGTCATAATCACGGATTATTTTGTTTTTACTACTGCAGAAGTCAAAGCAGAAAGTTTTCTGCACGTGAAGTCTGGAGCACATACTATTCCTTGAAAAGAAAATTCTGCTGATAATGGGTCTATATAGATATTTGAAGTCTTCTCATAGGCCTGTACCAACTGAATTCATCCCAGCTATGCCATATCACCAAATGAAGTCATTCCAAAGTCATTTCAAACTAGTACTTAGAAACAGTTTTCATCTAAATTCACGTATCCTGCAGAATTCTGATTTTCCATTTCAGGAATCGTTTCCCTTTCCTACATGTGGCCAGCCAAAAATTTTATCAGTTGCATTCCTATGCCTACCTTTATGGACAGAAAGGCTTTGAGCAGGGGTCCGTACAGGGTTATTTGGGAATCTGGGGAGAGTTCCAGTTCCACATGGAGCTTATCCGGGGGCAGCTCAGAGGGGTCAAGGGGAAGGCGGGTTGAAGCTGTGGGGGATGAAATCACACTGTCGGGGGGTTTCTGTGACGGTCTCAGCACAGATAACATTGTTTCTTCCATTTCTGACACTGGAGCAAAATAAAGAAGAGAACAGATTTTGATTACAAGTTAGGCTTCTGATGGCCAAAAATCTATAAATATGAATTTGTATTAAATATACAACTTATCTCATCTTTTTAATTTGGATTGTGTAATTATGCTAATGTGGCTATGTTACAGAACTTGTTTCTCATATTAAGTAACTATGGGAAGCAGGAAAATAAAGAATATTTTAGTCAATGTTAATTAAGCAAGAGAAAAAAAAACCCTTCCAGTTCTGAAAAAAAAAAATATTCAATTTATTTATCTTGCTTTTCAAGTTAAACAAAGACATGCTTTCATTTCAGTGTAGCAGGTTTCCCACAACCACACAGCTATTGCAGAATAAACAGAAGTGAATAAACAGGAAAATTGCAAAAGTTGTACTAAAAAAAACGATTCTGAACGAGTAGCTCTATAGGCCAAAACTTCCTCACAAACTGTTCAGTTACTCAAGTCACAGAACAGCTCGGAAATTCAAATCATATTTCCTATCCCCTCTTTTTATTTGGCTTCAGGGAGAAGAAAGGACTTTGTCTTTTTTAAGTGAAGAAAAGAGACAAGAAGGAAGTGAAAAACTGGAAGTGCTTTGGGAATGTAAAACGATTGCTGAGACTTTATGGGAAAACTCTATAAAATTGATGCTCCAGCTGGAGTAAAATTTCAGATGCCAGTTTAACTGGAAGAACCAGCACAGACAGAACTACAGTGAATACACACCTGTAGCCAGCAAACCTTCCAGGCTTTAACTTACCATTCTTTCCTCCAATGCTTGCTGAGTGCTTGCATTATGATACGTGTTATGAATAAGGTAAATGACTACGCTTTTGCAAGCTGCACCTCTTGTAATACAACACGGTTGTTTCTCAAAGAGAGAGAGTTCTAGTGATTGACTCGAAATAAAATAGAAGAGTTGCTATTGTAAAAAAGACATTCTATCAGCATCACAGATTAGAAGGGATGGGGACTGTGATGGATTATTCATTGAAGAAAACTACAGGCGAGATTACCCATGTATGTAGCAGCTTTCCAATGTGGGTTCAGTTGCTACAACTACCAGTAAATGTTTGCAAATTTCAATTATGCACAGATGACACAAACTGATGGTCTCAGAAGAGCATTTAATGAACATCTGCAAGATGAATCCTACTTCTTCTGCTTCATCCTCCAAAACTGGAGTTTTTAGATTTGAATTGTTGGAATTTAAAACCTAAAAACACTATCCAGCATGTCTTCTAACACCTGCTGATTGAGGCGTATTCAAATTAGCCCTCATTATTCATCTAACACCTCTCCTTCACCGGTTCTGCTTCTACCATCTCAACCTGACAGACTTTCACTTAATCTCAGAATTTCCTGCATACTTCCCTCAGCATTCAAAATAACTTATTTTTATCTCTCCGTTTAAGTATTTTTTAACTTTTTTTTTCATGACATTGCCAAAAGTATTGTACTTCATATTTAATATACCAAGTGATATTTTATGTCACGCAACAACCCATTTAAGAGAGCCACTTTGTTAAGGAGAAGGAAAATTGAACTACAGACAGTATCCTCTTTTTACACAGGGAACTGGGACACTTCCTGAAATTTTACATCATGAGATGTCAGTTTTTAAGTCAAACCTGGTGTGTTCTAAAGGTTAGCATTCTCCCATGTGACATACAGTATCAGTTCACTTCAGAATTAATTTCTGCAAATTTAAGCAGTTGGATCCAATAAAGTCACAGCAGTTCCTGAAATGAAACATATTAACAAGAAAAAGGTAGTGATACTTACAGGATTGTTTCAACTGCTCATCTGCCTTTTGAGGATAAATCGGGTGCCATGAGTAGTCAATTGTAAACACAACACTTGGGACTGTCCAGCATTCAACCCAGCCAGCCCTTTCAAAAAGAAACATCACACTTTTATTACCTTCCATGAATGTATGAGGTTGTTTTCCTTGCAAAAAAAACCCAAGTAAATATGAAGAGCCAGTATCTAAACCCAGAAACATTTATCACAAGGAAACTTACTCTTCTTGAGTAATGTTC
The DNA here is from genome assembly GCA_013400375.1 of Thinocorus orbignyianus. NCBI lineage: Eukaryota > Metazoa > Chordata > Aves > Ciconiiformes > Thinocoridae > Thinocorus > Thinocorus orbignyianus. The sequence goes on along the minus strand of VXBW01006651.1, from coordinate 3,173,634 downwards.
CTCCATTTGGGTTTGCCAGTTTTCTGACCGCTTTGACACTCGGCAGAAATACAAGATTCGGGGTTTATTTTATTAGGCTGACAATCTTTCACCAACATGAAAAGGGAATATTTACTAGGATGACAATCTGGTAGATACAAATGAAGATCAACATCTTCTCCCTAAAATCAAACATTAGTAACAGAAAAGTTAATGTATACATAATGCTCATGCTATTTGCATGTTCACGTGCGCCATCAACTTTACTTTACAGGCAAAGTGAGGCAAGAAATCTCTGTTTTGAGATGTGATTGCTGACCACAGCTCCCCCAGTTTCTAGTACAATAGCAAGAGCTCTGTAATTCTGAACAGTTAAAAGTGCAGTAATTTGTACATAACACTGCACCACAGCAGCCTGTGAAATACAGGGGCGTAGCTCTTAGCTGTTCCTGTGCTGTTTTTCGAGCCATATTGCAAAAGTTAAGTGAGTGGCCCAAGGCTACCCCACATCTCAACTAAATCATACTTTAAAAATAAAAAACAATTAGGTAAAACATTTCTTTCTGTGCTATCAAATTATACAAAATTACCAACATCACCATCAACTAGTTTTTTATTTTTAGTAGCAGTAGATTGCTTCTATTTTAGGGAAGACATGAAGTACAGTCTTTCAAAGAATTAGCTGCATCTGGTAAAAACACTTTACCATCATTATTTATTCTACAGAAACTCTTAGAAATCTGGAAGATGGCTTTCCAAAATGGTTTGGGGATACTCATTCCAGTATTTGACTTTCATCTTTGAACAGGCATTTCAGATTTTCTAAATAAATGGGAACAGACTCCCAAGTGATGAAATACATACATAGACACACACAGTTTAAATGTGTATAGTAAATATGTACACTAAATGTGTTTATATACGCATGGATAAAGCATATGTGTATATATATTCTTAAAATATATTTCTATTTGTGTGTATACATGTATGTATAAATCAAAGCAGCCTACAACTGAATGCTTCATACAAGCAACATAAACCATTTACCCCTGAGTTACTCAAAGAAAAACCTCCATGAACTGGAAGTAAAAGACAGGATTTTTCTTTCAGGAAAGACGTTGTTCCAGATTTCCTGACTGAAGAAGGTACGGAAATTATCTGACATTTAGAAGACAAAAGTGACAGGGGAAGAACTTACCCTTAAAGAGAATCTAGTATTGCATGTGGTTGGAACAAAGTCAGTGAAAGGCAGAGAGAAAACTATGTTCAATGTTTCTCCACAAGCTGCTAGATAAACTGGGAGAGAAGAGGAAAAATCAAGAAAAACCTGTCAAAATTACTCCTTATTTTGTTCTTAGACAAATTATCAAATATACAGGTCAAAATAATGAAAAGATATTCAACAACTCATGACACAGGAGGTCGCCATTGCAATACTGTGCACTTAGAGTACATCATACTAAACTATTCTGAAACCATCTGCTCCCTACAGCTTGTCCTTTATACAAAGGCACGGTACTTAACACAATTAAATTAGACCAAAAAACCCACCCTAATTGATATCTTACAACTTTATTGCTTCACACACTGCTTTTTGGACAAGAGGACACACACTGAAAGTTCTTCAGGCTTATGATAAAGAAGGGAACCTTATTTTTACTAGAACACAACTTCATGGTTTTTAATCCAACAGCCTCTTTCTGTGTTGAAATTATACTGTTCAGTACAGTGCAGACAACCGTAAACATCCATAAACTAAACTGCACATTAAACAAAGTTTTGGTTTTCTGAAACGTACTTCAGTTTTGCCCAGAATTAGCAGTTATCTCCTATTCTGAATTGAACAGGAAACAAACATTTCTAGTTATACAGAGTTCAAATGGTGTTTTTCCGTCATTACTTTAAAATTTTATTCCCAGGTGAACATTTTTAGTTGGCTTCCTGAATGTATGTCAAGACCTCACAGTCGCTCTCTGCAAAGTGTTGTACTAAATCAAAGATTCAAAGAGTCTTGAAAAATGAATGCTAAAACATGATCTAGAACTGTACTCTCCCCAAAGAAGGTATGTATTCGTACAAAGTTAGAACTTACAACAGTTTTAGGATTATTTATGCACATCAGCAATAGCAAAATGGGTAGCTACCACTGAACACACATTCTTCTAGTAAATATTTTCTAATTCTTGTACTCTCTCTATGTATACACCCTATATTTTGTACATATTTTTTGTAATCTGTGCTCTTCTTCCAAATAAAAGAAGTGATCTCACCATTTTCTTGTTGTTTGGTAGAACAGTCAATCCAGTTATGTTGATTTGCTGCCCAAATCATTTCGAATTGATGGAACATGACTTTGAAGTTCCACATATAAGGAACAAATGAAAAAATATCAGGTGCACTATCGCTGGACCAATCTTGGATCAAATCTAAACACACATAAAGTAACAGAAGACAAGTTAGTAGCAATTAGGTGAGAGATTTCTTCTTTTAAGTTTCTGACTTTTCATAAATCATCAATCTTAAATGTTTGCTCCTTTACAGCAAAAGGAAAGTGAGAACAATACACAGTATCCATTTCTCAGGCAGATGTTCCACAAATCCACCTCCTATTTCTCACCTGCTTTTTAAGCTGGAAAGCCAAAGGTTTAGTTAATTTTTCAAATTTAGTTTTGTTGGGTAGCAAAGGCACACATTGTCCTGAAAGCACTAGACTAACAACTTGCTTTTCTTCGTTTTTGCACTCTGATAATTTGAATGAGTACATTAGTAATATTTTATAATACAGCAAAACAGTTTTGTTGTAGAAGTTCATGTTTGCTCTGAATAGATTGGTAGGCTGTGCTGTGTACTGCAGTACAACACAGGTAACGGCTCCAGCCTCACTAGGAGGATAACTTTATTAGCATGGCACTATGCCTGCACTAATTAATCCTTCCTCTCAGCAGGGCTAATTAGCCCAGACAGTGCCACAGTGATGGGGCTATATTCTTCCCATTACTGCAGCTGGAACCTTCAGCAACAGTTTGGTGACGCTGTATCACGTTGTACTGGCTTGTGCAAACATACTCTTCTTCACAATCAAAATCCTAAGGAGCAAATTACATTCTCTCACCATCTGCCAGCACCAGGGACACAACCTAAAGCCTAAGTAGTTGAAAATCAGTCAGCCAAAGACAGAGATATTGGAGAAATCACCATCCTACATGACAAGTATTAAATAAATCAATAGCTCTGACAGAAATAAATTCATCAGAAATTTAAGATCACTTAACATAACTGCCGATCAAATTTACTTCAGATGTTAGAAAATTCAATTATTTCATATCTCTACTCAAGTATAAGAATATCACATACATAGACGCTTATAGGCAACAGGAAGCAGCAGGAACTTTGTCCTCAGAAACAATTTGTTATCCTAAATATGTCAAGTCAGAGTACCTGACCTTGTACACCTTGGCAAAATTTGAAAAGAGATTGTAGAGAAAGACTATTCAATTTGATACACAACTTACTTAGTAAAGACATTACCTGTAAAGAAGCTTTTCTGAGCAAAGATAAAATGATAGGTTGCTTTATAAACTTCAAGTTCACATTGCCATGTCTGTGGCATGTTCCATATCCTGGGATAGCTGGCATTAATGTGAAACTGTGAACAAGATATTAAAGCATCAGAATTACTTGAAAAGATGACAATGCTTGACCCTGTAGCTCAGCGGTTTTCACATATATTCTCCACTGAATAATTAAAACTGTTTTCCTGCTGGGATGAACAGAAGGACTCTCCAGTTCCTTAATAATTTAATATCTCTCTCTTTCTGTGTTTGAAGGTCAAGTGTTAGTGTGTTCATTTATTTGGAAATGTATACTATGAAATTCTGATGCTGTTGCAGTAGACTTACCAAGCAATTTATAATCCAAAGTTTTTATTAAAAGGATTGCTTTCCACAATACACTAAAGATAAAATCCCTCAGAATGTAATATTTTTCAATCAGTGATATGATGATCAGATTTAAACATTAAAATCATAACTCTAAAAGGTCATTTAAAAACCAGTGAAAAAGGTAATCTACAGAATTACAGTACTGCAGAAGTGAAATACTAGGTAATCTAAAGAATGATGCAGTATTAAATATATCTCAAGTAGTTTAAGTACTCTGAAGTAATTTTAAATACTTATGCACTCACATTCAGCAGCACAGCTAGCAAGAGTACCCATTTATTAAGGTAAAGCCCATATGAACACATGGTTACACAGTAAATGAGGCAAGATCTGTAAATGGCACTCCAATCTCTCCACTGCTTTTAAAACACACATAACTTTGTCTATAAATTATGTAAGTGACTGAAAATAGTTGTGTGCATAAATGTATATATATGTGTTCCTTATATGGAGAGGTCTCAGAAAATACATTCAAAAGGCATATTTCTGCATTGATTAAGAACCTAAAGAACCACTCCACAGATTAATAAATATGTTCTTTATTAAAAATACTCTAGATACTGAAGATTTGCACTTAATAATGCAAACTTACAGCTAGCATTTCAGCTTCTAAGAGAGTCCGGTACTGCATACTGCTGGTGGCATCAACATGTAGAAGCTGCCCTTTAATTGTAGGTGAATAGCCTAGCAAACAAAGATAGAAAACATAATGACTCAGACATAACAGTTCCACAAGTATTTAAATAATTTTCAACAGTCATTTCAGCAATCCACTAACAATGGAAATTAGTACTATAATCATTCTGTCCTCTCCTGTTTGTCAATGAAGAGCTTAATATGTTCTCCCTTCACGCAGGAAAGATGAAAAAGTTTTCTTGCTGTGCCTGGAAATGCTCAAGCTCTGGAGATCTTTGTTTAAGTTGCAGAATAAAGCTCAAATATGCCAGAAAGAATAAAGAGAAACAATGCAGCAAACATCTTCAAAGCCACCAACAAGATGAATAAGTGCAAGGAACATACCCACAACTTTATATTTATCTCCACTTCATCGTGGATTTTGGAGTTTGTTTTGGTTATAAAAACTACTATTGGAATAGTCTCATAATGCATTTCTCAGCATGATTCAACTACTACACTCATCCTACTGAAGATGTCTTCCTGCTTTGACTTGACAATATATCTGTGATCTGCTTCAATACACACACACAGTTAAATGATGCACTGTCTAGTAGTTAAGGAATTTGTGGTTTCTAATCCAAACGAAACATCGAGGTAACTTCACTATTTAAATATGTACATGCTTAATATCCTGCAATGCAATGTACAAGCAAGCACTTTTTGTTCCTTTATATAAGAATATACCTTTCAAAGTCACAAAGGAAAAGCTCTACAAGACATTCACACGCACAGGAATTAAGGGAAACATTCAGGAAAATCATTAGGAAAACAATTAAGATTAGCTTTAACTCACCATTTTCACCTACTGTCATGGGAATATTTATTTCCAGATATGATCCTGCACCAACGTTTACATGTACAGCGTTAGTTTCCTGTATTGCAATAAAGTAAAGAGGTCCAAACATTATTTCTAGGCTCAGCACATCAGCAAGTGTACTTTATGCCTCTGGCTATCATTATCCACACCTGGATTAAGACACCAGATGACTGAAGACTTTCTAGCCTTCAGAAAAATTACCAATGAACTATCTGTGTGCAATGATATCAAATAACGTAACTTTTAGGCTCAACATGCTGTCTTAGGTCCTCTAATACAAAGAGCATAAGAGGGCAGATGAATATATATTTCTAACGCTGCACTTTCTAACCTTTTCAGTCACAAAAAGAAGAAACCAGGTATACAATGAAGTTGTACTACACCCCATTTATAAAGAGAAGCAACAAGTCAAAGAAAAATCCAAATCCCTACACAATACACATCTTTCTTCCCTCCACTATCATCTCTCAAGTAACATTAGATAGTCATCCAGTATCAGAAGAAATCATCTTTTCATCATGGAGAGCTCCATTGTAATGAAAAATTGCACAGGAAATGTCCAGAACATGAATTCCCAAGACAGCAGGAGCTGACACAGCTTAAGATGCAGTTTTGAGGCTTAAAAAAAACTTTAAATAAGCCAACAAATATTAATGCCTCTCGATCAATATTTCTCTTTGAAGGGTTTAGTCTTCCATAATCATGGGTAAAACAAAAATCTCCTAGCTTTTAAAACCAAAGTCCTGTAATAACACCCGAAACAAGTAAAAATACAACCAAAAAGCACAGTGTAATCAACGTAGACAAGTTCTTTTCTAGATAAGTTCTCATTATTTACCCTGTTTTTGGTAAAAAGCAAGTCAATGGTGGCATCTGCAATAATATTCATGCGCAGTTCAAAAGCAAGGATCTGTCTCGGTTTCCCAGGCTGAGCAATTTCTGAGACTTTCATAACTTGGTAGTCTGGTGGGAAGAAAAACTTCCACAAGCAATCCCTAGTGAGGAAAGAGGAAAGGGCGGGGAGGGGGAAGAAATAAGAGCATTGTTTTTATTCATAGAAGAAATAGTAGAAATACATATACATACTCAGTTAGCTGAATTGTTAGACAACCACTAGATGTGATAAGAATGTTTGTTGTAAGTCTTCATCACAGAGACTTTCCAACTCATTACTGAAATCTCCCAAAGTTTCAGTGACAAGAAGTGACTTTTGGATAAAAGCCATAAACAGATAGACCATAAGTGATTTAGAACAAAATATTTTAATTTAGATGGCAAACAAGCTACATTTTCTTTTTATTCCTAATCTTTGGTTTACAAATCTACTACAAAAAGGTAATAGGAAGTAATCTGTTTATGCTTCAGTTTGTGCATAAATAATTGATGTAACACCCCAAAATAAACAAAACACAAAACTTTAGGGTCTCAAAATGGGAGTCAAATGCAGCCTACATTTCTGCAGACTTGTATCTGAACATGCAACTACATGAAAGCAAAGCCACAGCAATGAAGCATAGACAGCACAGCTTATACAGATGTCAAGGGGCTGGAATTAGGTCTTTAAGGGAGGCAGCATTTTCCTGAACCCAGCACCTGACCAATGTAGCAGCTTTAAAGCTAAAAGAAATAATTTAAAACCAAAACAAAACACAAAACAAACAAACAACAACAACAAAAAACCCAAACAAACAACAACAACAAAAAAAAACCAACAACAACAACAAAAAAAACCCATAACCCCACAACAAAACCTACACAACACACACTATCAAAAGCCTGAGGAAACCCAAGATTCAACTGTAGGGTGTACTAAAGATCTGCATTTGTAGAACTCCTTAAGTTAATTTAGAGTACAAAGTCCACAGAACTTCTCCAGATCTGTTTTCTAAAACATTCAGAATCATTCCAAATTTTTATATTCTATCTATAGCATGATGCAGAAGTGTTCCCAGGTATGTATCTATAAACTCCACGGATGCTGCGTAGGCACCAAACTGCCTTCCCTCTAGCCAGTTAGAACTATAAAAAGCATACCATCATAGAACAAGCACTCCCGGTGGTGTTAAAAATATCATTAATGATTCACTGACTTTGTGCTCGTAGCAAAGCACTGCTCTAGGCATTGGCATTTTCTCTTAAATTCTCTAAGACACTGTTTTATCTAATGACTACTCTTTGGTCTGCCATCCTTAAACTCCTAAGAGACAGTTAATCATAATAGTTTCACAGAAGAACTAATGGAGGTCAAAAGAAGTATCTAATCTGCAATTAATAAGGAAAAAGAGGGAAAGCAATGACTATGTCACTTTTACTTAATAGTCTTTTACTCTCCAAACAATCCTATTGTCTCCACCAGAAACTGATGCACGGAACATTGAGGGCTCAGTAAAGAATAATGGTAGAGCTCTGGCCTAATATCTCGTCACTGAAATATTTAGATAATAAATACTTCAGAGACTGCACTAAGCTGTTGATTTTCCCAGGCAGGGATAAGTGGTTCTCCCCTCATTATTTTCATAACTAGATTTGCACTTCAATAAATTTTTCTCATCAATACGCAATGTATTCTCATCCAGGAGGTAACAGGACTTTGACAAGTCTAACGATAAACAATTAAAAAGTTAAACCTCTGGGTATGTAACACTTGATAAATAGAAAAACTACTTTACTCACAAAAAAATAGGAACATAATTTATTACTTTAATAATGAAAATTACTGAGTGATCCTAACTTTGCAATCCCAACAAGATAGAAGACAATGAATTTACTAATACTAAACCATTGGGGCAAGAGTTTTTTTCGATTGCCTAGTCTACCTCATAGAAACTAGAAGTCTGAGCAATCACACACTGGAAACTTTACAATGTTTTCTCAATAATAATAGGTATTAAAGATTAAAGCTGAAGATGTAAATGATGATAATACCTCTGTCTATCAGCCCAAGGTCCATAGTTGAAGTCTGTTCCTTTTCCACAAACAATGTCCAAACCCCAGCATGGTGGCAGATCCTGTAATTTGCTGTCTTCATTGTTTGCTTCTCCATCATTACTTTCCTCCGTCTCCTCTGGTACAAGACCTGTATTATAGAATATAATAATTAGATTATTAAAGGAAGCTGCTTCAAATTAGCATGAAAAAAAAGTTTCCTAAGCACAAGACAAAGTGTCATAATGTCAGGTTTTTTTGCTACATAAATACCGAGCCACAGTTCAGTGCAAACACCCAGGGGAAGGGCAAGAACGCGGCCAAAAATCCTCAGGATTTTCTGGACCACTGCTCACTGATGTCAGTGAAATGCTGACATACACAGCAGTTTTATCTCTTAAGTGTGCTTTTTACCAATAGGGGCTTTCATACATCCACATTCAGTTACAAATCCTTACAAATCAGGTTTTGAAACAAATAAGATTTATTTAAAATAATTTCTACAGACAATTCAAGCAAATAAAAAGAAAGACTTACTACAGTAGACCCAGAGTTACTAGTGAAAATTTGAGCAGTCATTCAGCAACAACCCAAAATTGTCACCTATCCTACACTACCATACATCACTATTGAACATGCTGCCTTTGGTCAAGATTCAGGCAATAGTTTAAGTGGAGTCAGAGAAAAAGCTTTTGCAAACCAAAAAAACTCCTGCAAAATAAAATGGTAACATAACACACTGAAATTAAAAAGACAGGCACTACAATATTCAGAAATCGATGCATCAAATAAACTTCCCAAAAACCCCAGTAGGTATTGACTAGAAATTGTTTCCACTCCTGAAATACTTTCAGAAACCTACATCATTTAAGTTTACAGCTTAAAACAGAACTTGTTTCAGGAAAAAAAGTATCAAGAGTAATTGCTTCCACACGACTTGCAGAAGGCGCTGCTGACATATAGGTATATAAAACTATTCACTGATGAATGTTTGTTCTACAGGTGCAGTTACTTCATCTATAGAATTCCCCATGCTGCTTAAATGACACAATCCAGAAGCTGACAAAAACCATTAAAAGAAATGCAACTCAAAATTTCACTCCCTTCTAAATACGAGGCACATGAAGTCTCCCTTATTTGTTTCAGAAAAAATAACTTACAAACTTAAAAGCCTTCATAAGCATACTTAGGAAGGTTTTAATTGGCTTCAAAACATTACACTAATTCTTTCAGCACAGAAATTGTTCAGCATAAAAAAAAAAAATTGTCTAGCAAGTCCAGACAATTAAATAAACAAATAGTCTTCAAATCCCTTAAAATTTCGTCTTATATTGAAAAGAAGGTACCTGGTTCATCCATATAGTAATAGATATCAACATCATTGGACTGCATTACAACAAAACCTTCACCCATCAGCCTTGGTGGTCTGTAATGGAAAAGAGGGCAAAGATAAAAATTGAAAAGCAACGCACTGAGATTAATCTTTATGAATTCCAGCAATCTGAAATGCAATATATTAACCATAATAGAAGATACTACATAGCTCAGGCTCACTTGTAGCTTTTAAGTACTATGTATTTAACCACAGTGTCATCAATAAAACTGCTATCTGTATCAAGCAAGCCAACAGTGGAGATACACTGCATGTGGCACTTAACCAGGAAGATTTTGTGGGCAAGACTCAAGTCTGATGTGGTCTCATGAAACCAACTGTATGTGGCTGTGCTGGTCTTGCCTGCAGGCTGACTGCAGGCTGCCTGCAAGAGCCACAGGCTGCCTTATGCACCAGGCACTGGGCTTGTGGCATCAGCAGAAGGGCAGACAGAATAGGCAGAACATGCCTGGGCCACACCACGGTATGTCTGAAGGCAGCTGTTTGTAAGTTAAATTTGAAGTACAGGTTATAACTTTAGTTCTTCTCTTTCCCTCTCTATCATGCTGTGATTCCTGGTCTATCTGCCACCTCAGACTAAATGAGCTTCTGAAAATAAACATTGTGAATAGTCGAGTCTATGTGGTCCCAAGTCTCCTATCAAAAAGGCAACTGTCATTGCTAGGCTGTGTCTACTGTGATTTGCAAAAAAATAATAATCATAACATAATGATCAAGTATTACAGAAAGTAACTTCAATGTTTAGTTAACTCAAGCATGAAGATACCAGGGTCCCCTCCACAGACACTTCTCAGGTATTAGAAACCACAACCAACTACCAAAGTTTTACTTTCAATGTTTCTTATACATCAAGAGTTCCTTTCTCCTTGTCCTATATCGTTTTTTCACCTAATTGTTTTCTTACTAAAATAGCACTCTAAACCAAAGGGACAAGACATCTTCAGTAATTAGATCATTAATTAAGAAAAAAAAAAAAAAAAAAAAAAAGCCTGTTCTTCCTTAATAACATTTCCCTCAATATAAAAGGATGTGAGTGATAAAACTAATATATGAAACATTTCTCCTAACACTACTATATTGGTATATTAGAATCTCTTTCTTATGATGTTATCACATGTTAATTTACATACTATTACATTTTATAGTAATAATAATATCATAATGTGAAAATTCTATTTTTTACTGCAAAAGACATTTTTGCCTCTTTTCTAAATTTTCACCTCTAAAGAACAGACGAAAATTCCAATGACAGAAATGCAAGGTTTTAGAGTGTGAAGCACACTGCTCATTTCATCTCAGCTCAAGCTCAGCAAAGCTTGGAAAACGCACAAGGCAGCAGATGCAGATTCCACGTACTGCCNGGTATTGACTAGAAATTGTTTCCACTCCTGAAATACTTTCAGAAACCTACATCATTTAAGTTTACAGCTTAAAACAGAACTTGTTTCAGGAAAAAAATATCAAGAGTAATTGCTTCCACACGACTTGCAGAAGGCGCTGCTGACATATAGGTATATAAAACTATTCACTGATGAATGTTTGTTCTACAGGTGCAGTTACTTCATCTGTAGAATTCCCCATGCTGCTTAAATGACACAATCCAGAAGCTGACAAAAACCATTAAAAGAAATGCAACTCAAAATTTCACTCCCTTCTAAATACGAGGCACATGAAGTCTCCCTTATTTGTTTCAGAAAAAATAACTTACAAACTTAAAAGCCTTTATAAGCATACTTAGGAAGGTTTTAATTGGCTTCAAAACATTACACTAATTCTTTCAGCACAGAAATTGTTCAGCATAAAAAAAAATTGTCTAGCAAGTCCAGACAATTAAATAAACAAATAGTCTTCAAATCCCTTAAAATTTCGTCTTATATTGAAAAGAAGGTACCTGGTTCATCCATATAGTAATAGATATCAACATCATTGGACTGCATTACAACAAAACCTTCACCCATCAGCCTCGGTGGTCTGTAATGGAAAAGAGGGCAAAGATAAAAATTGAAAAGCAACGCACTGAGATTAATCTTTATGAATTCCAGCAATCTGAAATGCAATATATTAACCATAATAGAAGATACTACATAGCTCAGGCTCACTTGTAGCTTTTAGGTACTATGTATTTAACCACAGTGTCATCAATAAAACTGCTATCTGTATCAAGCAAGCCAACAGTGGAGATACACTGCATGTGGCACTTAACCAGGAAGATTTTGTGGGCAAGACTCAAGTCTGATGTGGTCTCATGAAACCAACTGTATGTGGCTGTGCTGGTCTTGCCTGCAGGCTGACTGCAGGCTGCCTGCAAGAGCCACAGGCTGCCTTATGCACCAGGCACTGGGCTTGTGGCATCAGCAGAAGGGCAGACAGAATAGGCAGAACATGCCTGGGCCACACCACGGTATGTCTGAAGGCAGCTGTTTGTAAGTTAAATTTGAAGTACAGGTTATAACTTTAGTTCTTCTCTTTCCCTCTCTATCATGCTGTGATTCCTGGTCTATCTGCCACCTCAGACTAAATGAGCTTCTGAAAATAAACATTGTGAATAGTCGAGTCTATGTGGTCCCAAGTCTCCTATCAAAAAGGCAACTGTCATTGCTAGGCTGTGTCTACTGTGATTTGCAAAAAATAATAATCATAACATAATGATCAAGTATTACAGAAAGTAACTTCAATGTTTAGTTAACTCAAGCATGAAGATACCAGGGTCCCCTCCACAGACACTTCTCAGGTATTAGAAACCACAACCAACTACCAAAGTTTTACTTTCAATGTTTCTTATACATCAAGAGTTCCTTTCTCCTTGTCCTATATCGTTTTTTCACCTAATTGTTTTCTTACTAAAATAGCACTCTAAAC
>VXBW01006651.1:3137586-3161035 GCA_013400375.1 Thinocorus orbignyianus | reverse complement strand
AGGAAAAAGCTTCTGCAATAATTAAAAAATTAAATAAAAAAAAAAAAAAAAAAAAAAAAAAGCCTGTTCTTCCTTAATAACATTTCCCTCAATATAAAAGGATGTGAGTGATAAAACTAATATATGAAACAAGACTCCTAACACTACTATATTGGTATATTAGAATCTCTTTCTTATGATGTTATCACATGTTAATTTACATACTATTACATTTTATAGTAATAATAATATCATAATGTGAAAATTCTATTTTTTACTGCAAAAGACATTTTTGCCTCTTTTCTAAATTTTCACCTCTAAAGAACAGACGAAAATTCCAATGACAGAAATGCAAGGTTTTAGAGTGTGAAGCACACTGCTCATTTCATCTCAGCTCAAGCTCAGCAAAGCTTGGAAAACGCACAAGGCAGCAGATGCAGATTCCACGTACTGCCAGAAAGCAACAAAGCAGTAACCTTAAAATCGATTTTATTTTGCAACTAAGGACAGCATTCACTCCCAATTTTCCATTTTTTTTGGTCCAAAACTAAATAGCCCTCCCCATGAGATGCAAAGAGAGCAAGATGTGAGAAAGACTGTTCAGTGGTTCAGGAATAAAAGTGTGAAGGAAAGCATTTAGAGATACATAAAGAGTTGTTCATGGGAAGAACTCATTTTATTCTGCCCACACCCCTCAGTAGGTGCACACAGGTCAGCAAAAGCATGGTGGCACAGCAGCATGAGTTATACTTTTCTTAATAACAATAAATTCCACAATCAGCATTCACTGTACAGCCATTTAAAAAAAAAAAAAAAAAGAGAGAGAGAGAGAGAGAGAGACAACAGTACTGCTTCTTTCAGCTGTGTTCTCAAAGTGCACATGAAACTACCTCTGCAGAAAATGGAAAATAAGGTACCTAATGAGGCCACCTAACCCACCCCCAACAGTAATCGTTACACCTTGCTGGACTTGGCTGATGGAGGTGGTAGAACCTTTGAAACCTCACCACAGGCCACTGCAAAAGCAAATTAGACAATGGCAATGAATAATAATGAGATTACCATCACCATTAAAGTTAAAGTAAACCATTTCCTAATATCTACCCTGAACTTCCACTTTGAGCCCGCTGACTTAGTCACCGCTCTGCAAACTTGTTCTGCTTTGATCTTCTTTTCCTAGCATAATTTCTTTTTCCTTGCATTTTGGAGGATTTATTTGCAAAAAGTGATGGAGGCGTTGAGACATCCGTTCAAGGTGGGGTTTTGATGCTTCTATCGATTAGTCAGTCTGCTACAAATTTCATCAAGTCACTTAGCTGTCTTTCATACATGCATTGCCTGCAGGAATTTCTGAAAGTTAAGACAACCAGCTTAATTTTTAAGCTAGAGAAGCATAAGACAGCAGGCTCTAAAGATTCAAATATTCCCATCTCCAGTGAACTGGGTCATTTGTTGAATCTACTCAGTAAATTAGGGCACGTTTTCTGCACACATGTGCAGCCATCAGAAGCTGTAGGGGGAGTAATGGAATGAAAAGAAAATACTTAGCAGAAGCAGGAGAAAGCTAATAGTTTGACTATCTTAATCCTATTTTATTTTAATCTTGTTTGTTTTTAATATTAGTTGGAGAAATTTCCTTTGTCGTCATGTTGGAAGAGTAAGATTCTCTACACATCCACAGAATGTTCTTGGGAAATATATAAAGGCATATTATAGACAGCAGTATTTGGTGGATACAAAGCCAATTAAGTCAAATGATGCAGAGTTTACTTCCAAACATCATAATTCATTTTCTGGATATCGCTGCCTAGGAGGGATAGAATAGGTATAACTGTTCTACATGAACTCATACTCGCAGTTGTCCAAGGACAGTATATATTATTTATATTTTGTTGAGCAAACAATACCTGTTAAATTCTTCAAAACTTAGCATTTTTGTCCAAATTATCTGTTGAACATACAACACTGTAAGCATTTAATGAGATAAATTCTGGCTATGATGTCCGTAACATAGCATCAGGGATGTTAAATAGTATGCACATAAACATCTTAGTGGTTATAATAAAACAAGAATCCTAGTATCAACTCGTTTCATAAAGGAATCCTTTCTTCTGCCTGACTTATTTCAGATTGTTGAAGCTGTGTAACCCTGCTTATGTGGAATACACAGGGGCAAGAGGATCAGTGATCTGTCTATCAGAGATAACATGATTTCTACTATAGCAAGGATTGTGCAGCTTTTGCCTATTTTTAAAAGATATTTTCCAAACCATGTGCAAGCCAGCTCTGCGGAAGTCAACACCTTAAACCCTGCATTTATCCCAAAAATTTAGTTCTGTCAAAGCCCTTGCACAGTTTTAGCACCTGAGTGAAGGAAAATAAAATCTGAATGCAGGATGACCCACCTCTGGAGGTGTTCAAGGCCAGGTTGGACAGCGCACCTGACCTAGTGGAAGACACCCCTGCCCATAGCAGGGGGGTTGAACCTTTAAATGTCCAACCCAAACTATTCTATGATTCTGTGGTGAATTACATTGCAGAACACACACACACACATAAATACACAAAAAATCTACAATGCAATAGAAAAACAATACTTTTCTCCATAAATAAAACTGTTTCAAAGATCCAACATTTAAAACCTTCAGAGTGGTAAAAATGCCAACTGTCTAATACACTAAGAAAAAATAAAGCCACAGAAAACCAACCAACTTTCTTTTCTTCATTTTTTAAAGATAAATAATAAAATAATACAGAAACAAAAATACACAAAACTTACTCATCATTTTGAAGACCAACATATCTTGGACTTGGAACCAGCATGACTCTAACATTTTCCAATTTTCCTTTCACAATGTGCATAAACTGATCAAGGTGGCTCGAAGGCGGTTTTGTGGTGTATGTCAGAAAAGCATCATCAAAGTTAATACAAAGTGTTTGTGGCTGATAATGATTCCCAAATGCTAAGCGACCCTAAATTGAAAAAAAAAAAAACAAACAACGATTACTCATTATACACTGCTCTTTTACAGAGATATAATCATATATAATTTCCCTAGAATAATGCATTTTAACCAGTCATATGCAAATACAGGCTATGGACAAAACTCCTGGCCATATTCTGTGCACATCTAAAAATACTACCTCGCACATTAAACTCTCATTATTCTATCTCATAGCACTGCTATACCAGATTTCCTAGTTTTTCTGGGGAGGCAACATCAACTTTTAAGGAACGCATCCTAATAAAAGATGCAAGGAAGCAAAGAAAAAAGAAGAAAAAAAGCCAACCCCAAATACTTCTCAAAATTCCAACACACCCCACATTGTACAACACCCATTACCTAGCTTAATTTCTTGATGATATTCTTGAAATCATTACAAGTCTAATAGACAAGTATTTCCTACAACAGAGAACATGTGTTCCATCAGCACTTGCAGGATTTGCACCTGTGTAACAGGAGTGCTGGTGGTGTCTTTTAAAAATTACATTTTAAAATGTCATATTTTAAAGCATGAAGGAGGAAAAAAAAAAAAACTCAAAAGGAATGTTTAAAAAAACTGAATGACAAACCAAATTTTTAAGCATATACTACTAAATATTTTCATTATCAGGGTCTTTTCTCTTACCGTGCTCACGTTGACTTTAATGACTGGAATAAGCGATCTCCATGACGAAGAAGGGTCTTGAGATTCTGTTTTTACTTTAACACTATATGAAAAAATAGGTTTTATTATTTTGTCTTTTCCACAGAACAACTAACCAACCTTTTCTTCTAGGGTCTTAGTGCACAGACCTCAGGGAACACTCCTTTGCCAAAGGGTGCCTCCTGTAGGAGACCTGCTAGAAGACTAAGGTAGACTCCTCCAGAGCCTGGAAGATCAGCCCAAAAGCACAGGCAGCTACGCCTTGGGCGCTTGTATACTGAGCTGACACAGGCAGAAAACAAGCATGCCATGTCTAAACCCAGAACAAGAGTTTTTACATAGTTCAATACATCTTCCTCAGGGGAACCTGGTCTGCTCTAACCATTCCTGTTTAGGTGTGGGATTTTTCATCTCCCAAGAGCATCATTCCCAAGGGCAGAAGTCCTTCCTGTACCTGTCAATAAGGGCCCAAGATGAAAATACGAAGAGCCTGGCTTGGAAGCACAGTTCTTCCCCAAACTCCTTCATCCTGCAGCTGCCCACTACATAATTTAGTTACATGTACTGGCCTGGCCAGCAGTGGAAGAACCCGAGTCTCATTAGATATTCTCTGCTCCTGCCAATAAATCAGTCTGGTGTGATTCTGCCCAAAGAGAGCAGCCGTATTGAACATCAGACTCCACTACACATAAGTCTTGTCAAAGTACTCCTTACAGACCTGCACCATGTTTCCTGGGGTACCCCAAAAAGAGGAATTAAATAAGAAAAGGTTTGCGTAGCTATACACAAACACGCACCCCTAAAAAGACAATTTGTGAAATCAGTCCAAGTTTAAAGCTCAAAAACCAAGTCTGCCCAACACCACACAGATCCTCACAGTTTGTCTATTCAAAGTCTTGAGCAGCTATTACTTCTACTGAGCAATACCATTATTATTCTGCAAGCATAATCCTCTTTGACACATGCTCTCTTTCCACAGTGTGCTTCAAATAGATTTTTTCAACCTGTCTCTGATCATTAAGCAAGAAGTGTTTGGTTTGTTTCATTGTGATTTTTAATTATTATGGTAGGAAATCTGAGGAAAGGAAAAAGATTTAGATTGTCAGGCTTGTCAGTGCAATTTCTCTCTCTGCTGTGCTTCAACCATTTGGCCCCCAGAGCATATGTTAACAAAACATCACCCAATTAGTTCAGCACTTTGCAGAACAAAGCACCAACTCAATAGCAAAATGAATAATAATTTACCTTTCAAGATTGGTATGTGTTCTCTGCCTCCCATTCACTTGTGCTTTTTCATCATCTTTCTTTGCTGGAATTATTGTGGGATCCAAGCCAAATAGTTCTTGAAGTTGTCCATAAAGCTCAGAACGGTTGTACACATGAAATTCAAAGTCATTCACCATAATATACAGTCGTGTTTCTGCCTTTGGATCTAAACAAATAGTAGGAAAAGAGTTTTTAATTCTATTCCAACATTTCCTTGCAATATTTACAGTATTTCAAACATGCAGATTTTACAAAAACAATCTACACGGTAGTGAAGAGCCGCTAAAGTACATATTAAGAAGCAATAAAAAAACTCTACAATCCAATTACACCATTCTAAGCAAATCAGTAAAACTTGGCAAATAAGACAGTCGCATACAAAACAAAGCCTTAAAGGCATTTCACTCTTGGGTCACAATCTAAAAATAAATCCAGGCAGGAGCTGTGTAAAATGGTAAATGAGGTTTATTTAGTCTCATATATAAAAACAAACAAAAATCCCTCTTGATGCACAGCACAGAAGCCTCAGTGCCAACTTCTGCTTTTTAGCACAAGTACTTGAGACCAATTCAGTCTCAAAAACCAAATGGTTTTCTAGCCAAGCTGTGTGATACAGCAGACCTCAACTGGGAAAAAACCTTTCCTTTACAGAGAAACAAAACAGTAATAGGCAGAACTAGCACGAAGCACAGTCATTTTGCACAACCGGTCCATGTGCCCACAAATTTAAATTTTAACTGTAATAACAGCTTGACTCTCTGATCCTTAAAAACTAGTTTAACATCTACTGATCACATACAGAGCTGTTTGTGCCATACTTTGACATACTTTTGCCTCAAATAGTTTGACCTAATTATGTAGTTAATGTGAGGAAAAAGCTCACACAATTTCCCCCTAATTACCCAGTTGAAAGAGTGCCCCTTACATAGTCACTCTAGAGACCTGAGCTGCTCTAAAACCTGATCGGGCCTTTCTAAGTCAAAGAGACTTTAGGAGGCTGAAGCACCAATGATTATTACAGCAGACCCCAATCTGTAATTCAGGGGGTACAAACTGAAGGCAACACCACCCACAGACACTAGAAATTAAAAAGCAAAGCAAACATCACTGCTGTTGTGGTCAGGGTCAAGAGAAGAAATGCAGCTTGCCAAGAATCAGTTTAGGGACACCTGCTTTAATAAATGCACCCCCTTTGCTAACAAACTCATCTGTCCCCTGATGTTATGCATCTCTACAACACTCTATCCCAACAGCAGCAACCCACCTTTTACCCCTCACATCTAAATTACCAGACATTTCCGTANAAAAAAAAAAAAAGTATAATAAGTCTCCAGAAAGCACTGACATCACAATTTTCTTGAACAGAGAAAAGTTAATGAGCCACTTACAGTTCCTTCCTGTTTTCATAAAAGCACTATCAAATCCGTTTATTGGTAATGTTGACTTGAATCAATAAGATATAGGCAAAGGATGACATGGACAAAGATTAGAATACACAATTGTTCACCTGGGAGATCTCAGTGTCATCAAGAACACAAATAAATGCAATTTTTCAATGCCTGGAGGAAAGCATTAGACTTTATGATTTAATTTAGTTAATATATAGTAATTCATTTATTTTAAGGGGATTTAAAGAGCCAACTATCTTTTTTGTAATAACAAGCAATATTTGATAACCACACACCAATTTGGTTGCCTGACACTTTAGGGGAAAAAAAAAGGCAAAGCAACAATCAAATCTGAGTATCATATAGTTAAATGATTCAGAGAAACATGTATGTAGGTGCTGTAAAAGTAACTACCCAGCTGACAGCAAAACACCGAAATTTTATCAATGTTTGTTGGAATCAAGGTGACCAATATAGTCAAAATAGCCAAGGTTTTGACATTTTCTTCCTATAGAATTATTGAAGATTATTTATATATTATTTATTGAAATGTCTGAATTGTCTGGGTAGGTGTGATACAACATAAATACACCCACTAAATAAAACAGAGACATGAAACAAGTCCCCCCAACAATAAAAAAAGGAAGTGGTTCTCAAAACAGCATTCTTCCTTCAAAAGTACCTCACAAAGTACAGGATGTGGTTTTACAATATGAAAATTGATGATCTGCTGTGGCACTTAAGCCAAGACACCTGAGCGTGCCCTGTTCACAACAAAATCCTCCAATTTTTGTTCCTAAACCACTTCCATGTCTCAAGTATGTACAAAACCTACTCTCAAGTCCCAGTATGGTTTCCCTAACACTCGGGTCAGGAAAACAATCCCCACACTGGACCTTTGCTATGAAGTTCTTTCAACACTGGTATGACATGCCTAGCACAAACAAGTAGTAATTTAAGATATTATTTTATTCATGTGACTTTGTTGTCAGAGCTATACACCTCTGACCCCCTTGGTTACTTGGATTATTTCTCCACTAATTCTGCAGTCTTAACCTGCAGCAGAAAAGGTTAAAGCCCTGCAATGCTGCCAAGCAAAAATACCACCACAAAAGACCGACAGACAACTTTATTGCATTAAGTTAAATTCATTTCTCATTCTGGGACCCATTACAGAAAAATATGTTAACTAGCAGATGATGAAAATTCTATTCAAACCTTCTGGACAACAACCTGTGATTGGAAAAATCTAATCTAGGTTCCATCTTTTTGAATTAGTCTTCTTACGGTTCAAAGAACTTGAAAATTGTGTCCTGTCACCTCAGAGGCTTAGTAATGTCTCAATAAAAAGAAGTTGGCAACTCTTCCTAATTCATATCACTATATTAAACAGTGTCTTGTATTTACCTGCATAACACATATGCAGTACTACTGCCACTGCTGAGTTGGTACTGACAGCTGTACAACCTTGCTGACAAGTCTAAGAGGCTTCACACCAAAGGCCACTTCCAAAGGGGACATGGGGACAAAAACGTCCTTCAAAGTTCAGTGACCCTCTCAAGTAACGCCCCCCTCAGCTGCTGACAGTTGCCATTTCTGGATGTCCTTGGATTAGCAGTGGAGCTGTGATGCTTCAAAAGTCAAAACAGACAGGACCTGAGACTTGTTCAACCAGATTATAAACCTTTAAACGGCTTATCACACATCACAAGGCTACTTATGTTTTCTCACATTGTTTTCCAGAGATACAATTAATCTCTTGCATCCAGTGTTAATCGTCCTTCATCCAGAGATCAGGAAGAAAAGCAAATGAATTTTTCACACTTTCCCAGTTCTATGACCCCAGATGTCATCAAGACAGAGGGTTATCAAATACTAAAGAACATCTCCCCTACCTTGGTGCTTTTGCTAAAGCACTGAAAGCACAACACTAAAACTTGAAAAGTAAAATCACTTCCAGAACATAAGAAGTGTCTATTTATCGAAGTCATAAACTTCAATACAGGGTCAATTATGCCTAGACTACAGCAAACGAAGGCTACGAGTAAGGTTAACGGTTTGTCTTAAGAAGGGCTCAAGTCCCTGATAATGAATCCTTTATTTATTTCATTGTGTTGTCCATTAACACAGAACAACCAGTTACAAGAACCCATATCTTCTGATGATTCAATGTACTTCACACACATATTAAAAAATCAATTTACATGCATGCAGTTGTACAAATTATTTTTCTATAGACTATCTGCAAACTTAAATTTCAAAAACTTTTTGAGAAACCTACCATGCTGTTTTTGCTTAGGGTTGTACATCTTCCACCAGCGAAATATGATAAATCCATCTTGAATTCTAGATAAACAAATTAGTTAAACAAGAAGTTAAAGACAGCAATAATCCAAAATCCTACGTGCAGCTGCATGAGACGTTGCCTTACGCAGTGCAGAGATCTGCAGCTGCAGCAGTGCACAAGCAATATGAAAGCATTTCAGCATAAAGCATACAGTACAACATACAATCACTGCATTACCTGAAACTTGTATAAAACCCATATCCATTGCCTTCCCAAGGCTCTCCAAATTTAACAGTAAGAATCAAAATCACAAACTATCTGCTAGTGTGTGGTTCACATAAATTATTCTCAATTGCAGTAAACAAATGCAAACCGCTTGGACAAAACAAATCTTCAAGACTTTAAAGTAGGAGCATGAGGGAAGACACAAAAAAAAAAAATATTCCTTCTTCAAACTCTGAAGTGTTTTCTTTTACAAATATTAAGGACAACTAAAATAATTCCCAGTACTCACTTCTAACTGATAATGCTCAAAGAGCACATGAGCTAAAAAGTCTCTAAGAATGTCTAAATCGAAAGAGTCAGTTTATTTTTAAATTTATAAATATATAAATATATTCATTGCTCATTTGTAAGATGGTATTTTGATATTATTTAGATATATACATTTATTGTATTTGAAATTGCTATTTAGAAGAGCGACTCCCTTGGAAATTTGTACCTGATAGACATGTCTTCTGTGATGAAATAGATTTCACGAACCATGACTTTTCCAGACAGCACAGAGAACGAAAAGGAACCTAGTGTGAAAGAAAAATAACACAACCAAACCAGTGTTGATCAGACATTAGTCTGAAGTTGTTGATGCTTTCCTTCCTGAACAGAAAGAATATAGTATTCAATTATCTGAAAAGTGTTTACTGAATATCTTAAGTTTTCTCTTTGAAACCACACTGACTTTCAGTGGAAAAGGGAAGTCAGAGATTCAAAACATACAAGACAAAAAGCACACAACTCTAAAATGCTCTGGGTTTGGCACCACCCAAAAACACAACTAAGCTCTAAGAGATACTAGTCACCCAGGAACATTCAGGTGCCTTGCAATGCTTGTGAAAAGAGTTAGAAAAGCTCTTTTGAACACTTAGAGTATCAAGCCATTTTATGCAAGACCATAATTAGAGAAATAAAGATTCCTGGCAAAATAATTTTTACAGTTTTAAATGGCTGGAACGTTTTCAGTCCAATTATTATGACAAATTGTGTTTACAGCAGAAAGGATTAATAAGCAAGAAAAGACCAGCAGGTAATGCAATAGTCCATATTTCTCCTAAGCCCTTTCTCCTCACCCACAGAAAATTAAGTAAAACCTGATTTTTAAAAAAAATAATAATCAAAAAATCAACATTAATCGATTGAAATCAGGCTGCACATCATGAGATTTAATTAATGTTATGTTCTTCTTACTGATTAAGTTTATAAAGAACATCATATATTTGGCCAGCTATGTCTAGCTGTCTTTACTTAACAGCAATTTCACAGAGAAATTTCAATAAAAGCCTATAGATCAAATGTAGCAGCCAACAAGTTTTTCATCTATATTGCTGCTCAAAAAGCTGAATTTGAAGATGGATTGGGTTACAGTTCTAAAACTCTTGAGAACATAAGCAAATTATTGCAGGGGTCTCTTTGGCAGACAAGTGTGGGTGGGATTTTTTGGTTTTAAGCTTCCACTGCATTTATGACCAATAGTTGCAGAAAAAGTCCAGAACTAAAGTAATCATTACTCTGGGAAACAGACAAAGGCATGGAAAAGTAAATGAAAGAAAATTAAAAGTGTGATCAGAGCGAGGTTATGGGATACAACCCTCTGCGACTCAGCACCAGGTATTTTTGTTATATGGGTGAGTGCCCAAGTGATTTGTAATGACCTCTTTTATTCAAAAAGATTTTAAAATAAAGTTAATGGATTTTGATGCAAATGTTCTAGCCAGTATAAATTCTACATATCACAGTCCTGGTATGGATTAACATCAGTTAATCCAGAACAATACCAGTTGTTCTGACAGCTTATTTAGAAAGCAAGGACACTGCCGTAACAGAGAGTCAAGACTACTGCTCCCCTCTGAACCCACCCCAGCAGTTGCTACCCACAATTCAGATCCCACAAAACCAGCCTCAGAGCTGTGGGGAAGTTGGAAGCTGCACCCCTTAACACCAAATTACGAGGCAAATTCAGAAGCAGATCAGGCAGGCTCCATGGGCTACCCAGGACAGACATGAAAATCTCACAGATGGACTATTCAGTGGATGAGAAATCAGTTGGATGGTCATATCCAGGGGACAGTGGTCAACGGCACAGTGTCCAGCTGGAGATCAGTGACTAAGTGGTGTCCCTGAGGGATCCATATTGGGACTAGTAGTATTTAGTATCTTCAGTGACACAGACACTGGGATTGAGTGCACCCTCAGCGAGTTTGAAGATGACACCAACCTGAGTGGTATGGCTGACACACTGGAGGGACAGGATACCATCCAGAGGGACCTGGAGAAGCTCAAGAAGTGGGCCTATGTGAACGTCATGAGATTCAATGAGGCCAAGTGCAAGGTCCTGCACCTGGATCAGGGCAACGCCCAGTTATCAATACAGGCTGGAGATGAAGGGATTGAGAGCCATCCTGAGGAGGAGGACTTGGGCGTACTGGCAGAAGAAAAGTTGGACATGAGCCAACAATGTGTGCTCACAGCCCACAAGGCCAACCACATCCTGGATTGCATCAAAGGAAGTGTGGCCAGCAGGCCAAGGGAGGTGATTCTGCCTGCTACATTAGTTTCCCAGATTTCTAGGAATTAGATTTGAGTAAATAATCTCAAAACTAGATTCGTCTCTACTCTACTCTGGTGAGACCCCATCTGGAATACTGCCCCCATGTCTGGAGCCCTCAGCACAGGAAAAACACGGACCTGTTGAAGCAGGTCCAGAGGAGGGCCACAAAAACAGTAAAACAGATGGAACACCTCTCCTGTGAAGACAGGCTGAGAAAGTTAGGGTTATTCAGTTTGGAGAACAGAAGGCTCCAGGGAAATCTTAATGCGGCCCTTCAGTACCTAAAGGGGATCTACAGGAAAGACAGGGACAAACTTTTTAGCAGGGCCTGTTGCCATAGGACAAGGGGTAATGGCATTAAACCAAAAGAGAGAATTTTAGACTAGTTCTAAGGAAGACATTTTTTACAATGAGGGTCACGAAACACTGGAACAAATTGCCCAGAGAGGTGGTCAATGCCTCATCCCTGGAAACTTCAAGGTCATGTTGGACGGGGCTCTGAGCAACCTGATCTAGAGGAAGACATTCCTGCCTATTGGAGGGGGGTTGGACTAAATAGCCTTTAAAGGTCCCTTACAATCCAAACTAGTCTATGATTCTATAACATTCACCATTATGATTACAGAGCCTTGAAAAAGAGATAATGGAAAACGTACAAATTCTAAGTACACAGAGTATACAGACTAAACAAAACAAAGTAAATTCAACTTCAGATTAAAAAATCCCTCAAGAGAACTGTAATATAAAATAACGAGACACTTCAATGAAAAACGAGGGTGCTTTTCTTCCTACACCAAGAATCATCCCCTAAAGCATGATACTGAACTTCTTTTATTCTTAAATTAAACCCATGATCGTTTTCAAATTACTGTAACAAAAGAACACTGTGATTTTACTTCGGGTTTTTAGCAAATTGAGGCATAATAAAAAGCAGTAGATAAACAGCAGCATTACAGTAATCAGAACTTACCAATATGGATGTAGCCATTTTTATATAATCTGTTAAGAACCAATGTTAAAATGAGTCCAATGTTCCGGGAATTATAATAAGTTAGGTAGATAATCCATCCACAAGACAATATTGTTGCTGTTGAAAGATTAAAATGAATTAAAATATTTTTAAAAGTCCGCTGACCTAGATAAATGCTTTACCTATTAAGACTATAAAGCTCAACAGCATTCTTCCTACTCTCCAAAAAAATTTGAAACTGATGGGATGTTTTAATAGGTGTTTTCAGAGAGATGGTGTGAGAAGGGTGTGAACAGATGACAAGAAAAAAAGAATGGGAAATGGGAAATTCAGGAAAATATAGATTCTTAACTGCTTTTCTGTTCCCTAATAGAAAACCCCCTGTCTCCCAGGGGATCTGCAAAACACACCACATATTTTGCTACATCCCTTATCATCCAAGAAGTTAAATTTCATACATCAATTCACAACATGCATTGTTTCAAAGCACTCAAAAAAAATAACACCACAAAAGTCATCCTACATTCCACCTCCACCCTTCGCCAAACAATGAATTGTTACTTTTATTTCTAGTCTTTCATATCATAGCACAGAAAACAACATTATCACATCTGAAATCTTTTCCTAAGTTTCTATATCCAATCAGAAATGTACCAGTACTTGGGTTAGCAGGAATTTGTCAACAGTTCAAGCATGGAATTTGAAAAAATTAGGTCTGCTAATCCCCAAAGTAAATGTTACTTTAGTTGATTAAGAAGTAGTAACCTATTTCTAACTACAAGGGTTCTCAAAGCTTCCTGAAGGACAAACCCAAAAGGAATGGGACTGCCAGGGAATGGAACTAGTTTTAATTCCCTTTACTGATAATTACCATTCAGTTTCATCCAAAGCAGAGTAGGAAAAAAAGCAATTCTTGTATTTGAGGTATCTCTATTTAGTATACTAACTGGTTTTGTAAAAGAGGTTTTTACTTTACGTATACTCTTCATGCTGAAAACCTCAGATTTTTTGTGCCTTTTATGGGAAATCGGAAGTGCAGAAAGCTTAGATTATTACTGAGAAAAAAACCCAATCAACCTCCAACCAAATACAATCCACAAAAAATTACAAAAACAACCTGTCCTTTTACTGCCCCTTGAATTTTTTGCAGTGGGATGCCTCATGCCTTTTTAAGAGTGCCTACGCTTTGTTGAAAGATAAGGAGAAGGCAGAAGAGAAAGACTTGCATGACTTTGTCTTTTCCCTATTGGAAAACAGAATCAGTGTGGCAAAAATTCAAGTAGCTCATAGTCACGTAAGCGGCTTGACGTGTAAACCACATCAAGTTTGTGTGGTTACCACACAGAATAAGGCATCCCATGAAAGAAACTGCTCTTGCCACTCAGTGAAGGCACACCCCAAGGACAGCATTTACCTTCCCTTGCTTTCACATGAGGAAGCTACCCATTGATGGTCCTCTACCAAACTAGGGAGAAAGGTGGAATGACTCACACCCAAAGGGTCTCATTCCAGTAATAAAAGTTAACTAGAGATTAAAGTTCAACTAGACATTTAACTTCTAGATATCTGAAGCCAAGAGAGTACCCTCTTAAGGTGACATATCCTGAGAAAAATCAGCAAACCAGTGCAGTTTCCAGGCACTATGCTCCTAATCTACTGCCTTTACTGCTAGTCTCACCCTATGCCACAAACTGTAGCCTTTTCCCTCACCAAATTTTGTCTCTGCTATTAAGTGACAGATCCCATAAACTCTATTCATCTCATTACCGTACTCTTGATTTTAAAAGCCTCTTCACTCAAACTACATTTTGGAAATTACATTTGGTAGCTTTTACTATATGTGATTTTTAGGAAATATTCCAGAATTAAGCAACAGCTCTTTGAGAAACACGCTCATTTTTAAAACTCATCACGTCTTTTGCTGGGATCAATAGTTAGCTGCTTCAGGATTCAGGAGAAGAAACTATTGATGTCTTCTTTTATTCTCTTATAACAGGATGCCACAGGTCAGCAGGTGAAAGCAAAGGAGGTATGGCTGGTGGAAACTGGGTCAGTTAATAAATATTACTTTAATGTTTCTATCCAAACCTCACAGTAATAGGAGGCTACCCAGCTTTTTCTGTTGTGTCTTTTTTTTTCCCCCTAGAATACCAGGTGGTTTCTTATGATTAAAGAGATCAGCAGCTCCTCAAAACTGCATATAAATATATACAAATCATTCTGCCCATAGAGGAAGGGGATAAACTATTACTTCTTGAAATTCCAGTCACTATTCTGTGAAACATAAGTTTGTAAGTTTAATATATTCAGGCAAATAAGAAAGCTAAGCAAAGCTTTTGGTTTAAAGTAGAGCTCTTACATGGAATCGCTTATATGCTACATATTTTCCAAGTAGAATTACTAATAGTTTGCTCTAAGAATCCAGTGTGAAGAAGGAAAATGAGAGAAAGAAAATTCTGCAGGCTGCAAACTGACACTTCTATTCTCTGGTGAAAGATCTGAATCTCTCTTAAGTCTCCAGTAAAAGCTTCCAGAGACAGATTCCTCAGATCTGTTCTGCATCTCCCACATTCCACCACAAGCAACTATCAGCATGGTGAGTCCCCTTATTTTCATCTTGATTACACTTAGAATTTCATGTTAAATGTGAACTTTCCATGTCAACATATTAAAAGTTAAATAAATAATATTCAGCAAGCACCCTCAGCTAATTGGCCCGTGTACTTTTAATTCAGTTTGGCCCACTGAAAAATAATTCCAGTACATCAATAGCCAGACAAACTTAAACTTTCCAGAAAACAAAAAATAATGTTATTTTTCCTATGCTGCCCCTCACTCCACATTTAAGAATCAAGGCTGAAAAGCAGATATTATCTACCTTTGGAAAAGTCTGAATTCACCACACACTTCTAGTACTCTCATCTGGACCCAAATACAACTCAATTTTTATTTTGCTGTCCCTGACCCAGAAAGCAGAAGTATCTACATACAAATATAAACAATAGCACTAGTGTTATAAAAAAACAGCATATCTAAGTCAGGCACGTTTACAAAAACAGCCCATAACTGAGCACACTACGGTTTGGCTTAAAGGCTTATAATAGCACACAATTTATTCTAGAATTTATGTCATTAAACACAACAGTCCTTACATCACTATTCAAAAAATACCATATTAAAGGGCAAATACATACATATTGGTATAACAAAGTTATTTTATCTGCCTGATGTGCTACAATATTAATCTTTTGTTATGGTATTGTAGTTAATCACTAGATTACTTTGGTGTTAGAAAAAATGTGAAATGGAGAGAAGTCCTGACAGTTATTTTGCAGAACTGTAGCTGTAAAGCATTGTCGTTTGCACATCAGACTTATCTCCCAAGCGTGGCAGTATGACTGGTGTTGGAAACAGTTTTGGTTTGGTTTTGTTCTGAATTACTTAAGTAGCACTGCCATATCTCACTGAACAGTTGTACGACAAATAAATTTTTATTTTCAATATTTTGATGTAATTTGGTAAGAAAGTCAATATTGCTACACCAGCATTTAAAAAATTGTGTTTAGAAGTGCTCACAAAAAAACCCAACATTTAAACAAAATAGAATAGATTCACCTTACCTACTAACAGCCAAACAACATTGGAGTCATGTTCTGTTAGGAAGTCTTCCAACTGTGTGATACTTGGGACAAAACTATCATTTTTTCTTTGATCCATTGCTAAACTGTTTTTTCACCGGCACCTATAGAACTGAAGGAAAAAAAAAAACCACAACATCAAAACCAAAATCAGTAATAAGCACAGTGCAGTTTGGGAAAAAAACTAGTATGATAAATAATCTCTAACATTTCACACAAATATGAATTTACTGGGTTTATTCCTTCAATAACATCGTCATCATTCTTGGCTACCCCTTCTTCTACTCTAGAGCTCCACAAACACTTCCACTCATCTCTGCTGAAACAAACGGAGTTTCCAGGCATGTGCCTCCCTAAAACAGATTACAGATCAACAAAAGGCCAGAATATGTCCTTCAGATTTAGAACCTCGAATGCCCTGCACAGCATATAACAGCAAATAAATTTGTAAAACTGTTGTACCATAACCCTAATAGGCTTAATACCTCAAATCCCCTGTACAGCATATAACAGCAAATAAATTTATATAACTCTTGTGCCATAACGCTAATAGGCTTAATACATTAAACCTTCTACCATTAAAAAAGTGAGTATGAGACAATATGAGACTGAACCTTCTGCCCCCACAGAAGGAAAGGCTAAAGTAGACACTTTCAAGAACTACAGAAAATTGTCATAACTTCCTAATCCATTGTGTCCACTAATTCTCTTTAGGATTGATTTGCTTCATTGTATAAAAAAAAGTGACTACACAACCTCTCTGTTACAGGGAGCAGAAATCCAGTTCTCATGATCTTTCATACTTACTCAAATCACCTATAAATCATATTCCAATTGGGTTATATTAATTAAGTGTGATTAATGGGGAGTAGCTCAACTCAGTAACATAAGTAATTACACAGAAGTGGTTTACTTGCATTAGTTTCATTTGAAGTTTTCTCCCTTGGATGTTATCTGTCAAGCCTTCTTACAGAAAGATAAGCATTCATTCTGCCTTTTTTTTTTTTTTTTTTAACACCTTCCAGCTTCTGGCAGCCTGTCAAGCCTGTCAGTATTCAACCCTCAAAAAAAGCAAGGCCTCTTTCCTTTATTTATTTTTTTTTTAAAAAGTCTTTGATGCTCTCCGTCAAGAGCTCTGGAATATAAACCTAAGTAATGTTGGTAAGATCTTACATTTGAGCAGTGTAACATCTTTGGAACAGTCAGAAGTGTTAGCAATAAAACCAAAACTGTATCTAGTTTTTCCCATAATATCTATACCACCTCTCACTATTACAACTTGAAAACAAAATCTGGAAAGAGAAGTTGATAAAAACCTGCCTTTAACGCACTTGTTTCCCCACTATGTTTGGGTAAATACAGTACCATGAACTAAGAGCCTATGTTTTGACCTAAAATTGGATGAGTCCCAAGAATAGGTGCTAATGATTTGTTTGCTAACTCTTAAGAAGAAATAGAATGGGAAGGAAAGAACACATGAAGGCAATAACCAGAAAGAAACTAACAACAACAACAAAAAAAACCCTGGACACCAAAACACTAGGCAATGCTTCCCATAGTGACTATAAAGAAACTCCCCTGCAAAGAGGAATAATAAGCATCACAGGCATATACACACACTTTAAAAAAAGAAGCCCTTGTTTTAGAAGGGATGTTACAACAGCAAATTAAATCACATAATGGCACTGTGATTTGCTTTAAGACATTCATAGTACCTTAATAAAAAACCCACATGTCAACTTGTGTTATGAAGCAGATGATGCCTCTGTGGGCAGCCTCTAAGAGCCTTTAACCCATGAATGACAGGGTAACTGGAGAAACCAAAACGAACACCTTCGGTACAAAGGAAGAAACAATTTGGTTTTTTTTTCCCTTTCTTAGCCACAAAAAACTCCTTTGTGAGCAAGAACACCACGGAAGTGCTCCTAACTGGTGAGGACCACCTATCGCCTTAACAAACACTACTTCCATTTAACCCCTCAATAAAGTAACCTGTGGCTTTTTCCTAAGAAATTATCACCCAATGTTATA
Organism: Thinocorus orbignyianus; assembly: GCA_013400375.1. Classification (NCBI taxonomy): domain Eukaryota; kingdom Metazoa; phylum Chordata; class Aves; order Ciconiiformes; family Thinocoridae; genus Thinocorus; species Thinocorus orbignyianus. The sequence goes on along the minus strand of VXBW01006651.1, from coordinate 3,143,004 downwards.
TGATACTGAGGCAGGACACTAAACATCACTATGCTCTGAACAGGACTGTGGCAAGACAACTCAGAGACTGCACATTATGGGATCCTGACAGTTACCTATTTAAACACAGACCATCTTCATCAATTTTTGGCACCACTATCCCTAACCATAAACTGGATATCCTTCAAATGTGTCCTTCTGGAATACATTTGCTATTCACATGCAAATAGACACAGGCATTCCCCATTTGCCATCATGTGCCAACAAATCCTTTTGGAGCTGTACAGCTGATCCTTCAACACCCTGCACTGCTGACAGGCACCCTGCACCTTTGATCAAGTCACCCAAGGAAGAGAATGATGGCAATGAGAGTGTAACCATCCTGAAACAAGCAGCAGAAATACCTGCACTAGATGTGGGCTCTCAGTACGTGTCTCCAAGGAAGCAGATGCATAATCCATTTAGATCACAAAGCAACTTTGGGCATAAGAATTAGTGTAATAGAAAGGGGACGACATGTAGAGAATTAAGTAGCACACCCTGTTTACAACGTCCTTGTGCATTTATTCAGCATGGAGGATGGAGGCAGGATCTGGATCATCATAATCATTAAGAGGAAGAGGTCCAATCTTTTCAGGACAGATATGAGCTGCTTCCAGTACCCAGCACTTTCTGTGGACAGTCCTGCACCTATCTGGCTTCATCTTCCACGTCCTAAATCCCACAGATTTAAATCACACATACTTCTCAGCTGCCTGCACTCATCCAGCCTGTTACAGTTATTCCTACAGGCCAAATTACTTCGCAATCAGACAAAACATCAATTGTTACACTCTCCAGGAACACTGACCCACTTGTAATTTACATTCATCCTGTTACTCTCTGGTCTTCTGAAGTAACAGTATCCTTTACAAATCTTATGAGACAACTCTCTGAAGGATGATACCTAAGTCTGGGTGAGGAAACTGACTTTTATCAGCTCTGCTAATATATGAAAGAAAACACGCCATAGAGGAAGAGAAACCAAGAACTTCATGGTTACCTCTTGGCACTTATTCATAGCTTTTTTCTCAGGGTTTCTACTTGAGTTAACATACTGGAACATAGTCGGAAAGTGTTAATAAGTGTTTCGGTTTATTTTCTTCCCTCCCCCCTCTTTTTTCTTTTAAAGCACATCTTTACTATTCAGGATGTCATTTACAGCTCTCATTTACCACATAACATGTCAATACATATAAAATGTATTATCCTGGGAGGATGACAGGAGAAGAGGAAGATTATGTGGCACTTAAGTGTCAGAATCCCACTACTCATATTTATCTTCACAGCAATCCTTCCAGGGTTGTGTGCTCTTGTTTCTGCAGATATCTGAAGCAAGAAGCGATAAAGGCCAAATCCTTTATTTATGACACCCAAACTGAAATACCTGGGGCCTGCTTTTCAGCTTGTACATGTTTAGAGCACTTGGTGTGTTCAAAGCAGACAGCGGACTGGCCTGAGGACATGAGAGTTTGATATTGCTGTAGATTTCCTCCTCCTGGTCACACAGGCTTTATTTATAGCAGAAACACACACTTCATGGATACTCTAAATTACTTTATTAAGTTCCTTGTGTCACACATTAATCCATTTTTTCTCAGTACTAAGAAGATGTTACAATCCTGTGGAGATGCACTTGATTTCCAGCCCACTTCCAGTATTCCAAACTCAATGCAATTTTCACAGCATATATTCTCTCTCTAAAAACCCAAATACACAAAAGAAGTTGCTTCAAATCTTTAGAAACACATTTCAGTGGCATCAAATAGGTGAACTATTCTTAACCTCAGCCCAACACATTAACGCTTAACACTGAAAACAAACCTCTGCTTGAACAAGTCATTTAAAATTTATAGCAAGCATGCATACATGAAAGAGTTGACATAGACAAAAAAACCCTACAACAGAAGCCTGGTCACCATGTTCTCGGTCACCATAGTGCAGCTGCAGCCTAGGAAGCAACATCCTACCTATAAAAGGTCTGTCCCGTACCTACAGCTGAGGATGAAAGCAACAGACATTTTATCCAGTGCCTGAGAGCATTACAAGAAAAGGAGAACGAACTGTCTGTTTGTAACACTCTTTCTGGCACACCTTGTAGAAACAGCCAAATAAAGCTGGTATCCAAAGGTGGGGAAAAAAACCTAGCATGTCATATTGAGAAGAAACACGTTTATATAGATATGAAGGGGGTAGGGAATAAACCAGGAGTTGGAATTTGCCAGATATATTCCTCAGATCTCCACAGAAATCAAGCACTTACTGAATTTATGTTAACTGATGTTATTAGAGGTTGACTACCATTCTGAACTTTCAACTTGTACAGCAATTACAAGACAGCAAAGTCACAATTATACCCAAAATAACACATTAAACAACAGGAGGTAATTCCCCATAGTCAAAATAAATGAATGTAGATAAAACACCCAGATGCTTCACATCTCCAGTAAAGGAGCCATACCCACAATGGTTCCTGAGGGACAAATAAAGAAGTGGCACTTTTGCATCCTATCCACCCCATCACTTTCTTTCAAAGGGTCTCCAGCAACAGCTGCTATGAAATCAGAGCTTTAGATAATTAAATGATATTAGAAAGGAGCCTCACAAATGTAAATACCACTCCACTGCATTGTCCTCTGAAAGTATCATGACAGTGTCAGCACCCAGATGCACATTAGGCACATTTCACTAAACAAAAATCTGCCAACCTTGTCGTCTTTCCTAAAATGCTCCAGCTAGGTCTGAAGACTTCCAGCCCGTCCCAGCATAGCCTGGGAAGTTCAGCTGTTCTTTAATCAGCAAGCAAGGGAAAGAGGAAGGAAGAGAAGGAAAGTTGTTCTCAATAAACACATGTACACAAAAGCATAAGCCCAATGACAGGACCCACACAGCAGTTCTGCCATCTGACGTATCACACTGGCTCCACACCTCAAAGATTAGCAATTTTTAATTTTTTTTTTAAATAAGAGGACTAGGATTCAGGCCTATTTTCTCCCCTCTCTGCTACTGCTTGTAGATAAAGGAGCAGTAAACTGTAATCAAACTAAACTACTGCTTTAATTACACTCATGAAGTCTTGCTACAACCTCCAGCGGAAACAGCTGCACTGAAAACAGAGCACAGAAGAGAGTCACACCTAGTTAAACCGGTGTGCGGACAGCCTTAGTTAAACATAATTTGCACTACAGTAGCTTAAGTTAGTAAATAACATGTTTACCTGAAATATAATTAAATAAAAATTAAAGTACATTCAAAGGAACTGTAAGATAACTGATAAAAACCATTCTTACAGTAACCTACCCGATGAGATTTATTTTACCTAACAGAGAAATAGAAACCAGTAGAGAAGCATCTACAGTAAATAAAGAAATAAAAATTAACAACCTTCTGAGAGCAGTGGGGAAAAAAACCCAGAAAAGTCTAGTATCTAGTGACTCAGTGTCAAAGACACCAAAAGAGAGATATTTTTACTTATTTATTTTTCATAGTACAGGACATGAGTTTTAATACAGAAGAAATAAGACAAACTCCTAGGATGGCAATCGATATAAAGTAGTCCTTGTATCACCCAGCTGCTAGTCGAGGAATGCCCAACTGAACTGGGGATGATTGTTCATTTAATTTTAATTTTTAAAATAAAAAAAAAATAAAATAAAATCCATTGTTTCACCCCACACCTCCCAAACCTGTTCAGGGGAGAGGGTTGTTTTCCTGCTTACATTGCCAGCTTTTGATGCTGCAGAAGGAAAAAAGGACAAAACCAAAAAGGGAACTCCAAACAACAGAACCTAAAGGTTCGTAACAAAAGAAATAATAGGAACTTCCGTTATGCACAGTCCTCTATTTAGAAAAAAAAAAATAAAATACTCCTTTTTGGGGTTGGTATCAACAACGAGGGAATTACTTCCCCCCCCCCCTTTTTTTAATTTTAAATATACCACTGTACCTCTGAAATACTCTATGAAATTGTGTCTTCTACACCTTACGCATAAATTTTTCCAGAAGTACTTCTAAATTTCTCCTCTGACACATCACCACAATTTGGACCAAGGGGTAAACCTGCCATAAATCAAACTAAAAATCAGTCTTGTGGCTACATATACCATTATCCTTAAGTGAACTACATATAGGTCTTCATTAGTGTCTGTCCCAGTCTGCAGTCAACCCAAAGATTCTGGCACAGCAACAAGTGCTATGAGATGTTATAGAGGAATATAAGAAGTTGCTAGCAAGAGGTAGGGTATCTCAACAGCACTGTGAACACAGGACAACTCTGCACCCTGCAAACAAAGAGCAATAAACTCTTGCCTATTTCCCACAGGATAAAACTATGCAAAAAGGCAATTACCAAAGAGCAGCTGATGCACATGTCACACGCTAGAGCTTTCTAACAGCATACCCAAAAGGGGTGAGTTACTTCAGCATGGGAGCAATCCTTAGACAAGTCCCAGATGTGCAAGCACCTCCACCCAATCAGGACGAGACAATTCACCAAAAGCAAAATCACCTCATGCATTAATCTGTTCAAAGAAACTGTCAAATTGTGCAAATTCAGACTATGATCTTAAGTAAACACCCGGAACATCCATTTATTACCAACTACCCAATCAGACCTTAAATACTGATTTTATCAATGATTGTTTGAAAAACTTATTAACATACTTTTAAAACCAGAGGGCTACTTCCCCCTGCACTCCAGTTTTTCTTCTCAGTTGCCAAAATTTCTGCCTCTATGGTTTATCTGGTCATTGTGCCTTGCACATAAAAACTGGGGGGAAATCCCACTCAGCTACAACAAGAAAAGGCAGAAAAGTAGAATTAACTAAAGAAATTACAGAACAGAAGAACTCCTACAGCACAAGATTGGTCTTTTTCATATTAAAACTGATAACATGATATGGGGAGATACATGTGTTGCGGTCAACTACCAACCTTGGAAGTTTTCACAAAGTTTAGTGCAGGTTGCTGTGGAAGCGTGTCTTAAGACGGGAATCAAACAGACTGGGACACTGGCGATATTCTGATCTTTAATCTACACCTCCACCACATTAACATGTTGAAGCATGTTATATTAATAAATTACATCAGCTTTTTTTTATTGACAACGTGAGGCACGAGCACATCACACAGCCTTAGACACAGCAAAAGGCAGGTGCACTCTGTGAGATCAGTGTGTGTGTGTGTGAGGGCACCCAAACCCTCTCAGGGCCCCGGGCACCGGCAGAGACCGCCCGCCACCGGCCAGGGATAGGGAAGAGCCAAACTTTCCTCTCAGGCCAGAAACAAAACTGGAAGCGCCTGAACGCCCACCCTCTGCCCTCACACCCCTTCTGCGCGGCCTTAACCTACAACAGAGGGACACGAAGGGATAAAAACACGACAAGAAGCCGTGGAACCGGA
>VXBW01006651.1:3058105-3137573 GCA_013400375.1 Thinocorus orbignyianus | reverse complement strand
CCCTCCCGCACCTCACGGCCAAGGCCGGGCCGCCCCGCCTCGCAGCGCTGCCGGCCCCCAGAGCCGCCGCAGCCAATCGCCAGGCGCCGCCGGGATGCGGGGCCAATAGAGAGGGCGGAGGCTCCACAGGAGGCGGGAATAAGGAGGGCGCTTCACCAATCACAAGAGGCGGGGCCGGCTCCGTGCCTGTGTGCTGGGGGAGCCGCTCCCGCCCCTGCGCGGAGCCTGGTCGTGCATGCGCAGCTGCGGCCGGGGTGCTTACTGTGGGTGCGTCGCCTGTTGGGGTCTGTGCGGTAACTGCTGTGGTAAATTTTAGGCTTTTCGACCAGGTTGAGTTGTCTGCTGTTGTCGCGACTACGTTGGAAGGAGAGGAGAAGCCTTTCTCTGTAAGGAGAAGCGCTCTCGGCTCCTGGCTGCCTGCCCGGCCTCCCCTCAGGCCGTGGAGCTGAGGGACTGAGGGGCCGGGTACCGGCCCGTCTGCTCGGAACTTGGTCGTTTCGGAATGAGGAGGCCCTAAAGCGTGTGGTTTGCCCACTCCCTGGGTAATTCTGCGCTCTGGCTGCTCGTTCTGCCCTCCCTTGGTCCTTGCCTCCGGAGCAGGTGGAGGAAACTGGCCTCCAAAAGGCCGGCAGATGAAAAGTTGGTTGTCAGGTACTTTTGAACACCTGCGCGGGCACGACTTTACTGTCAGATGTAGTAAAATGTGATTAAATGCATTGATTTCTTTGAAGTCACCCAGGCGTATATCCTGCAGAGGTTTTTAGTGTGTGAGAGGAAACCGCAGCAGGAGCTGTCTGTGTGTGTGGGTGCATCTTTGCGTGTGGTGCTTGCAGGCAGGCAGGACTGGTGGCTGAGTTCTGTGTCCCCTCCTGCTGTATCTCCCAGGGCTCAGATGGCAGCCTTGGGTACCCAGCCTTGAGACCCTAGATTAGAAGGTTGGTTATCCTGAGCCATACCTGCAAAATAAATGCTTTGAAGGGCAAACGCAGATCCCCTAAACCAGGATCTTGCTCTTGTTGGCCTCACAGCAAGACCTGTCAGTGGGCTGCATGGATGCACTTAAGCCAAAGTAAAGCTGAGCTCGGCTAAGTAGAGGGCTTATGGCTCCTCCGTACAAGCCATGTGTTCTTGCCTCTTGCCTTGTGTTGGCTCAAGTGGGCCACACAATTTTCCCTGCAGAGCCAGCTTTCAGCTGGATTGGCAAACAGTGAGCTGATGCTGCTCACTGCACAAGGGCACGGGTGCTCCTGGGAGCCTGATGAGAGCTCTTAACCCAGTGCAGAAAGGCATCGATGGGATTATCCCTCAAGGAGTGTCATGATCTTGCAGTGTCACAAATCAAAACTCCTTTGCCCTGGCTGCACCCTGGCATCCTCAGCAGCGTGGCTGGGCAGTGCTGCGCTCAGAACAGCTTCAGGCATCCTCCACCCAGCCGATGAACGACCATCAAAGCAAGTGTTATCTAACAAGGTTTATTCTCCATGTTTTTTTATCACATTTTCATCATACTAGGCATAGTCATAAAAATATTGTTTAAATACTTCTAGTTTTCACAGTGAAGCCCCCCTTTCCACCTTATTCCCTGCTGTTGCTAGAGCTGTGCACTCCAGCAATGCTCTGACCTGCTGCACCGAGGGGGTGGATGCTCGGGGTCTCTGGAGGCTCTTCCAAATGTTTTTATCTGCATGGTGCCTGAAGGCTTTAATGAGGACCATGCAGCTAAGTCACATGAACACATTTTAGCTCAAAATTAGCACTAGAGCTTGAGGAAGGTGGGCCTTCGCATGGTGTAAGAGATGGAAAGAAAAGCTTTAATGCTGATACAGGCCTGGCAAGAAAATTGAAATGCAGCATTAACACAAGGAAAAATATTTACCCCCCTAATACTTTGAACCTATTTGTTTCACAAAGGTCACCAATATTTACCTTCTCTGTAAAAGAAACCTACACTTTCTTCTCGAGAAAATATTTTTATGTTTGAAAAGGCCAAACTAGATTTATTTTTAAACTCTATCAATTACAGGGCAGAACGTGCTCCAGAACAACCAAAATAAGGCAGAGGGAGAAGTGATTTCACTGTAGCGCAATATAAAGTTACCAGGATTGAAACAGAAGAGCCAGGATAGCTAAAATCCTGGGTCTTACCACAAGTCTGGTGGTGAGAAGGAAATGGAAAAGCTTTGAGTCTACTTGTGCAACAGATAAAATCAAGAACAGAAGTTATTCCATGCAGTATTTTTAAATACTGAAGTATTTAGTATTAGTCCAGCTTAAGTCCAACATGCCACTGTGTTTATATCAAAAATTAGTACATGTGTGTATTTTTAGCGTGCAATCTAACAGCGTGTTTCACTTTATGCCCTGTGCTGTTTTCAATGCCTTCGGTCCCTTAGCTAATGCAGCAATAATAAGAACTGTTTCCAAAACTGATAACAAAGAGTAATTTTATCAACTAGTAGCAACAGTCTTATTTCATTATTAGATTTGTATATGTTCAGTTTTCAGATCCCCCTTTTTTTACACCTGAGGGTTATTTTGTCAGCATCATCTGGCTCAGTCTAAATAAATTCTGAAGTCTGAGACCTTGCACGTGGGTGACCACAGTGGGTCACTGTGTCACACCCTGGAGCCATGGAAAGCCTTGGGTGCTGGCTTTTTCTTTTTTCAGGTGGGCACTTAGAGTTATGTTGATGTTTCTGACCCTGTGAGTGTGATTTCTTGGAGGCAGGAGTGTTGCATGGGTGTGAGCAGAGCTGGTGGGTGCTGTGGCTTAGCACTGACATGAGGTTTGTGGATTCTCACAGCACCCCTGCCTGATTGCCTGCTGCTTTTTTGAAGATTGCGGTTTTTGGGATGTTTGTCTGTGTTGCTGATTTCCATCACTAGTTTCATTCCTTCCATTGCCTCCCATGACCTTTGGGGGGAGTGTCCACAAATTGGCTCCTGATATTTTCCTCCTGCTTTCTTTTCCTCCTCTCCCTTCTTAAAGGAGTTTTCTCTTAATTTTCTTCCCAATAAGTAATGATGCTTTCAGCTCTTCCTTCTGTACGCTGATGGTAGACAATAAAATATATTTGACATTTGAAATTTATTTGTAGAAATTACTGTTACAGGAGTACACAAATAATCAAAGCTTCGAGATACGCTGCTAACAAAACTACTCGGGCAATGAGAGAAAGGAGTTGATTAATCACCTTTTCCTTCTGTAACCCAGTTGATGATTCATATTTGACCAAGAAAACTTGTCTTGACACATCAAGCAGTTCTGGAGGTGACTCAAGATTAAAAGATGAAATGTGATGCACTGTAATTTGATTAAATACATTAAAATTAGAGTAACATAATGACCGTCACATCTAGAGTCACATTTTGCAGTGGGGGGAGTTAGGTCTGGGTGTTCTTTCAGTCCTCTAACATACTGAAGGCTCGTTTGCTTTTTTGGGGGAAGCGGGCAGCTTCTGATGGTATTATGTGTGTGCACACAGCAAGAGTGGCCCTGGCTTGAATGTTTTCCCTGGGGTATAACTTTTCAAGCTTGCCCAAATTTTTCTCATGGTCTAGAAAACAGAGAATAGTTTGTTCTTAATTCTTTGCAGTGTATGATGGTTTGTCTTTAGTTATCAGCGTGGGAATTGAAAAGAGATTTTATAAATGTTGTCTCATCGTATAACTTTCAAGTTAAGGAAAATTATCACCCTGTCCTTTGCATTTTAACTTATTTTACATCAGGTGGCATTCCTATTTGCCTCCCAATGTTTATTTTTATGCCTAGTACTCAAAGATTTTCTTCGTAAGGAAAGAGGAGCACTTGAGTAAAAGCATCATCTGTAAATTATTTATGCCTCCTCTGTTTTGCAGTAGAAGACACATCTCTCAGCATTGTTCTATAAGCTCCTAAATCTTCTAACTCCTATGTTTTGTCTTTGATTGATGCCAGCCAAGGGTCAAAATCAGGCTAGTGTTGAGCTGCCAGAATTTATTTATACAGAACCGGAAGCTGCCGGGTGCATGACGTTTTTTAATAAAAGCAAAACCATGACTGGGAACATGCATACTCGCTTCTGGGACTTAGACTATTTACCTTGTGGGGGCAGCTGGGTACTCCTGGCATCTTCCAGGGGAACGGAGCAGTTGCTGCTCCCGCTGACATTACCTGGATGTTCATGGCCACGACCACCTCTACGAATCAGGCTTGGGCACACCGTCACTCCTCCTTCAGTAACACAGCAGAAAGCCTCTCTTACCAGCAATTATTTTCTTCTTGCGATTAAGCCAGCAACTTTTTACTGAACTGCCGTATGCAATCACTTCAGTGGCAAAGATCTTGTTTCGCTCTCAGCCTGCTTACCTTTCACAATGATCCAGGACCCTCTCCCCAGGCCATGTGAGAACAGGCAGGGACGCAGCCCGAGATGTGACCACTGAGCCTTGAGCCTTCCCTTCCTTCTGCTGCTCCTGTCCTCGCCCTGTCTCCCATCACCAGTGTTCCATCTGCATCCCCCAGAGCAACCAGACTCTGGCAACAGCACTCCTGCCAGCCCAGCGTTCACCACTGCAGTGTTAGAAGCTGATTCACCAGCGTTGGTTACTTTCTGAGACAATTCATTTAATCAGGAAACCATAAAGAGCCCCTAAGTCTTTATGAGATTGAAAAGTCAGGCACCCCTCTTGCAGGGAGCTCTCTAGCACTCTCCCTGGGGAGCTCTTTTCCTGGCGCTGTGTCCAGCGTCACAGGAGGCTGCAGAGACACAGGTGCCTCGCAGCTTGGGCTGGGCTCCGGCTCAGGTGGACCAAGAGCAGCCCAGTAACCAAGTCTGAATTTAAAATGTGTCCCTTGTTCTCCCAGCTCTGAGAAAACGATCAGAAATGATGTGTATTTTATGAAACTAAATTCTTTCTTCAGCTGCACTTAGCAAGTGCTTTGAAGTTGCCGGAGCTGTGAGTATATAAATGGAAGTACTGGTTGGTTTACGCTTTCTCGAAATAACATCAGTGTTTACTACAAAAGTTCAATCTAGATTACATCAAAAACAAACACTGAGCTTAGACATAGACAAATATAAATACTCCTTATGCAAAATAATTGCAACAGTGTAAAAACTCACTATAAGGTTAGCCAGTAGCTGGCAGACGGTGGGTCAGAAACACCCACATCCTTTAGCTTACTGGCAAAATCTTAAATTCTTTGATTCTTTTAGTCTGAGGATAACATCACAGACACTCAGTTCAGAAAACAAACATATTAATAATTTGTATTAAGGACATAATTTGCCAGAGCCGGAAGTCACTTGTTATCAATTACAGATTTAATTTATTCCATACTTGACCTTTCAGTACTCGCAGCGTGCCCAAATCTTATGTGAGTATAGGAAAAATACAGAAGGATCGAGCTATTCTTCATTAAATCCCTAAATGAAATCTAAAGGAAAATATAATTTACCCTAGATAAAGGATGTGCTGTCATATTCCTCTAAAGTAAACGATATAAACATTATAAACACTGTAAACAATATAAACTGATCACTTTGATCAGCAGTCAGAATGGTATATGAGAACTACTAACAAAATATGTTAGGCTTTATTGTAGTTTCTTCCAACAATCATTTTTATAAACCTTTTCCTTCTGGTGTGATTAATGAGTGTGATTGTAAACCAACACTGATAATAAAAGCTGTGTTTTATAACAGGTGGTGCTTAGCCAAATGCCCAGGGAAGATCTCTGGCATCTCATTCGGACCTCTTGCATACTGATTATCCTGTGAGGAAACAGGCATCAAACCACATAAAATGAATGCTGGTTTCAGCAAGCCCAGGGTTTAGCTTGCAGAAGCCAAAAGCTTTTACCAACAACTTGTTTAAATTCATCTATCAAAACCATTTTCAGACAGCACTAAAAAAATTCTATTTCCATTAAACATTGTTACTCTTAGTTTCAAAAAAGGACAGATGAAAACAAGCAAAAAGGTAGGGGTCCCATGATATCCCATCACTGTATCTTGGCAATTACTAAAACATGCTTGAGTGTCCTTAGGTTGCCCCTGCCCATGTTTTTTCACAAAATCCTTTACTTAATATTTTAAAAGCCCACCTTTCTCACCTCTGCCCTACATCACTCACTAGATGGGAACACATGAAGCTCAATTGTTTTACCACTTCCTTTTTTGGTATGGTTTTTTTTTTTTTTTTTTTTTTTTTTTTTTTTTTATGGATTATAACTTCCTTACTATTAAGGAAATTGTTTCTATTAAGGAAGCTATTGCTGTTATTATTGTCCCAGAGATTTCCTTAAGCCTGTTGTGTTTGCCTGTGATCTGTTCACTGAATCTATTAGAAACCTGGGTCTGGCTTTGGGTGCGTATTTGGAAGCCCCTAAAGTCCCCGGCATCCTCCCTGCTCCCTGACACAGCCCCAGTGCTACCGCGTGTACAAGAGGTAACAGCAAAATCCAGCACCTTAGAGCTATGTCTTGACTCTTTCTCCTCATTTTGTTTCTGCCTCATTGCCTTACTAATTTATACTCCATTTTATTTGGTGTCTGTAGCCCTATAAATAATTGCCTGTAGGGTATCTGGAAGCAGTTATGTCCATTCCTTCTGTGTTCACATCTTACAGCTCTACAGTATCGCTTTATTAACAATACATTACATTTTATGGTGTTCTGCTGGTAATAAATGTCATCAGACTGTAGGTTAGCTTTAGCTTTCATTCTTAAATTTCTCTTATTTACCGTTATTCCTGCTCTCAAAAGAAGTGCATTATACTGAAACATGCTATTAGAAGACTTTTTGTGCTAGATGTATAGGCAAATTGTATAAGCTTTTTGTCGAGGCAATCTAAAACCTATTTTGAACACACAATGAGAAGTATTTACCAAGTAAAGTTTCTTTTTTAAATTGGAGACCCCATTGCTGGCCCTACCGGTTATCTAGAAGAATGAACTGGCACACAGCAAGTGGGTGTAATACTCTGTTGCCAGAGAAAGAGGTGAAAGCACAGTCTTTTTGGTGGTTCATGACTATTTTTAACTTTCATTTCCTTTGTAATTATTTCCTTTCCTGGATTCATAAATCTGCAATAGCCTGTTATATAAATCTCTTCTATCCCATGTTTACAAATAATTCTGGCTTAGATTCTGTGTTCCTGTTCCACAGACCTGCAGTTTGGGCGTATAAAGACGTTTGCAGGGTATCACCCCGTGTTTAATGCCAGCTCTGTACAATAAGCCTTGGGTGATGACAAATACCCACCTACATTTCTTTTAACCTCCTCTAGCGTTTTTGTTGGAGAAGCTACTTTTCACTTGCTGTCTCAGTGGCTGCTGTGTAGTAGGATAATACTGAGACTTTGTGGGGGTTTATCCCTTTCATTATTTGTACATTTCTTGGTTTAAAAGAAAAAGAAAAGAAAAAAAAGGGTGGGGGAATCCAACAGTGAATTCTTCATGCACAACTGTAACATGGGTTTTAAGGGTGATGTGATTGTGCAACTGAGGGAATAATCATGCTTAAGTGTAGGTTTTAGGGAAATGATTTTGAGGTGAAAGAAGAGATAAAGAGGAAAAATTCAAGCATATACTGGAAGGAGGAGAAAGGTTTCTACATAAAGGCAGTAACTGCGGCACAGAAAACCAGACCAAAGGCTCTCAAAATTGTGCTTATGGAGAACCACATAACACAGGAGAGAGTGGCAGTCAGCCGTGCCACAAATTACTGTGCAATGCTCCTTCCCCATGTTCAGCGCTTGAAGTGCTTGTGACCAAGGGCTTTGGAAGCTGTCCGGGAGATCCTCTGGCACATTATACATCTTTAATGTCATCTGTCCCCAGTCTTATGGGTACAGCTGCTTGTGCAGTATCATTACGAAACCACAAAGGTGGCTACACTCAGCTAGAGCAGCACCTGCTCTGAAGAGTGCTGTATGGGCGTTTTTCAGGTCTTCTGAGAGTCTTCCAGGATAAATGGGAAAATGTAAGCAAAACACTGACAAAGCTGTAAAGACAGTGTCTTAATTCACCGCGTAAACCTCCACTTGTAAAGCCTATAATGTCATATTGGAAAGATCCTGCATCTTACCTTCAAGGCTTACAATGTTTAAGGACGAGCAAGGTGACTTTAAAAGAACAAGCAGCAGTAAAAATAGAAGAGGAACCACTTCAAGATGTGTTTCAGTCAGGGAATCAATCAATGTGCAGTCAGGACTGGCCACACAGCTCTGACCCATGGAGCCTTCCCAAGCCCTCACCTCGGAGACAGGCGCAGCAGCACCGCGTCAGCAGGGAGAGCAGAGCAGCCCGTGCCAGCTTTGGTCCTGTTCTTGGTGAAACTGCTGAGAGTTTTGACCGTGACATCCATGGAGGTAGGGTGCGTGCCATTAATATTCCTCAGAGACCCAGGTGAAATATTGCTGACACGTTCACAGCGTAATCGTTACAGATCCGGCTTAGGCTGGGTAGTGCACAAAGCAAAACGAATAAATATATTGTTATTGGTGACAAAATACTGTGATGAAAACTGGCCAGTGGTGACATTTAGCAATAATCTGAGTGTCATTGCTAATATGCAGATCACAACCTTGGAGGCATGGGATTTTGATGATTTTACCTAAAATACTTCACAAATTACATTTACAAGCAATAAGTAGTCTATAAACAAGCGATTCATCACATTTTCATTTGATAAACTGTGTAGCTTCCCTGCTTGTATTCTGACTGTACTATTCTGCTGTTTGCCACTGTGCAAGACTGAGCTGGTTTTTTGCCTTAAAAAATCAGCTGTCTTCATTTTTCATTTCTCACATGTAGCTGGAAAATGATAACTCAACATGTTCTGTTTGCATGCTGTGTCCTCTCCATCTACCTGAAGGTCTCAAACCATCCTTGAAAACAGTTACCACCAGCAAGTATCCTCGAACTAAGGGTGAAAGTTATTTAAACTGTCGGTGTTAAAAAGACAAAACTGGTAACCGTTTCTGTGCTGTTTCAAAAGCTGTTACCTCAAACACTGGATGCTTCTTAGGGCGGTGATGAAAGTGGCTCTACCCCTGCTATGACAGCAGGTTTCAGCTCAGGGCAAAGCAGAACCTCTGTGGCCACGAGCTCATTCGCTAGCACTGGAAGGACATAAACCAAACACAAACGAAAAATGAGATTATCTGAGAGAGCAAAAGCCAACAGAGTTGATCTGCTTGAATTGGGCTCTCTTCAGTAGCCCCAGGATTCCCACATTTCCCGGTCCCTCAGCCTGGAAGGGCAGGAGCAGGGCTTGGGTGCCAGCCTGGGGGAGATAAGGAAGCGCTGCTTATCTTGTGGCAGAAGGAGCTGCTGTTTCCCTCTCAGGCTGCGGTTAGCCTGCTTCCCCAGCACCACATGTGCACAGGAAACAAGAGTTTGTCTATAGACTTACTCTCTTCCCTGTGGTGGCCAGAAAGCTTTCTTGTAAGCAAGGAAAGAGTCAGAAACACTTTGGCAAGTGTTACTCTCTCTCTCTAAATGCCATTTCAGGAGGTGTTTGTGCTCTTCCCCAAGCGGTGTGCAGAACGTTTTCTGAACCTTGCCCAGCACTGAGCCAGATAGTTTGTAAAAGGAGAGGGGTCTGGGAGTTGTTTTCTTTCACCCCAGTTCCTCTTTCTCACCTGTTCTTCAGAAACATTAGTGAGTTCTCGTCAGTGCCTCTACCTGGCCACACATAGGAGTAAATCACATTATTCTTTTTAGAGAGATTTTCTTTGTGTCTTAGACAACGCTGCAATGTGACAGCAATGTGACAAACATTAGCACATTTTCCCAAAGATGTCCAATAGTTAGCTAAAGAAATGCAACCGTTTACTATTTTGTGAGTTGAGAAAACAAACCTGGGCTTTTCAGGCAAATGCCAACAAATACCGGATTTGCCATGAGTGAAAAACTGGTGGAAAGCTGTTCAAAAGTCTACAGATGCATTTCCTAATCACTGTGTGTTTCTTCAGCTAGTTCCTAAAGCAAACTTCCCTTAGAAACACTACCAGAGGACAAGATGTGACATGAGGTTTTAGGGAACACTGGAGAGTTTTAGATTTTTGCTTTGAAACATGTTTACAGAGTTTATATTTTATTAGATTTACATTTACAAGGGACAGGGAAGAAGAGAAACTGAAAATCAAACTTATTATGGAAACTGTTTGCAGTATTAACTGTGCAATATGAACAACTCTGCTCTTACCAGATTTTACAAGCATGACTTGAAATTCTTTAGAAACTGGGCTGCTGTTAAATTGACAGCATTCCTTTGACTTTGACCATAATGGTCATTGCTTTTGCAGACGTAGCAAAAAAGGAAAACTGCTTACTTTAGCACTCACACTTCCACAAAAAAAGCAAGCCTGCTCTCTTTTGGCCTGCTGTATTGTAGATTCCAACTTAGTGTTTCAGTCCAGAACGAACATCTGCATCAGTCCAGACTCAGCTCTCAGTGGCAGGGAGCAGCCCTGTCACAGCTCTAGATCAAATGGTGTCCCCTGGGTGTATTTCTCTCTGTTACTGTCACCTACAGACACATGCTCTGAAAGCAAAAAAGCCCCAAGGTTTTGCAGCTGACTGCTGGGCTGGGTGCATCATTCAAGCACTAAGATGGCTTTTGACTGGCCAAGCTCCTAGAGTTGCCACTGGTTTTAATCAGCTCTTTTAACACTTTATATTGATTCCACATCTAATCCAAAGCACACTAAAACCAATAAGGATATGCTCTGACAGGGCTCTGATGGTAGTGACATTAGAGGTGGATTTGGTATAACTATCTGCAATCACGTAACCCTCCTGAAAGCTGATTTATTTTTTAGTGGTTTGTGATTTTCTTCATGATTCCTTGTTTGCCACCTACTGCATCTCTCCCCAGCCCCTCCCCAGCTCCACAGCCCTGGGCATCTGTGGTCATGTGCAAGGTTTTGGGATGGAGGAGGTTGGTGCTGACATACTGGGAAGAGGCAGGGAGAGCAGGGAGGAGGGGGGCAAAGTGCACTCCAGCTGTGCAGCGGTTGTGAGGAGGTGACCTGGCAGCCCCTGCTCCCCCTTCCAGGGGCTGCTCAGCAGATGCACCTGCTGCAGAATGAAAAAGAGACGATGAGAAGGGCGATGGCGGGGGCTGGGAAGCTGCGTCCTGGATGTCTGCCTGCTGCATTGTTGATCTTGTCTTCTGAACAAACAAATCCCAGCCCGAGACCTTGACACAGCCTTTCGGTGGTATTAAGTGTCTTCCTGCTCTCAAGACACACTCTGCTTCAGTCTGGGTCTGCCTGGGGACTGGGATTTAGAGGTGATGCCTGCTCTGCCTAGCAGGTGCTCTTACTTACCAGTCACAACCCAGGATCTCACTGTGTTGGGCTCAGTTCTGAGCAAAATACCCCAGTTTCCTTCCCAGAAGGACCATGCCTGGGACACAGCTGGGACGAGGTGAGAGCACACACATGGGCACAGCAGCCCTTGATCTCACAGTTGAGTCCTAAACATCAGAAGCAGGTGAGCATCCAGCTTCCTGCCTGCTTCCCTGATCATCCTCTGATGGTCAGCTCTGCCCCAGAGATGTGAGGAGAGCAGGAGGCACCCATGCTTCCACACAGGGTAGAAAACCACACAGGGATGGAAAATTATTTTTAAACAGAGCTTCTGTGCTTTAGAATTAGTTCTTCAGGTGTTTCTTTCTAGATAGCCAGGGAAAGACAGCTATCCCAGAGTTGAAATTAAGAAGCATCATATTTTCTATTGAGTATGAGAAGGAGGTACTGAAAGCTGATAACATCTGTAGGTAACAGCAAAACTCAATACACTCAGAAGGGCTGGTGTTGGGGGGGTATCTTTGTTTGGAAGGGTGCTTTGTTTACATTTTAGATTCAGGCAAGAGAGTCCATTCCTGTGTGCACTGTTTTGTTTTTCTTCCCTGGACTGCAGCGCTGCGTATTGTAAATTCAGAAAGTAGAAAGCTCCAGCAGGTACTTTAGAAGATTATCATATATTCTTTCATATATATATTCTGTGCTGGATCTATTAAAAAGTATCAGCAGTTCTCTGAGCTGTGAAAGTTCTTCTCAGCCCTCCTGGCTCAGTTCCAGTAACAAAGTGACTACCACAACCTTCTGTTCTGCTAACAGCTTCTTGATGACCTTGTAACAACCATGTCAATGCCTTACTGTTACCCAGTTCTTCTAAAATAAAAAGACACGCAATATTGAATTAAATGTGCTTCTTTTTCCTTCGCATGTGCAATGCTAAGGGGCATACTCAGACAAGCTATTTTGCATAATTTCATTGACTGTTTCAGTAAAAGCTTTCATAACAAAACCCAGTATCAACAGACCTACATTGCCTCAAACGTCAGCTTTATGCTTTTCAAGCATTAAGACACTGCTTTTGTAGAGTCTCTGGCTTTATCCAGACTGATAAGGAGTCTTTACAGCAACTGTTATTGATTCCAGTCTGCTGCGTTAGGCGACCGTCAGATGATCTATGCAGAAGGTCTCTCCTCTTTGGCAGCAGCAGCAGCAGCAGCAGCTTTCTGCTGGCAGCCACATCCCCACAGTTCAGCCAGGGCACAGAGTACACGAGCGCTCTTCATCCACTCTAGGGTAAAATCAGCCAAGTTCCTTCCCACAGCCACGGCAGCAGGTTGAGTTAGATGGGCTGCCTTCTGCCACGCTGCTGGTGAGGAGCGCTCCGTGATTTGTTCCACTAGCCAGACTGCCAGCCTGATTTCTGGCAGAGAACAAGCATCTGTGGACAACCACGTCTTAAGCTGTCCCCACCTTCCCAGCAGTGATTGTCAGATCACAGCTTTAGTACAGGAAACGCTTAAATTACTGTTGGGATTTAAACACTGCTATCATCTACTCAGGAGTACACGACACCATGGTAGTGTACCAGCATCTTCCAGAGCCTTCTGCACACACGTGTTCCTAATGGTGGCCACTTTAAAGGGCAAAAGGTTCATGCAGATACCCTCAGTAGTAGAGGACTTATTGTCACTAACATGATCAGTAGTACTTATTGTAAACTCAGGTGCAAAATCATGTTTAAATTGAAGAATGACACTGCAATCCTTACTTGTACACGTAATCCCCATCGCTATAACTTCTTCCTCCATACATCAGTACTTACATCAGTAGATGTAAGTACCACTGGCCAAAGTTAATTTCTTTGCATTAAAACTGAAAATTTGTGATGAACTTGCGTTATATTTAGCGGTATCAGTGGGGGAGCAGATCAGCTGACACTTTGGTGCTTCCAAACAGCACGTGGCCCTTAGATACTATTATCTGGAAGCAGGTTCTCCCACCTGAGTACTTCCATCCCACAGTGTAGACTTGACAGCAATGCACCGCAGAAAGCGCGTGGTTTAAGGGGCAGTATTGGGTCTCCCTTCCATTTTACTGGTTTGTAAACCCTTCTCTGAGCTCCTGCCTTTGTGCAGCAGCAGCCCAGGAAGCCGGGCAGCCAGCACAGGCACAGGGCTTTGCAGGAACTCAGGGCTCAGCTCGTGACGGTGGACAGCAGTACCCTGGGTGCTACTGGGGTGTGCTTTCCTCCAGCATCACTCACTGCTTTGGGGTGTATGGCCAGCCCCAGGATCACTTATCATCACTTCGGGAGTGGCATCTCTTACTTATTATAGCTGTAGTTTTACCTGCTGTGGATCTTTAGTCGTTTTTCTTCCATCCATAGCCGTACTTTTTCCCTTCTAACCCAGCCTGCTCTTTCTGACTGCAGCTTGTGGGTTCATCTTATTTCATCTGCAGCCTAGGAAAAGCACACATAGAATCCCTCATTCACTGTACCCCAGAACTTTTTCAAAGATCGATCTGTTAGTTATTGCAAGTTCAGAACAAATAAAAAGAAGAAAAGCATTTTTCCACCTTTGTGAACTTCTCGTAAGTTAATTACCAGTTGAAATTCAAAATCAGAAAGAAGGAGGGCAAATCGTCTGTTGCTTTTATTGAACTACACACAAAGACTGAATTTTATTATGATACAAAAGGAAAGAATTTGTCATCATTAACTGTAATGTTTTTGGGAAGGAGGTTAGATAGGAGACTTAGCATCATTAGAGGATTTTATCTAAAGATTTCCTGCCTCAAGTAATTGTTCTGAAGAAGTAAACATAGACATTATGTCATTAATTCTCCCTAATGAAGTTCTGTGGTAAGTGGTGTTTTGTAGGCTCATTTGAAGAATTTTAACCAAATCTCCAGGTTTTCCTTTATTTACTTATTTTGCAGATGCTTTGCAAAACAGTGACCAAGGAATATATTTTGTGTTCACCGTATTGCTACTAGCTTAGGGCTTTGAAATCAAATGAGGCGGCTGGTTATGTGATTCCTCTTCATAATCACCAGCAGCAGTCTCAGGGAACTCACAGGACACGGCAAATGTACTTACATACATGGTTGGGTTTTTTAGCTCATAACATTCATTTCTAAGCATAAGCATCTGGTGAACTGATAGAGATACCATTTCTGTGGTATCTGCACACTGCTATACTGTGTAGCCTTCACAAAGTATTTGTGATGGATCACGCTCTCAACTCTTCCTATTCTCTGTCCCTCAGTGTTATTCGCATTGGAAACCACCATCTCCTGTTCTGCAGGAAGCAGAATTAAATCAAGGGAAAACGTGTTTACTTTAGGTAAACATGCACACCTACACGTTTGTGCACACACCTGCACAGGTGAGGGCTGCTTTGAAGACTAACAGCAGCACCTGTATTGAGAACATCCAACAGTTCTTATCAGAAAAGTCTATTTTCAGCTGCTGAGAATTCTATTAAATTTGAACTGCTAACATAGCCTGCGGGTAAGGTTAATGGGGTTCTCTGCTCTGACAATTTCATTTTGCTGTTTCTCAGAGTCAAACACAAGGAAAATGTTGTTGTTTGGTATGAAAAAAAGACTAATCAAGATGTCTTCTTCTTTGGAAAATCCTAGTCATTGCCCCATCCCATGGCCTAAGGGTTTAAATTTCTCTGGGAAGTAATCTTTGCGTCATAGGTGGGCTTTCTGCTTTCCATACGGAAACTGAGCTAAATTTCAGTGAGTTTTAAGGTTACACAGAGGCTGTTGCTAAGGCTACATTACTAGCTGGAAGGGTTACACGCTGTCACCACAGAGTATCCAGACACTCTCCATCTGCCTCCACGCTGGCACCTCTGCCAGCCCCACACCCCCCCACTTCAAACCTTGAAGCAGCTCAGGCAGGGGTCCCAGAAAGCAGCTCAGTTTACACTTATAGGATCACAGAATGGTTGGAATTGGAAGGGACCTTAAAGATCATGGAGTTCCAACCCCCCTGCCATGGGCAGGGGCACCTCCCACTAGACCAGGTCGCTCAAAGCCCCATCCAGCCTGGCCTTGAACACCTCCAGGGATGGGGCTTCTGTGCCCACAGCTTCCCTGGGCAACCTGTTCCAGTGCCTCACCACCCTCACAGGAAAGAGTTTCTTCATGATATCTAATCTAAATCTGCCCTCTTCCAATTTAAAACTGTTACCCTTTGTCCTATCACTACACTCCGGGATAAAGAGTCCCTCTCCAGCTCTCCTTTAGCTCCCTTCAGGTACTGGAAGGCTGCTGTCAGGTCTCCCCGGAGTCTTCTCTTCTCCCAGACTCGTGCTTCTGAGAGTTAGTCCACGTTGTGCACGTAGCCACACTTTATTCTTTCTGGCTTTCCATTGCTTGAAATACTGAAGTAGAGTAACAGAGACAGGTTCCTTCAACATTTGGAATATGTGTATTTTCAACTTCTATGGGAGACTATAAAGAAATTTCATTAGGTACTCTTCCTATCAGCAAATCTGACAAACAGTACTTTTATCTTAGTCTTTTCATCTGGTAGTACAAAATCCTAATTTCAAATGCCATTTTAAAGAGTTTTCGGAACGAGATTTCTCCTGAGGTCCCTTGGTAAGATGCTATTCTAAAGAGCTCTCATGAGAACTTTTTATCTGCTCTTGTATGGCTGGCATGGTCTATTAGAAATTAATTAATTCCAAATATATTTTCCTGAATGGAGCTGCATTCTAGCAGCTATTGGCGGTGGAAGTAATACTCTGTCACCAATGAATCATCTGATTACAGAATTTGGGATGTTCACAACTGGAGAAAGCCACAAATCTGCCCCAACCAACTGCCCTCCAAAAAGCTCTCTGATTAAAAGACAAGCCCATTTGACAAAGTTCTTTCTGTGCTTGCAGAACTGCTGAGAAGACAGTCCCTTATAAGACAGTAAGTAACATGAGAATTTCATGATCATTATCTGTATTTCCTGCTGGGTTCTTTGTTCTTCTGGCTTTAATACTTTGCAGTATTATCTAACAACTTACCTTGCTCAGCTTCCCTTGTGCACTGTGTGATCTGAGGACCTTGCAGGATCTTTCAGTCTCCATTTTCTGATCTGGTTCTCAATATACTTGCTTGTATCTGGTATGGTTAACCTCCAGTCAATAAATTAAATGTACTTTGCTTCCTACCTTTAGTGCAGGACCTGATCCTCTAACAAAGTTTTGACCCTTCTTATTTTGCAGAGCAGTGTAAGGCTTGTCTTTGCTGACTTTATTATGACATTACTTCTCACCTGTAACCCTCATCAGGATTTAGAAGCATGGGAAATGGGGGGAAATAATCTACCATTTGCTTCCTCATTGCATTCTCACAGTGGAATTGCCAATGATTTTTCAAAGGCTTCCATCTTTTCAAAATACTCATTGAATGCTTTTTGTTTTCCCCTGCTTACATATGCAGAGAACTGGGTAATATTTGGTGAAGGACATAAAATTATAACAATTTTTATAACTTGGGAAAAGATCTGCTTTCCAGTATGCTATTCACAGGAAAACAAATGCTTGCTAAAATTTTTGATTTTTTTTTTTAGAAGAACGCATCCTCCTTCTACGAATCAGCACAAAGCACATGCTTTTCCTCCAAGAAACTTATACCTTAGGGGAATAACACATGGATTGACTTCCTTAACCATTTTTAAGCAGATTCTGCAAGAAATATGAGGGGGCATACACTGGAATACATAGAAAATTATTCGCTCTGGAGACTCCTGGTCTCAGTGCCCCGGTAGGAGTGTGTTGAAGTGAGTGTGTGAGTGTGAAGTGAGTGTGTGAGTGTGTTGAAGCTCAGAGGGAAACTTGAACCCACAACATCCAGATGGGTGCTGGTGTGGCCACGGGAGGCAGTGGGCGATACCCCTGCCATTTACACTCCAGTGTAGCACCTGCACTGCTCCCTGGGGAAGGACATGCAAAGTGTTCAACACTGTCCCACATGACATCCTGGTCTCAAAACTGGAAAGTCATGGATCTGACGGAGGGACCACTCAGTGGATCAGGAACTGGCTGGATGGCCGCACTCAAAGCGTTGTGGTCAACGGCTCAATGTCCAAGGGGCAGTCAGTGACAAGTGGTGTTCCCAGTACTGGGGCCACTGCTGTTTAACATCTTAGTTGGAGACATGGACAGTGGGACAGAATGCACCCTCAGCAAATTTGCCAATGACACCAAGTTGTGTTGTGTGGTCAATGTGCCGGAAGGAAATGATACCACTCAGAGGGACCTGACAGGCTTGAGAGGTGGAGATTTAGATTAGATATTAGGAAGAAGTTCTTTCCTGTGAGGGTGGTGAGGCACTGGAATGGGTTGCCCAAAGAAGCTGTGGCTGCCCCATCCCTGGAAGTGTTCAAGGCCAAGCTGGATGGGGCTTTGAGCAACCTGCTCTAGTGAGAGGGGCTCCTGCCCATGGCAGGGGGGTTGGAACTCCATGATCTTTAAGGTCCCTTCCAACCTGAACCATTCTATGATTCTATGGTTCTATGACATCATGGAAGACACCTGAGTGAGGCTGGCAAAAGAAACCGTACAGAAGAGGTTCCATTGTTCCTCCCTTGTCAAGTCTCTCTGCTCCAATTTGGCTGCTTCTTTGTTCCCAAGGGTACATTAGAGAAGAGGGAGCATTTGTTCTGTGTCTGTTTCTTTCTGAATAATGAGCAATCCTTCCTATTATCTGATTAGTGCTTCCGACTGTCCAAATTAATTAAAAATAAGAAATAAAAATGAGGGAAATAATTATTTTAGTATTCTACAGTGTTGAAAACCTCAGACAACACAGCTTCTGGACTGCATGGTTTGGGATGACTGCTCTTGCAGCTGTGGGAATGGTGACTCTGAGCAAGTATATTCTTCATATAAAATCCATTGCTTGTGCATTTTCTTGGGATTACGTTTCCAGGAGCCGAAGTACTAAAAGTCCCTGTTCTGTGAGGTAAGGCTCCTTTGGAAAAGTACAATACGCTGTTTGAGGTGTTTTGTTAATAGCATCCAAGCACGCAGGTAGGACGTAGCTCTCCTCCCACCAAGCAAAAATAAATGAACAATTAATAAAAGGGCTCAAATTCAGGGGATTATTCTGCCTGTGACTTAAGCCTGAGGAGGATCATTATCACCAGCCAGCAGAAGATCTATAAATAACCCATGGAGCTGAGTTTAAAGCATTAGTTTAGCTTCTCAGTGGAAATTGAGTGCATTGTCTAAGTGTGGTTAGAGGCAAATATTATCTTAGAACAACTTATTGTTTTACTTCACAGTGGCAAGGAAATAAGCATTTCTTATTATCAGGATGACTGACGTTATTTCAGCCCATCACTAAGACTTGGGGCAAAACAGGAAGAAAGAATGAGGCAAAGCTGCAATTTCCCAAGAAGCACTTTTTCTCAGAAACAGGGAAAGGAGTGGATATACTAATTCTGAAAAGCCTGACTAATAATTCTGGAAATCAATTCTGTCAACCCCTTGGGGGGCAGGTGGAGCAGAAGCAGCAGCACTGCAGCCAGCCCCACACTGCCATGATCTGCTGGCAGGTCTCTAAAACACCCAGAAGCAGGACCAGGAGAACAGATTATGCACCAAGTCACTCAGCTGCTTCACTGAAGTTGCCAGCAGAGTTGCAAATAGTGTGGGATCAGGATCTTCAGAAGGTGGTTATTTGTCCACAGAGAACTATGAGGTAGTTTTGTACGGAAAATTAAGCAACAATTAGGTGGTAACAACTTTTTGTCCCGAACATCATCAGCCAGATTGGAGCGTGTGATAACCCTCGTAGGCCTCCACCTTTCTATGCATCTACAAGTCTCCTTTTCCAGTCCAGCTTCTAGAGAAATGTTATTTAAATAGAAGTTTTGTTTATGTGTTTCTATAAAGGGTGTGTACATATTCTATCTGGCCAAATATTTTGCACCTCCTTCAGCTAGCTTGTTAGCACATAAAGGTTTGCAAGTTTTATCAGATGGTAAAGTTACACTGTTAATTTTAGCTTGTATATTCAACCCCATACCTGGTAATATGGTCCTTACATCCTTGGTGAAAAAATGCTGCGTGCCTGCCAATGAAAACATACAATATTTTTCTTGCTAAAACAGTGGTATTGCCTCCAAAATTGTCGATAAATGCATATGCAAAAGCAGGGCAGTCCAATATCAAGCTGCTAGAACTATGATCTTTCCAAAATCATGCTTGAATAGGGTAGAACTTTTCTTACCCGTTCAACAATTATATATTTATTATTAATGGCTACAAAATTTATTTCATTGTTCTTCAGAACACTTACAACCTCTCTGCTTCTATTATCAGTCTGGAGACACCGCAGCAGTCTGACACTTCCCTTCCTTACAAGATGAGTTGCAGGCAAGAGGTAACTGGGAGAAAAAAAAAGAAGACTTTAAAATATCTTTTTTTACATGTGAAAGCTGTATCACCGTACTTGGAAGTATAACGGTCCCTCCATTGTGAATGTAATGATGTATATACCAGTCTGTGGAAATATGGGCAAGTAGATAAGCACTACCAGTGAAGGCTACCTGTAGGGAAACTCCTTGAAGCCTATGGCTTCAGAAGAATGTAATGTTAAGGTGCCATGGCTGCACTCAAACAAGGTCAAACTAGGTCAGAAAAATTTATTTTCAATCTACACATTGTACAATCAAATTTAAAAGATAAGGGGAAGAGGAGGGAAATAAGTTAGCAAAAGCCACCCATTGCCAGGGCCCTGCGTGCACCAAGAGACTCTGCAACCTCTCACATCCTTCTGAGGCATCTGGCTGCCTCAACACAAGCGGGTGAGAAAGGTCAACTCTGAAATGCCACCTACCCATAGCCATAGAGTGTTGGGTGTTACGGTTTGAGAAAACCCATAACAATNAAGGCTTGAAAACACTGAGACCTTGAATCTCACAGAGCCTGGCTGGCCATGAAGTAAATATTTTCATGAATTCAGACACTAGAGTCTTCTAAAAGTACATTTTCTCCATGCATTAGAAGACAAGTTAGTCCTGTGTATCTCAATCCAGGACACTGTGTCAGGCTTAGGTGAGAGAGAGCTGTGGAAAGGCACATCAAGGGAGGTGCACTTATGGTCTGGTTCTTCATCTTCGGCCCTTGCCTAAGCTGTGTTGCGAGTATGTCTGTGCTCAGCCTTGTACTTGGCTGATCTTGACCTTGCCCTGATGAACTGACTTCTTGGCTTGATCCTGGACCTGCCCCATTGCTAGAGGCTCACCTGGCAATCCTCTGGACTGTGGCTGGCCCTGGTGAGCGTTACCAGACCTGTCTTGCCTTGCTGGAGTCCTGGGGGACTGTGCCCCAGTCAGCCAGGTGACTGCCTCTGCTTGTTTTGTCATCACCCCATCATTTCTGATTCACTTTCCCTTCCCACTGCTCTCCATTTCCTCTTAATGTTCATTAGAGATAGGTCAGGAGAATAGGACTGGAAGAATTACAGATCGGGTAACGGCGTTTTGATAATGGAACAATTATAGAATACTTACTTTGTATTCATCCAGAGGACAGTAAGGGAATAAAATCAGCCAACATGGACTTGACCAATACATTTCAAGTCCAGCTCTTCTACTATATAGATGGAACATCCAGCCTGATGGATAGTAGTTAACCTGTAAGTATGGTATGACTTCGCTTTTATTAAGAGTGTTAATATAGTTGTACTATATCAAAATGTGAGTCGTATTCTCACCTGAAAACTAAGAAACACTGGCAAAAAGGTATTGTTATTAGGTAAGTGTTGAAAGCTTACGTTCAAAATAGTTTAGAAGTTGGCTTTTGACTGTGTCAGACCTGGATGTGGGCTTATTTAATGTTTTTATTAACAGCCTAAATGATACATATGCTATCATTTTATGCAACACTCATCTCAAAAGAAGGGTTATGAACAAAAATACAGTATGTAAGTGAAGTACTCTGTTGTACTTGGAACTTGATATGGACTGAATTGGAACATAATGCTACCTTATTTGAGTACCAATCTCAGTGTCAAAAAGGATTAGGATAAATTTGAGAGGTGAGCAAGTGGTGAGAAGTTTGGAAAATAAGGTCTTTGAAGAAGTGAAAAAGTGCATTTGTTTCTGCATAGGAAAGTGAGAACGTGAAGAAAGATGAATGACATCAAATGTGTAAAAAAATTGTTATAAAAGCATGCTAACCAACCATTACTCTCCATAACATCAAGAACAGAAGAAGAATTAATCTACTTTCTTTATGGCAAGGGAAAAAAATCCATCATAAATATTACGAATTTTTTAGTGCTAAAAGAGACCATTTACAAAATTTATAGAATCTGCACTGCTGGACATGCCTAAGAACAGGCTATACAAATATATACAAAACTCTTGGTTACTAGACTTGATCCCAGAGAACAGAATTGATAGAAAGAAATTTCAATGCATAATTTGTAAGGGTTTTTTGTACACTATACGTATATGTATGCATTATATATTTGTAAACATATATATTTATATACTATATGTATATGCATTTTCCACAACCTGACTAAGAAACTCTCATCCCATCTGGCCAACCTATTGGCCTCACTGTCTAAAAAGACAGCAGAGAAAATACATTTAAAAAGCAGCCAGCGCTAAGTGGAGTGAACTGTACACATCCAGTATTTCATTATCTGAAAGACCAGTTGTATTTACTGTTATTGCAGTCATAATGCCAAAAGGTATTCCCAGAAGCATTCCCTGGAAGAGCACAGAGGCTTTTAATACAGCAGCAAGATGGCCAATCCAAATTCAGGCCAAAAGGAGCTGGCCAGTGACCCAAATATATTTTCCTGAGCTATGAATCAATGAGAAATGAACATTGTGGTTGTCTGAGATCATCTCTCACACAGAATGTTTTATTTTCCTTATTCCCAGCCTGTCCTGATTTTAAATGTATGTCAAAGTTACTTTTTATCCTTGAAAATTACTGAAAATAATTTAATTTCTTATGCAGAGATAAAGATGTATGCATATTTTATATCAACTAATATTTTCTTTTGCTTTTTGCTAATGCTTTACTTAAAAACTCATAAAACTAAGCCCTTGAGACCTCATATTCCCTGTCTGCACAGAACTGCACAGATGAGGGCAAGCTCCTCATAAATCCCTGCAACACGAAAGCTGTAGCAAACCTTAGGTTTAACTATTTTCTGGAAGAGGGGAAGCATTTGCAGGCACGTGCAGCATCAAGGGATGTAGCTCTGTTTACCTACATGCTGCAAAGAAACACATTCAGAAAGCAGAAGGCATCTGGCCAGGCAATTTGGGAAGCAACCTCTTCGTGCAACTGTCTTGGCTTATTACCCACAATCGTCTTTGCTATCTCCACTTTCATCATCAGGGTTTTCAGAACTGACAAGTTTGTGCCCAAGATGTCATCAGTGTGAAAAGCTACCACTTTGCTCATCATTTTCCACCTCTTCCAAAATCTTGCATGTCCTATTGACATGGAATTTCTTATTTGTGACAGCTTATGCCTCTTCAGTGTCTTCTCTGGCTGCTGTAAAGAGAAGAAGTGATGACCTTCTCTTTACAGCTGCCAGACAGGACTGCTTCTGAAATCAATTTCAAGCCTTTTTTGCCATGGAGTAGATAGATGATCTGGCACTAAACCTCTTATGAATGTAGATTTTGTTTAACATTTTAAGTAGTGGGTACACTATAGCAATTACTGATGTTCTTTCCCAGACAAGACTCAAATACACCTGTTTAGCACCTGAAGTGAGAGTAAGTCCTATCATAAAAGATGGTCTCACAATTAAGCAAAGCTCTCTTATTATCCCCGTAAACTATTGTTTATCATATGGAAACACTGTGCCAGAAGCACTTTCTTAATAAAAAATGGCATTTTGAAACTAAAATCATTGGAGTGGCTCCACATGCTGTGGTGTTCAGTTGAAATTGAATCAGGGTGATTTTCTTCTGCCTGTCTAAATGCCATCCAGCTACATTATCTCTGCAGCTCTGAACAGCTACAGAATGGTAACTAGTAGTACAGACTGAGGTTTTTGTATGTCTAGAAAGGAGGCAAAGTTTTGGAAATGCTTTCAGTTTGCAAATATATTGTATAATTTTATATTTGAAACAAGTCCTGTACTGAAAGAAGAAAAAAGCACGTGAGGGGTCTGAAGGACCCAATTGCCACTGGAGGGTATATCAGTCATCTGAAGAGATTATAAAATAGTATGAAGTCAGAATTTTCATGAAATTTCCAAACTGGTCGTCATAAACTTGCTTTTATTCTCAGATTTTAAGTAGACATGGCTGACACCTTTCTGGATCTTTCACTATTAAAAAAAAAGATTTGGTACATTCCATCCCAGAACTTGCCATAATGCTGTTAAACTTATATTTAACTGAAGCTGACAGATACCCTGCTCAGACACAAATGCTGAACCAGATGCCATCAGCATCTTCCTGATTTTTCTGTCAGAACACAGTAATCTCATATACCATCTCTAGGATATATGTTTCTTTTTCATCTTCTTCCTTGCATCCTCTACCTATGTTTTCCTTGCTTCCTTCTCCCAGGGAAGTGTCCAAGTCCGACAGGAGTCAGAACAAATCTTACAGTAACCCTTTTGGCATCTAAAACCCCACTTTCAGCAATGGATTTCAGTACAGCTGGTGTCTTGAAGTGCTTCATATGCCTGTAATATGCCTGTGAACTTGGTTAAGGCTGGAAAAGCAAAACTTGTGTTCTGCATAACTTCCCAATGGCTGAAGTTCAAGCACCACTGGCAGCTGCTGTTTTTCCTTCATTTCTGATAGCCTCTGACATCTTTCCATGTTTGTAAACTCTTCTCTTTTGTTTCAATTAAAAAAAAAAAAATGATCTGACTCTGACAAAAAAACAATAGTTACCAAGCTGAATTGCTCCTGTTCCTAACAAGGACATCTGATGCCAGCTCAGGAGCTACCAGACAGGATTGTTCTCTTAAAACCTCTGCACAAGGCTTACATATAACATATATAGACTGGACTAGACCAGAAGTAAAAAAAGCACACTTTTTTCTAAAGAAAAAGAAAAGTACAAAGGAAAAAGGAAGTATTAAGAGTAACATACATTTTTGAGTTGGAAATTCTTTTTATCTCGCTAGAAATTAAAATATGATTGGCAATGTATTTAAGAAAAGAAATCAAGCATTCGGGAAGTGAGCTCTGGACCCATATAATTGCCTGAGTCTTTTGGTTCTGCCTTTGATTGTCTCCCTATTTCAAGGTTTTAAAATATGATTTGTTAGTAAAAAAAGACCAAGGCACAATCATAAGTTAAGCACTAGCAGCTATAAATGACCTCTATTAGTTTAGTTATGACAGCACATAAAATCCATGTTAAAATACAGTGACCTCAGCCCTCTGTTTCACAAAACTCTAGAATTCCTCTATCTCCATTTTGTTGCTGATATAAAGTCATATCCTCTGTCAGAGCAAGGATTCTTAATTCATTTTAGAGCTTCCCTTTCCTGACTACAATGCACCACCTGACTTTATGGACCAAATACAGGTGGTGAAATTGGAAAGCTCTTGTTACATTCACACTGGGATTTAGAATGACTGTTGGGAAGAGCAGCTCCTCCATTGATAATATCAAGAAGCTGGGAAGACAGACTCTTTTTTTTTTAGGTTAGATACCAGAATTTAGGCAGTGCCATAGTCGCCTTTGCTCCTATCACTCCTCACTGCAGAAAGTTCAAGTAAATGCCTTGGAGGTAGATGGATTTTAATGGCTCTTTGCATTTGCTACTGTGATAGCTTCGCAGCTTGTGCCCTGAAACAACGCCATGCACGTATCAGCCGTGCGGCGCTATGTTCCTGCACAGTCACTAGACCACAACGATGGTGTTGAGCAGGGGACCAGCCACGGAATGAGCTATGGTTCTACAGTAGATTTCTAACAAAGGAGGAGAGAGAAGCAGGTGAAACACCTAATTACTTTCAGGACAGTTCCCTGTAAATTCAGGGATAGGATTTTGTCGCAGTAGCTGGCAGCCGGGCAGCCACGCCAGGTGCCCTGCCTGGCCCTTTTTCTAAGGGTGCGGACCTGCCATGAAGACAACAGTGGAGAATGATGTCATTCTGAGATACTTATCTATTCCAGACCTGCCTTTGCCTGGAAGAAAGGTTGAAATGTTTTTTATTTCTTAATTTTGGGTTAATGCTGATAAGAGATTGTATGACTGGGAGTTAAATAGGTTTGTGGCATTGTATTTGCTGGAAGATAATAGAGCGATCACTGAATTGTAACTCTGGTTTCCCGAGACTATTACCTTCATTTTAGGTAGAAGTACTTCTTGTGTCACAAGACCACCACATTTCTCAGCTACACAAATCTTAACACCTTACTTGCTTGTTTACGTGGCAATTTAGAAGCAGCAGCCCCCTATCACATGATCTTGTTCTAGCAAAACAAGCTAGAAATGTGACATACAAAGTAATTCACCAAGACCACTATTCCCTTTTAGATTTCAGAACAGCTCTTTTTCTTCTCACTCAGTCTCATAATAAATTGTTGTTATTCTGAGGTCATCTGTAAATTAGAGTGCAGCACTAAAAAAAATCAGGCTATGTAAAATGAATAGGTTTGAACAGAAATCAGACTTGTAATTTTTTAATCTAGGGGAGTTCAGAAGAATATACACATTTACATTTAATACCAAATTTATGTTTGGAACAACGCCCTCCGCCAGTCAGCTTTAATAGGAACACAGGATCTGCCGTACTCCATTAAGCCAATGATCCATCAAGTCCAATCTTCTGCATTCTGCTTGGCGAATGCAAGATGCTTCAATGGAAGTCAAATGGCCCGTCATGCGCTTGGCCAATTTTTCAATTTGAATAGTCCATTGTGCAAAAGCCATTCCATTCTTCATGTCAAGTCCTTGCCCCATATGGTTATGAATGTTAAAGTAATCAAGTGGCATGAATGACCCAATGTACCATTTTAATAATATTTAAGGCTATGCTTATGCTCTGATTGGGTCTGTTTCTCTTGAACTGTCAATTGCTTTTGTGTACAATGCTCCTCACATTCATTCTCATTACATCTCCTGTTTCTCCTTCAATTCAGCAGCTGAGCAAATCAACAGCATTCACAAATTGCCATAACTTTGCATCAGTCTTTAAAAATCAGTTATGATTTTAAATAGACATTAGAGGATACTTCTATTAAACAGCCACTTGGTGTAACAAACCAGCAGGCACCCATCAAAGCATGACAATAGAGCTCCGCTGAACCTCCTTCATTTGGATCATATTCTATTGCTGCACAGGAGTACCTTTTCATTTCTGAGCTAAGAGAAGTTTCTGATTTAGTTCTCAATACTTTGCAGTTTTGACCCATGCCTAACAAATGCCAATGAATCACTGGCTAAGGGACCTGGTGTGTTGTTAGATACTAGAAACCACAGGAAGGTATTTTCATTATTTCTTTTGATATTATTTGCCTATTTATTTATTTATCATTTTCTGGGCGTAACATTTTCCTTTTCTTGTTCTCTGATGTTTTTCTTCATGATTTCATTTATTGTATACGAAGCAGAGGAAACAACTTTCAAGGTAAGTACATGAAGAGAGACGACAAAAGGATACTGTATACCAAATGAAGACTTTTCTTATCTAGGCTAGTTTGGGTAGAGCTTCTCTTTAAGCACTGCACGGCAGAGTATCTAAGGGATCTGATAGCTCTAAGGGACCATGGGAGGCAACCAATGTAAGACTATAATACAAGGGGGAAGAAAACTCAGAGGAGATAAATGGGAGAAAAAGTTCATACAATACACAGAATTTTGAGGGCCCTGCTGAGAGGGCCTGAAATCCTGTAAAACAATGTATCAGCTCAGCAAGGACTGATCCAAAATGCCCATGTAACAGGTCTCTTGACATCTCCTCCCCCAGTTTCAGACAGAATCCATGGCAGTGACAGACATCCTCTGCCAGGGCTTTGCTGCTGAACTGGCTCCAAAATGCTTCAGCAAGAACTACTAATCGATGTCACCCCACTGTCACAGGGGACACGAGGAAATATGGACAAAGATCTTCCCAAGATCTTTTTCATTTTCTCCTATCTCACTGGTTTATGGCGAGTCAGCGTGCACCACTGCTGGCCTTTTTAGAACTTTGCTTGTGTTCACAATCACTTTCACCCTCTCCTTTTTATAATGCAAATATATGTAATTGGGTGTCTTTTATCTGGTACAAGGATCTTCATTACAAAGTGTCAAGAAAAAAAAACAGGGAAGTTAAGATATATTTCTGTCACTCATGTATGACGGAGACACACCGTTTCTATCAGACAGTCATATACTCGTGTGCAATCAATCCTTTCCATTTCTGAGCATCA
The DNA here is from genome assembly GCA_013400375.1 of Thinocorus orbignyianus. Lineage (NCBI taxonomy): Eukaryota > Metazoa > Chordata > Aves > Ciconiiformes > Thinocoridae > Thinocorus > Thinocorus orbignyianus. Next base: position 3,109,884 of record VXBW01006651.1, on the reverse strand, counting down.
GACAGAATGGGTAACACAGCAGATTCACTCCTGCTAAAAGGTTTGCTGAAAATATACTGAATTATGCTAAGCACTATCTGAATCTGAAAAAGGATTGTTCAAAAATGGACAAAGCTAACAGCCTGTTTTGAAGTGAAAGTGCCTCGACTACTAAGAAATTAAAGGGTTCCCCTTTGATGGCTTATAATTTCAAAAATAGAAAGTTTGAGTGTGTGAGACCTTTGAAATTTTTTTATCTAATACTGCAGATCAGTTATTTTTTTAGCATTACATATGTAAAAGAGATTTTATTAATTTTGGATTTCATTTAATTAATTTTGGCCACATTTTTATTTCTGCAATTTTTAAAAATACTCCTGTATGTCCTTTAACACACCATTTTTACAGGCAGGATGTACATTTACATGTACACTTTTAACAAGTCCTTGAATAATCTCTGGATGTCTTCAAATGAATTCCATAGACTTCACGTGATGCCAGCACATAAGTCCACGATGTGCAGATTCCTAATTTTCAAAAATCTCTGACTTGCCAGGCGTATATTTCTGTCAACAGCTGGTTCATCCGATAAGGAAACCATCTGTGTCACTTTTTCCTTATAGATTAACTTTGATGCTCAGTATTCCAATTTTTCAGTGTTTACGTCTTGCTATTGAGATGAAACTTTATTCAAGCTCTCTTTTGGTATCAAATCCCTGTTTTGTTTTGTTTTTTCCCCCTTGAATCTAGAAGCCTGGAGGAGCATTTTTAGACAAGGACTTCATTGTTGCAGGCAGTTTCTACACAGCAGCTGTGGTACTGTAATGAAAAATATTGAGGGAGATGGAAGTACCTTTATTATGGATATACAAATGCTTTCTGCATGGAAAGACATTTCCTTACATGTCTGTCATGTTCCTGCAATATAGTTTGCTTCCTACTGCTCTTCTGCTGAATAAGCATCTCTGGTCTCATTTTCTGAGTTTTAATGTAGCAACTGTAGTCGCTGTTTACTCCTAAAAACCAGGACACGGGTGTTTTAAAAATTAATGCAATCTATGAGGGTCTCCTGAGATTGACTTTTTCTCCTTAATTTGTCTGTGGTACCAATCCACTTGGATTTGGCTGTATTCTGAAACCCTGGGAAAATTTCTTCCAGCTTTTTATGAGTGTTGGTTACTGGAGTTTTTAAAAGCCAAACACGAAATTCACACTCCACAGAAAGTGCCTGTAACATTTCCATTCACCTGAACTCAACAAAAGTGTGACAAAATCCTTAAAGGCTTTTGCTTTCCTCAAGTCAGAAAAGGAAGTCGGAAATCTGACTTCCCTGCCTCTGTGTCAGCACCTGGTAACACATGCCAGGTACCTGAGGGACTGCTGAAAGACAACAGTGCTGAAGGTCTGTAACCTTAATTTCACCACTACAACCGACTTCCTCCCCAAAACACATAGTAATTGAATGGGCATCTACCTCTTACTGACAACAGTAGAATTATTCTAGTTTTTATGGCAAAAGATATTGCATCTTCATTATATTTTCACTGGGCTTTGGGGAATAAGAACTGTCATGTCTCCCTTTTTTCACACTTTCCCATTTACCCTGTCAGTGATTTCAAAGATTGCCAGTAGTAAATGTAGTCTCTTCTCAGCGAAATATCCTGTTTGTTTTTTTTCTTTCTTTCTATTATTAAGCACCTCTCAACTGCTAGAAACTTTGGCATTTCCTTGTCCTTCTTCTGAAAAGTGGTTTTTCTTACTGTAAATCTGTAACAAAAGTATATATAGGATTTTTTTTCATTTCATGACACAGAGTATGCATATAGGATCCCCAACACCTGAATTTGGCAAGAGTTCAATGCATTGTGTGCTATGCAAAAAACAGGCTCTTGGCATCTTGTGGTTGCTTGAATCAGACAAGTATACAGCTTTGCTGTGTCTCTTATATCAATTCCTAGTGGATGTCTCTGAGTGCATCTTATTACAGAGATATGATGTGGCCTCTTCATAAGAAGTTGATAACCAAGTGGCTTAAGACTAATCCACTCATCACCAATATTATCTCCTGGTCACTTGGAAATGATGATACTCAAAGCGCTGAGTGTTTCACTGTGCACTAAAACAGCAAAACATTTCATGGGCAAGAATTATTTGGCACAGCTGGAAAAGTGCTTTTTGCACTTTTTTTTGCACCAGATACTGGGCCGTGGATGACCTGGGAGGTCTACAGGAGGATGTACTCCCACTCACAGCACAGCTACACTACTTAGCAGGATCTAACCGTTGTATGATCTTCTTTTGATCTCCTCCCCTTGTAGCTGCCCATTCCTCCAATATAGCAAAGAAGCGGTTTTGGATGGCCCACTGAGTCGCTGTCACCCAAACAGTTAGCACCCGTGGCTGAGTGTTATCACCTATTCCACAGCAGCCCATGGAAGGAAAGATTACATTTTCAATCAAGGCAGTCTGCTGTGGTATTTGCTCCTCTTCCAACAAGAGGAATTTAATGCTTTGAGGTATGGCAAGTAGTTAGTACCAGAGGGTATTTACCTAAGGGTTCTGATGCGATTTAAGAAAATTAGGCTCTGAACTATGACAGAATCAGGTAATCTTTCAGTCAAAATCACCAGACATCCTGGACAACAGAGCTTTGAATGGCGCAAACCAGGATGAAGGATTTTCTCCTCCTCGGGGAGCCCTGCTTGTCACTCAGATTTGTCTTTTATAATGGTAAGCTGCTGTTTTAATTTCTTGCTGCTAAACTGTCACACGGGAGAATGTGTCCACAAATTAAAATATATTACAATATCAATTCACAAAACTGTGAAAAATCCACTTGCTTCTGAGTTTAAAAATCGTTGTGAACTGTTATAATTCATCACATGACCGTTTGTCTCCTGCTATTTTGATCCCATAGTGATCCCCTATTATGACCCCCACAGTGACTCAAATCCTGCTCCCCTGATTAGAGAAAGATCACACTGTGTCCAAATATATCCAGACTTAATTACTTGCACAGGACTGAAATCATTGGCAAAGTAAGAGCTACTCCTCACTCCATACATCCACTGCAACTCTCCGTCTCATTAGTTGAAACATTGAACACATCCATGCAATATCTTTTTTTATCAGCCAGCAAGGGGACAGTAGGGCACATGGCATTCATCCACCCCTCTGGGAAGCACCATCAAAAGAAAACTTAGTTGTTAAAGTCGTTGACCTGTGACAATAAATTTACCTATGACACGGCTGCCAGCACTCAGCAATAGGTTCAGATTCATGTTTACGTTTTCAAGGAGCATTGGCTGACGCAGTGACAGAGAAACTAATTTAAGGAAAAAAATCCAGCTTTACATATATATATATGATAAGTAAAGCAAATCTTTTGAAAGTATACTTTTAAAGTTTAGAAGCTACATACAGTGTCCAGGACAATGCACAAATAAGGGAACTGATTCTGTAGTCCCTGTCCTAGTAGCACTTCTGTTAACTTCTGATTTCTACTAGTGTGAGTGAGTGAAAAGAGGAATAAAACTTAATTGGGATAGGCTCAGGATCCTGTGGACTTGTTCAAAAGTGTGCAAAGACACTGGATTTGTTCCAAGAGATGCTTGCCTTGCAGTAACAGGTGCAAATATGTAAATGCACACACATTTTTGACCCCTTAATGCCAAAAAAAAAAAAAAAAAAGTGTCCGTTTTGTCTAGAGAGACATTTTGCAGAACTCTGAAAATGTAGCTAGTATCTATCTAATGGTTTTATTGGCAGGTGCCAACAGTAGCCTTTTAATATCATAATACAGACCACATAATACAGCTCTGAGGGCCTGGTTTCCAGTAGGTGATCTGACAGTATTTTATACGAACTCACTGTGCATGGGCCTGAATGGCTGCACAGCGTGCATGAAATTACAGGCTCCAGTCTCAGGAATTTATCTTTTCATCTCATTTAAGAGCCTTAAATCATAATATTAGCTCTGAGGCTGAGATCTGCTTACAGATCAGTGACATCATGTCACTCCTTTTTTCTTCATGCTGATTAACCTGTTTAGACTTTCATAGAAGTCCTTGATGTAGGAGCTAAATGTCCTTGAAAACACTGGGTTCTTGGCAAGTAGGCAAATTCCCAGTATGAGGCAAAGAAGGCCAATTTTGCTTTCATTACACTGTTGCTATTCCCACCAACTTCCCAATTTTCATGAAAGTAGTACACACACATTAGAGAAGGGTTCAGTGTACTGCATGACCTGGATTCTATTTCTAGCATTATCATGAGTGTCTTTTTTGCCTCTCTTCACCTGTCACTTCAAGCAAATAAAAACCAGCTTTGTCTCTTGACAGAAGATACTCTTACTTTTTATAAAGCAGGAAAATAACCATTTGTCATAATCAAATGACATACAAGGTTGTCCTGCAAGGGTAATTTTTACTAGAAGTTTCTTGGATCTTACTGGCTTAAATCTAAATCATTTAGTTTCAACAAGAAGGTCTTAGAGTCAACAATCCAATTTTCAACAGGCAGGTTAGATTTATTTTCAAATTAACGCTGTTGAAATGTACTCCTCAGAGAAATTCTGGTAAGAGAAAAACTCAGAGCATATTCATTAAATGACCTCTTTCCCATCACTTGTCACATCTCTTATCGATTTGCATACCCACTCAGGTGCCTCATAGATCTGGAAGATATCACTGCTGTGCTAGTTCTGTCTAAGAATCTCAATGTATTTCCTGGTATTTCTGTATACTGAATGCCAGCTGTGCTATCTGTTTCCGTATATCACATCTTTACTCCATTCATTTGCTTAAATTAAAGGTGCTGAGAAAAATGGGAAAGAGAAATATGGAGCTCACGTTCTTGACAATATTTCAAGGAAATGTATTGCTGTGGGTTCTTTAGACACCTTATTTCAATTTAGAAAAGCTATTTTCGAACAGTCCCTTCCAGCTGGAGAATACTGCCAATAGAAATTTTAAAATCTGCTTCCTGTATTTCTCATAATTTTGAGGAAGACAGAACAATTCCATCAGAGAGTTGACAAACCCCCAGTCCAATCAAATTCCATCCTGCCTTGATCAAGCCAGTCCAGTGAAAAGCATGAAGGATTGTATTCTGGCTGCAATTCCAACTCGAACATGAAATACTTATGGCATTAAATCCATGCCCTAAAAAACCAAGAGCATGAAGAATAATCTAACACCTTCAGTAATAGAATACTGCATCTGCTATGTTTCACTATTTGCTGTAAATCTTTCAGGCTTTTCTCTTCAGTCTCTGTCCTAATAGCAGTACACCTTTCGTTATTTTACTCCTGTCTAAGCAACTTCCAGGAGGCAGTTTTGCTAAATTAAAATGATGTCACTTCAAAACCCTGTAAATTCCAGTCAGAGTTCACAGAAGGTACTAGATTGGCAGCCTTTGACCGTGAAGTCTTTAACCAGTTGAAACAACAGACAGCACAAGGTTCCCTGTATTGCTCTGCCTGGTGTTTCGAATCTACTCATCCTTTTTCACTCACTTCTGCAGTTTTACTATGTTGACATCCATCTGATACTTTGATAATATTAACTATTTTTGAGAAGAATAGTGATCTTGGCATTATTGACATTATTAATGTTTTCAAATATGTGTAAATGACTCATGAAGAGAAATCCCTTTCGAGAACATTCAATCACACCCAGGATCTTGAAGGTGAAATTTCAATACTATTGTCACTTGTTCTGAATGTAGCTTCACGCATTTTATTAGTCTCCATGTGGCACTTTGGAGCCTCAACCATATCACCAAGACACAGCAATGATTTTTAAAGTCTTACTGTCAGGTAAGGCAATGATGGCTGAGGTTTAATTAGACAAGGATTCTCATGCCTCTGTCACAATACTGCTTTCTGGTAGCAGCCTGATATTTCAAACTGGGCTAAATACATAGTTTTGTTGTGACTGAGATTGTTTCTCTACATGCTTCAATTGGAAATACTGAATATTTCTAAAGCTGTAACCACACCAAGTACATTTGAGATTTGGAATGGATTCTCTTGCTGCCATCCTGGCTGTTTCTCAGGTAGGATCTCCTTCAAATAAACAAAGGGGAAAATTTCTCCACTATTATCGCACTGTAGGGCTCAAATGAAGGCAAGCGCTGGACAAAATTGACCAGAAAGCAAGTAAAGCAGGAAGGGCAGGATGAAGAAAAGCACTTTATCTAAATGCACATTAGGAACCATGTATTTTGGCTTGGTGGCTTTGTAACAGCACGGAGAGAAACAGAAAAGGATTTGGTCAATTCTTCTTACTACTTCAGTATCAAGAAGTCACTTCAACGGTCACTTCCCTGAAAAATTTGGCATTTCCTTTCTGACACAGGCAGTGAGGGGAATCCCATGTGTCAGAATTCCATGTTGCAGGGGTATTGTCTAGTAGAAAAAGTGGCCTTCTACACAGGGCTTATAGTGCTATACCATCACTTTATTAAGGTGGTTTTTTGCCACTGTCTGCCATGTAATTCTCAGAAGCAAACTACAGAAACAGTTTAGGTGACAGTTCTTTAATACTGTAATATATAGTATTGTAATTGCTTGGAGAGTTATCATCATTTTACCCCTCAAAACAGAGGGAAGCATCATGAAGGTTTCTGCAAGGATGACTTCCAATTCAATTATTATCAATATTATCAGACTTGGATAACTGAACAGATAGTAGTCATTACCTTTCACTGTAGAACCAGCAAACCAAGCTCTGTGTAGGCAATAGTGAATTCATGAAAAACACAGCCCATAGAACACATAATTCAAATTAGTGACAGGAAGCACAACACAAAAAGCAAGAATGTGACTTTCTTAAAACTATGAACCAACATGAAACTCCTCTTTTATCTATTTCTGAAAGGAAACTAAACCATGATTTGTGAAAGCCTTGCTCTGAGCATACATTTGGGAAGCAAGAGCATTTCTCATTTACTTTCAGCTGTATTTTTATGTTTTATTCTCAAGGGAAATTCTAGAGGCAATTGAAAGTCCATTCCTGTAGCCCACTGTAGTAATAGAGGATTTTTTTGAAGAAGGAATACAATATGGGGCAGTATTTTTTATTTGTGCCCTGCAAGCACACAAGGTTTGATGCAAACAGATTGTTGTACTGCTATGCTCTAAAATAGGTAACACTGATACAGTATATGTAATTAGGTTAGACACCTAGACTGTCCTAAATGAATAACCTCAAGTGCTTCAAAGTTACAGTAGCTACATTATATATTAGTTTCTTAAGAGAGCAAAATTTCCTCTACCATCTATGTAATTCCACTGAAGCTTAATGGGCTTTTGCATGTGATGAAATACATAAAACCCCCACTTCCCTGAATAGCTCAAGATGCAAACTAATTAAACTGATGACAACAAAATACAATACTTTCTTCAAAGCTGTAGCTGAGTAAATTATCTCTGTGAAACTCTTACTTGAGGTTTCCTGTGCTTCACGAGTATGAATTTTGTACACACAGAAAACAACAAAGGCAAAACCATGGCTGATACCGAAAACAGCATACAGTGTGAGCTAATGAGTGTTTTATACTAACAGACAACTTTGTGATGCTCATCAGGGAGAATTCTAAGCAGGCTGGATGGGGCTTGAGCAGCCTGGTCTAGTGGGAGGTGTCCCTGCCCATGGCAGGGGGGTTGGAACTCCATGATCTCTAAGGTCCCTTCCAACTCTAACCATTCTATGGTTCTATGATTGAAAGTCCACTTTGTCTGAAGTAACTGGAAAGCTTATGTGAATTTCAATTTCAGTGGGACCTACAGTTTTGAATACAGATTCATGCAAATTTATACTGATTGCCACATAATGCTTTGAAAAAGTTTAAAGCAAGAGGAAAATAGCACCTCAGCAGTACTTAGCCAAAGGAATGGCTTTATTGTATACATAAATTGACACACGCAGTTTCTGTCTACCTACCTGTATCGCAGTATAAAACCACATGTACTCTGCCTCAGTCTTAATGAAGTTGCAGTCTGTCATGAAATGTTTTTCCCTATGGCATAACGCATCAAAACAGTGAAGGAGGGAGTATGTAGCCACACAGCCAAGCATGTTTAGGACTGGTATCTATATGGTATAATTAGCTCTGATTACATGCAATGGGCATCTTAACATCCTCCCACTGATTCTTAGTTTGACACTGAGCAGAATTAAACCAGTCGAGTCCCAGGCAGAGATGTCTGGAAGACTTTGGAAATCCTGTCTCCCTTTACCACCGTTAAGCCGGTCACAGAGTCCCTTTCCCCCTGCAAATTTTAACTTCACCCTGGCTCCAGCGGTGGGTAGATATTCCTCACAGTAACCACCGAGTGTTATGTGCGGGTTCGGCCGGGCCGTGCACCGCTTTTTGGGGCCGTTTTGCGGGACGCGACCTTTGCCGGGACCGCCTCAAGCCGCCGCTACCCGAGCACTCCGACCTCCTCCGGGGCCCGCACCGCAGGCGGCCACCTCCTGACAGGCCTCGCCACAGCCCGGGCGCCTCGGTGCGACTCCCCACCGCAGCCGCCCTGCCCCTACCTGCCGGCCCAGCGTGCGGGCAGCAGGCTGTATCTCAGGGGCGGCGCCTCCCCCTCACACCCCGCCCCGGGCCCAGGCGGCCGTTGGGTGGCCGTTGAACGGTCGTTGGGCGGGCGGTGGGTGGTGAGGAGGCGTCCCCTCCTCTCCGGAGCGCCGCTGCGGTAGGCGGCTGCTTCTCTCCGCTCGCCCCTCTGCCTCAGCGACCATGCTGTCCTAGCGAGGGATGATGACAGGGAGGGGAGAGGAAAGGGGCAGAGCCGCCGCCGGGAGCCCTGTCTCTTCCTCGCCTCCCCGGCACTTGCCGGCTCCGCGTCGCGCCACCTTCCTGAGGGGCGGCAGGAGGAGAGGGCAGAGGGGCGGCGGTGGTTTTACGGGGAAGGTTTTGTCCTCTCCAGGTGCTCCGTCCCCCGCCGGGCAGGGCTTTCCTTCTCCTCCCGCCTCCTTCCCCGCCGCACACGCTGTCGGGCGAGGCCGGCCGGGAGCGGGAACAGCCGGCACCGCCGCCTGAGGGGACCCCCACCATGTCGAGCAAGAGCAGGAAGAGCAAGGAGCAGGGGAGAGTGACCTTCCCCCCGCAGCAGGAGGAGGAGGAGGAGGGGGCAGAGGAAGAGGAGCAGCAGCGCCGGCGCCGCGGCTGGAGAGGCGTCAATGGGGGGCCGGAGCCCCCGCCGCCACCTCAGAGAGCCGTCAAAACCCTCCGGGAGCCCTACGGCTACTACCCGCCCCCGCCTTTCGCTAGCACCATGTAAGTCGGGCCCCGCGGGTGGGTTCGGAGGGTGCCGGACAGCAACTTACCCTGAGGAGCCGCGGGGGGACCGGCCGCCCGGTGTCACCGGCGAGTTGTCCCTTTGGCCGGGCAGGGAGTGGGGAGGCGGGCCCGGGTCGCCGGGGCTGAGGTGCGGGGACTGGGGAGAAAGTTCCGTGAGGGGATGGGCCGATCCCCCCGGCGCCCTCCTCCCCAGCTTTGCTCCTTCAGGTGGCAGGAAGCAGGCAGGGGTGCCGGGGTATGGCAGATTTTTATCTCTTTCTTTCTTTTTTATTCCTTCTTTTTTTCTTCCTTTCCTTGGCTGGTAGCATAGCTGCCGAAAAAACCCGACTATCGGCTCAGCTGAGCTGTAGAGAACCCACTGCACCCTTCAGTACTAGCAGCGCTAATGCATCTCTCTTAGTTATTTTTTTTATTTATTTATTTTAAATATAGGCTGTGATAAAGCCAGACTCCCCACAGAAATCTAGGACACCCATGCCGAAAAGCCTCACTTCTTGAGATGCTTCCTACCCTGTTTGATGTTGTCTTCGGGAAATTTCATTTTATCGTTGTTTAGGAGTTAATCATGTATACATATAAATACTGACCATGACTAGACTCACTGCAGGAGAAATAAATTCAGTTTCACTAGCAGGGTAGTTAACTTTCTCTTCTCTTACTTACAAAATGTAAGCTGTCCATAAATTATTCACTTATAAAGCGCTGTAGTTTAGATAGGCTCATCTCTGAGGATTATTTGAGTATTTATACTTTCAAGACAATATTTCCTTCCCGATTAAATATTTTAATGACCAGATGACAAACACTTTGTTTTGAGTTTTGAGATAACATATTCAGCATATATAGAAGCCTTAATTAAAATTACCCTAGAGAACAACTGCAAAGTACAGAAATAATTAGAGGAGCACTTAGAATGGGATAACCACAAATAAAAGTGGTTTTTACCATCCCAGTGCAAAAGTTCTTCACAAATACCCTGTACCCAGCAATCCAGACTTCAAATGAAGAAGTCTTTTGCATGTCTTTAGCTGTCTGGAAGTTAGTTGTGCGTAAATTGTTTGTCTGGGCTCCCTCTTTAGTTGATGGGATGAGAGGAAATAGCAATGGGCAAGCCAGTGTATGCATTTATCTTCTTTCTTGAGGTACCTGTCTTTCTCCATTCACCATAAAAAGAACCTAGAGGATTAGTTTAGCCTCAGACACTTTATTTTTAGACAGTTGAAGCTAGCTCAGATGAATTATAAGCTACAAGTCCAAAACTTCTCGATCCCTTTTAGGCTAGTGTCCTCCTAGAACTGTTGGCATATTCCTTTCTTTAAGAAATGGGTATTATGCCACCAGTGACTAAAACAAGAGTTAATTTTGCGCAGCTGTAGGCATTTGAGCCTGGGGCAAGCTCCGTCTGTTGGAATTGCTTCTCAGTATATAATTCTTGTGATCCTGTCCTGGGAATCTGACAGCAGAGATTGTGAGCTGCTGCCCAGTGGACTGACGAAAGGGCTGACATTAATCAATGTAATAGGAGAGTATTGAACTGACAGAGCATTAAGGCAAAAGATCCTTGTTTTCCCCTATTATGGTCATCCTTGGCATAGCAGTGGGATTTTTCTTCCAGAATAACATTTTGTGTTTGGTGCTAATATCTAAAATCATAGCTTATGTTAATGAAATGAGTACCAGTTTGTTCGTAATGCGCTCAGATTGACACATGTAAGGCTTTAGTGTGCACAAAGTGAGTATGAAAATCCTTGACTGGAGGAAAATTTGTAGCCTAAATGCTAAGTACTGACAAACAGTGCAAGGGGCAGGAAGATGTGAAGTAGTTTGCACAGGAAGATGCACTTAGCTGGGATTTGAAATGTCTTCACTCAGAAAGCTGTAACCTGTGCATGGTGCTTGTGAATGTACAGCTGGCTCCCTCCTGTGCCACGTACTGCTGCAAAAAGTAATTAACCTCAGTTTCCCACTAAGACTGCGGACTGGATGTAATACTTGGTTTCACAAGGTACTATATGTCCCAGTGGGGAAAATCATGGACAAAACTTGCAAATTAAATGTTGTAGGCGTTGGATGTCTGATTTCCTGAGTCTCTCTGAAAACGGTAGTTTAGTTTCCTGGACCAACAGAACACAAAGGTCTGAATATAAAAGGAACTTTAAAATTCTTTGTTGCTGCAGGCCTGCTAACTTGATTCTTTACTGGTGAGATGTTTGCTTTTTCTGTGTGTGTACAGATGCACTCCTGTCATCAAAATACAGTTCTTTCTTCCCCCCAGGAGTTCAGAAGGTTGGTATTTTCTGTTGAAGAATTAGTGAAGAGCAATGTTAGGAAAAAGCTCTGCATGATTTGTGGGGTGAGAGAGGAGGGAACAAACTAAGTATGTGTACACCTCCTAATTGTGTTTTGTTCCGTTTTTTGACTAAATCTTTCCAGTTTGGAGCCAGGACTTCTGTGAGCTGACATGAGGGCATTTTGGATGATGGATTGTGTCCTTCCAGACCAGTGGGAGAGTATAGACCTGAGTCAGATGGTGCAGCTGGTCTGATTTATGTTCTGCTGTACAGCTGAATTAGCCTCCCTCTTCTGGAAAGCCCAGGCGGTAGTTCATGGAAGGGGGAGAGAAGCTTTCATTTAATACATTTTAGATCTGGTGTGGGGATTCCTAAATTGTGTGGAACGTGCAAGCTTCCATGCAAACATATAGGAACGTGGTGCTATTTTTATTGAAGAAGAAGGAAATTTACCAGCAGCCTCTTCTGCCACGCGGCTGTAGCAGAGCTTGGAGGGGTGGCAAAGCCCTCCTTTGGGAGATGCAGTGAGGCTGGGGGAATTGTGCCTCTAACACTGCCCGTGGCTCTGCATACAGCCAGGAGCTGCTATCTCATGTGGAACAAAAGTCTTTTCCTGTGATGGTAACAAAGCAAACATTTGAGATCGCTTAGTTTCTGAGATCTCGGGAGTCATGAGCCAAAACACTGCTTGTACGTATGTGCGTGTATGAGCACTTACTTTCAGGAGTAAGGCAATTCTTTTTTGGTTTTGAAGCTGGGACCTCAGAGGTTACTTTTGGCAGAACAAAAGGCACAATCCACAACTTTTGTGCAGCTGACTCTGGTGTTGTTGCTTTTAAATGTGCATGCGTATCGGTGTTTCCATGATGTACTTATCTGAGCTGTCTAAAATCACTGGGCTCCATTTCCTTTTCAGGGCTAGAATAGGATCAAGATCACTAACGTTGCACTGCAGTTTAGCAGTGGGGTAAACTGCTTGTAAATCGTTGATACCATCATTTATTGCATTTAATAGTCCAGGAAGAATAACAGTCTGTTCTTCAGTGCAAATGTTAGAAAATGGCTCTACGGATCTGGGAAGGCCCAGAAGGAAAGTTGTGTATCTCCAACTTCTCTCTCTCTCTCTTTTTTTTTTTTTTCTCTAAATAGCTTACGCAGTTTGCAGTGTTAAAAAATAGACTTGGAAACAGGATTATAAATCTTTTGAACTGCTGTTGATGAGATAATGAAAGAACACAAGGAATTCTTCCGACAGTTGTTTGTCCCGTGTTTCTGTCCTTTTGCTACAATTCTGGAATATGAAAAGGGATGGATAGGCTGGCAGAGTAGAAATCTGTGATTGAAATAATCCATGGTAGAAGCAGAGGAATTATAATGCGTACTCCAGTCCTTTGGAGTTGCTGTGCTGCTCAAATTTCTAGCCTTGTACATAGGAGTAACTGTCCAGGCAACAGTATGATGCAATGTAAGGTCATAGTAAATATGATGCGTACAAAACATGAGACACGTGGCCATTGATTGTTTTGTGGAAATTAAAAAAAAAAAAAAATTTTTAGTTGCATATATGAAGGTCATAAATTTTACATGAAAATATTTAAGGTAAACATAAATGTGTTGTAATGTATGGTAGGTGTCTTATGACATTACCTGGTATGGATCAGACCAGTTAGTTGTTCCATTGCTCTATCCAAAAGCTTGTGGTACTTACCATTAGATAAAGGTCTTGAAAGGTCTTAGCATCCTTTAGGGGTCTTCACCTCTCTAATGTGACAGTTCTGTTGCAAAGCTGAAATTAAGGTGTCCTGCTTTTGTATTATTCAGCAAGAGGCTGACTTAAGGTCCTGTCACATCTTAGTTAATTGTTAATCATCTTGTAGAGAGAAATGTTCATTTACAGCTGTCACTGAAGCTATTGAAAGTTTGCTGAAGTAGGAAGCAGTGAAAGAGACTTAAGCTAGCAAATGGTAGCTGTATACTTAAGGAAGTAAGCTGGTAACTTCAGACCATCCCTGTTTCATAGTGATGAATGAATGGTTATGAAGGTTGGTGTACCAACCTGGAAGGAGCCAAGTGAGATGTGTCCAGATGTGGTGGAACCGGTGTACTTGTTAACATGATTACTCTTCTCCAGTTCCATCCTTCCTATTTGTGCCAAGCAGCAAGCAGTGGTTTGAAGCTTTGTAGACCCTCTTGGCCGTTTTTGTGCTGTGAAATGTGAAAAATAGTTAGGGATAAATTGGATGGGCTCAGCAAATTGGATTCTTGTCAGCAAAAGGGGACTGATTCAGTCCTCTCAGCTTCCTGCTGCGTACCACATCATGTAGTTATGCAACCTGTGTACTAGGACTAGAACTGTCTTAACTTTATGGTGTATCTCTGCTGAAGAATTAACATAAAATAACTGAGCACTTTCTTGATTGGTGTTCTTGTAGCTTTTTTTTTAACAGATTTTTTATCTTTTTTAAATTTTTTATCTTCTGTTTTTTGCACTATTTGAAACAGCTAGGAAGAGGAGCATTGTGATTTCCATCTTTCCTTCCCTCTTTTAATGTAAGTTGTCAGCTCCTTTCAGAGACAAGGTGCGAGAATATGAACTTTGAAGGCTTTAGGAAATAGAACACTGATAATTAATGCACACGTAGTTCTATTTTAATCATATTTTTAAGCCAGTATAATGATATTTAAAGATGTGACTTGAGATTTTTTTGTTTCGATTACTTCAGTTGGCAAATATTACATATAAAATGTGCTGAAAACTGTTGAATAGTTAACACTAAAATTTTTACCATTTTCTTCATGCTTTAGGATAGCTTAAAATATTAGATGTAAGAACAGGAGAGCAGAAAACAGGCTAGGAGACCTTGTACCTGATGGTTCTTGCTTGCAGTACTCTGACCAGAGCTGCACTGGCTTTAAGGTCTTTGAATTTGCTGAGGGAAGGAGGGAAGAAGAGGAGGCAGATGTGGATGAACCTAACTGCCTGTGTGGTGTTATTCAAGATTTTTTTCTTTTTTTTTTTTCCAGGAGGTCTTGGCAATATTTTAGTCATTAAAATACCAAGCAACTTTCACCTTTATTTAGAGAAGATACTGTAGTCACTTCAAATAAATCATTTCTGTCACAAGATTTATAGCTAAGGAAATATTCCTTATTGGGAAGATATTCTAACGCAACACCTTTAGAAGAATACATCTCTTTTTACAGAAGTCAGATGAGTCACCTCAGTCAGGCAGTGGATTTAGAAAGATAGATAAAACAGAAAATAAGTTCTGTATTTCAAAATATTCTGAAAAATTACACTGAATATATAGGGGAAAAATTATTGTTACATATTTCATAAAAGACAAATGAGATGTAGGGTGGCAGTAGAGCATTCTTAAATCAAAAATTCAGCATGAGTCAATCTATTCACTGTCTCTTTTCCTTTTTTAATAGGCATGGTTTTTTCTTTGTGGCGTTACAGTAAACATTTACATTTCTTTAGCTGTATGTTTTTAGACATGGAGGAAGAATACATAACAGCCTGGTAGACAATAAGATCCTGTTTAAAAGATAACTATGAAGGGATGGTATTTCTGGGTTTACTTCTGATTTTGTTGGGGAATAAGTTAGTAGCATACTATGTGCACTCTGGGCTCAAGTCTTTATATTTGAGTATTCCCAAATGTGAAATATGCCTGAGCTTAAAGACATTAAATCAATTCTGTGTTGAAGACACTCACAAATCCCCTTTGTTATGCAGCTTTTTTCATAGACTTAAAGAGTACAGAAGTGGGGAAAAAAAAAAAAAAAACAACAACAGTCATGTTTTGCAAAGCAGTTTTGGCACATATTTAAAAAAGTAAATACCAGTTAGCATTGCTTGTGCTGCAGTGCCACCCAGGTCATTTCAGCCCTGAATTACCAATCACAGACGAAAATGTAAAAAGATGGAATGCTTCATCCCAGGAGAGACCAGCCCTTGGCAATGAATATTGTAATCCCTTCACTTGGTCTGCAATGGAAATGCCCATTTGTGTTAACTGAAATGTTCAGAGCAGGGACTAGCTTTTACGATATTAGTAGCAGTGATAAAGTGATTAAGATTTTATGTTTCGCTGAATTTATGACAACTGATGCAGATAGCTGGAAGGCCAGGCATGTTCTTATAACCTGAATGGAATTAGTTACGCCCACTGAAAACCATTATGGCTGACGCTGCTGCATATGGGGAAATCCACTCATGTCAACAGGCAATGGAAATACAGCTAAGCTCACTGTTGAAAGATCACACACACAAATAAATAAGAAAGACTGCATTGAGAAGAATGTTGCTCAGATTGTGGTTTTGAACCAGCAGCGATTAGGATATGCAGCTTTTGAAGCTGCCCGGGCAGGTTCCAGGATGTTCACTTCAATGCGTAGGTTTTGTGTGGGCCAAAGAAGCGTGTGCTTGCTTTGCCTTGGTTCTGTCCTTTCGCAGACTGATGGGCTTTGCTTAAAAAGGGCTGTTTAATATTATGTTTTGCCCTCAGCATTTATTATGTGGACTCGCATCTCCTAATGCACATTACCTGGCTTTTGCACTGAGGGTAGAAGGATTAATTTCCTCTGCAGTTTTTTGTCTGGCATTTTACTCCTGTATCTGAGTTCTTCAACGAAGTGAATAAATTGATTTTTACAGTGCTCCTGTAAAATGGGAGCCAACTGTTCTTTTTCTGTAGATGAGGAACAGAGGCACAAAGGACTCAAGAAATAATTTGAAGTTTTTTAGGCCTGTTTGTCCCTATGTAGCATATATATAGTGTTATATATTCAAAGCACACCCCCATTAACTCATATATTGTTCTATCAGCTGCACTGGTGTCTCTGTGCCCATCAAATCAGCTCAAGTGATCTCTATCCCTCTAGCTAATGGATTAACTGATAGCAGCTGGAGGATGTCTTTCTCAATATTGAGCTGGACTAGAAAGGAAAGGGAGATTGCTGATGGGTTTCACATTTATTTGTAGACGATAGGGAAGGAAGGTTCTGGTATCCTGAGTACCTTTTCAGGCCTTTGACCTCTATGCTGGCAGTCATATGTTAGTGCTTCTATTCTTCCCCAGCTGTGACCATTTTAGCTTGATCCCCTCTATTTCGTTGCTTGAAACCTCTCCAGGCAGTTGTTTCCTGTTGTTTTCTCCAGCTAGGTAGTGTCTGCTCCTCAGTCTCTTATACTAGGTCTATTTTCTTTGCAACTCCTGGTCTGTCTTCTCTGGACCTGCGCTCCTCTCTGTAGCTTGATTATCTAGTTAGATCCAGCTTAGTATCTGATCTGTCCTCAGCCTATTCCTGTGTGCTCTCAGGCAGTGTCTTTAATGGTTCATAATTCCAATATCTGTGTTCTCTGAATTTTTTTTTCTGAAGTTTTCAGAAAGACCTACCTACCCTTTCTGTTTTCCTGTCCCCTTTCTCTTTTCTCCCTCTTTCTGCTTTTGCAACTGTTTTCTGAGGGGAGTTCACAGCTTCCCTGGTTCTCAGTTCCCTTTACTAAACAACCTTACTTTCCTACACCCAGGTTTCCTTTTCCCAGTGCAGCCTGCCGTCCCAATTTTCATTCAATAGCTCTTTGACTTTCCCATTTCTCTTGATTGTATTACAAGAATGCATGAGGGTTGTTTTTTTTTTTCTAAAAAAAAAAAAAAAAAAAAAAAAAAAAAAAGAAATGAGAGAAAAAGATACATAGTCATGCAATGATACTAGATAGCTTCTTCCTTTCAGCTACTGGAATGGTAGATGTGTAAGAGAAATAGGCCGAACATAACCCACAGCATTGGGGAAATCTAGCTGGGGTGAGAGCTGATTCCAGTCCACACTGGATTGTGGCTGGTGACAGGAATCTGTGAGCAGTTTAGTTACTAACATCCAGAAAGTCTGTTGAACATGTAGGAACTGTTGTTTTTCAAAGACTTAGAATTTGACCAAATTTACTTGTGCGTAGAATCTTCCAGATTTGGTTAACGTTTCTAGTAGTGGCACTAGAAGGCATGAAATGTGCTCATGGATGAGAAACTCAACATGAGCCGGCAGTGCGCGCTGGCAGCCCAGAAAGCCAACCGTATCCTGGGTTGCATCAAAAGAAGTGTGAGCAGCAGGTCACAGGAGGTGATTCTCCCCCTCTACTCTGCGCTTGTGAGACTCNGGGAGAGGTGTCCCTGCCCGTGGCAGGGGGGTTGGAACTTGATGATCTTTAAGGTCCCTTCCAACTCTAACCATTCTATGATTCTGTGATTCTATGAAATCATGTGTATTACTTGGCAAGACATCGGGAAGAAAACTCATTTATGTGAACTACAACATGGTAAGCACGAATCTTGCCATCCTTAAACCATCAGCTTGAATGCCTATGGTGGATAGTATTAATTACTACTGAAAGTAGCATAGTAGGTGTGTTTTCATTTTATACATATACTGAAGTCAGTTGGGAAGGATTTCTGAAGACAAGTGATGTCTTACATAAAGTTAAAAAATAAAAATTTTGACCATGCTACCAGAACAGAACTGGCCTGTGGCACTGAGCCTGTAAGTGCCTGTAGACAGCAGACAAACAAGCATGAAAGCTGAAAAATCACAGTCAAGAATACTTTATGTCAGTAGGTGGGCAAACGACCAGGGACAAAACGTGTTACTATTTTTGTGGCCACAGGAGAATTGGAAGCTACAAATAACCAAGGGAATGAAATTCTGTTACCCTTTTGTTTTCTTACTAGGTACATTGAAGAAAGTCCATCTCTGAGACGCATGACTATGATGAGGGAAAAGGGAAGGCGACAGGCCATCAGAGGCCCTGCATTCATGTTCAACAACAGGGGCACCAGTCTCACAGCTGAAGAGGAACGCTTTCTTGATGCTGCAGAGTATGGGAACATACCTGTGGTGCGCAAAATGCTGGAGGAGTCAAAAACACTCAATGTCAACTGTGTTGACTACATGGGCCAAAACGCCTTGCAGCTTGCTGTAGGGAATGAACATTTGGAAGTGACAGAACTTCTGTTAAAAAAAGAGAACTTGGCACGGATTGGAGATGCCCTGCTGCTCGCAATCAGCAAGGGCTACATTAGGATAGTGGAAGCAATTTTGAATCATCCTGGGTTTTCGGTAAATAAGCGACTGACTCTGAGCCCTTGTGAGCAGGAGCTCCAGGATGATGATTTTTATTCCTATGACGAAGACGGTACTCGCTTTTCTCCAGATATCACTCCCATAATTTTAGCTGCCCACTGCCAAAAGTACGAAGTCGTGCACATGCTGTTGATGAAAGGAGCGAGGATAGAAAGACCTCATGATTATTTCTGCAAATGTAATGACTGTACAGAGAAGCAAAAACACGATTCTTTCAGTCACTCTAGGTCGAGAATAAATGCATACAAAGGACTGGCTAGTCCGGCTTATCTGTCTCTCTCTAGTGAAGATCCAGTACTCACTGCTCTAGAACTCAGCAATGAACTTGCCAAGTTGGCCAACATTGAAAAAGAATTCAAGGTAATGGTGTTTTGGTGTTTCTTTCTGTCTTTGTAAGTGTTTTAAAGTTGCTGCTGCTTCGTGATGTCCTTAGATGCTTGAAATTATTTAATGTGTCTTTTTCAGTTGCAAATGCTTTGATGATATTTATTATCTCACTTGTTCTTGATTTTGAGTTTTTAATATGTACGCCTTTAAAATAGAGATGTTAATGAAATTAAAATGCTTTTGCACCTACTGTGTATGGGAAATATTGAAAAAAGGGACAGTGTGAATTCTGATAACCTTGCAGCAGGTGGAAGACAATATTGGTTACTGTACTAGACAAAGATCAGTTTTAGTTACAAATGCAAGTAATATGAGTGCAGAAAGCAGAAATGTTAATCTTCTCTTGAGCATGCTGCAGCTTTGACCTTACCACCTCTTATTTGTACTAATTTTGAATGATGTCTCCAAATTGTTAAGAATACAGAAAGTGGGGATTTTTGATGCAGCTTTTAGAAATGTTACTTGTTCAAAGTGAGCTGTTAGACTCGTTACAGATGTACGTCCTGTTATCTGTTTTTGAGCTGTATATGGTTTAGTATGTCAGTGTCCTGACTTCTCCTATATATTTCAGATTCTCCAACAGACAATTAATGACTTAGCTGTTTCCCAGTGCCTTTTTGTTTCTTTAAATGATTTTGCAGTTCTGTTGAATACCTTGAAAAGTACAGTAACACCCACCTTCCTCTTGCCCCCTCTCCCCCTTCCCTGCAACCCCTCCCAAAAAAATAAAATCCTACTAGACTGCGTGTGATAAGAAAAGCTCAGCTTGGGGAATGACAAATTGTTCTCAGTGAACATATTAACAGCATTCTATCTAGTTCTAGCATAAAATGTAGTGGTGTTATGCAGGGTCAGTCTTGGGTACCACTTCTTTTGTTTAATAGCTTCATAAATGATCTGAGAATGCCAAGTAATGCATTAACCTTTTCAGAAAAACAGCAAGCGTTGCTAACGCTGTGGAGTACTTGGAAGAAATATGCAGGAACCTGTAGAAATATAGGCAGGAATTAATAAACAGAACTTTACCAGAAGAGAAAGAAACAGTTTTAAAATCCCGATAAAGAATAATTCCAGGTATAGCTGAGTGAGTAAAAATATAATTTTAAAATTAGGTTGCAGTGCTGAGAAGAATTAATGTATTGTACCATGCACTAATAAAGTGTTAAAGTCATCTTAAATCTTTCCTGTCCTTTCTTTGCTGAAGGATCCCCTTCATACCATGCTGTCTATTGTGTAATTTGGCAAATTGTGTGAGTGCTTCATCAATGTATTTATTCAAGCGAATAAGAAAAACGTTAAATTTTTCTGTATGTTTTGCTGAGAAAGTACTGAACTGGGAAAGCTCTTTGGGAACATAAGATTGAATAATTAGAGAAATTTTGTCACATGCACAGTCTGTTGGCTTGCTTGCTTCACACAGTGAATCACAGGTGTGTGCCTCATTTAGAGACCATTACAGAAGGTCAAATCTCTGATGTGTCCTCAGTCCTGTTTATCGCTGATTCCTTTTCAACTAGGCCAGCAATCTGAGAGCCACAGGGTCACCAGAATCATGTGTCCAAGATGGAGATTTGTGGGTTTTCTGAATAACATTTTGGTGGCTGTCAATAGAAGGATAGAAACTTTTTTTTTTTTTTGTCCCTTTGTGGCACTACATACAAATTTTGTTGTTATACCTGTGTTCAGAAATGCAGGTGGGCTTAGGGACTCAGTTTAAGTGTTATGCAACTCCCTAGGAACCCAAAATAGAGTCTTTTCAACCAAAAGCTAAATTAAAGCAAGCCATATCATGTTTTTTAAGGGGAGGATGTAGATGATTTGAACTGGATAGAAAAATTTCAGTAAAAATATAAGTTTATGGGAAGTTTTGCTGTCATAGGTACTAATACCATGAATACAACTTTTATCAGAAAATTAATAGCTTGAAAATTTGGAGGTGAAAAAGCAATGTTTTTTGGTTAGGCTTCTCATTTCAAACCGGAACTTAAATTACTTCAGTTGTTAAGGTGTTATATTGTTGCAGAATAAAATATTCTGGTTTTCAATTTTTTCTTTTTTTTCTTTTTGTCCTTTTTCCTCAACTGTTTAGCTTCTATTCATTGGTATTTTGGGATGCATTCTCCTTATTGATCTCACATCTCTCTCTTTTCCTTCTGATACTTATGCATCTTGGGACGTTCTTTCTGTTTCTACCAAGGCTGGTAAGAGAGTTGCTTGTTTTCCTCTGACATCGATGGTTGGCCACCTTTCCTGCAAAGAAGAGATTGTAGAAAAGGAAGGGAGAAAGGAGGAAAAAGAAGAGGCAAGGATTTTTTTTTTAGCATTGCCACTAAACTAAATTCAGGAAGGGCTGAAATTGCACAGCTGATGAGAAAACTGTGTATGCCACTGGGGCTGTGGGCAGGTATGATGGGGCTGCTCGTGGCATGGATGTGCTATGAGATGTCCTGTTGAGAGCTGTAGAGTTAGATCAAAGAGAAAGCAAGCAATGTTTCTGCATCTTACGAAAGTCCATCATGAGAACTTACCAGAATCTGATGTAAATCCAATTTGTAACTACCTGTTCAGTGCTTTCTTTTCTGTAGGTGTGTTATCTGAAGGTGTTTTACTAATAACTGCCTCATGTGCCAAAGGAGAAGGCTTCTAGTCTGACATTGGCATTCCCTATGAGGCAGGATGACTGATGGACTTCTGGTGCTCTCTCCTTTAAGATCGTCACTGGAAATGCTTAAGTATTCCAGTCAAATCCAGTCTCTAGCGCAACACTGCGCAGAAGTGTTTCAGAGTAAAGAAAGATGGACAAAGTAGTTTGTCTCCAACAGAAAACGGGAGGTCTCTTTAAAGGGAACTTTGCTGATATTCATGACTTATTCTTAGTATCTGTGGTGCATTAATGCCTGTAGCATTTCCTGTGCATGTTTGCAGGAATGCACTTCCGGATGTGGAGCACTTGTGCAGACAACACTTCTCTAGGTGGTTTTCCCACAGAAAAAGAGTATAGGGCGAAAATGTTTAAAAATACCTGAAGGCAAAGCTTCCTAGTAAACGCTTGCTGAATTGAAGCTTACATCTTTTGCATATACAAAGTGAATAACTTAGGGTTTACACTAACAAATTTTGATGTTCATGTGCAAATCAGAGTTTGCACAAGTGTATTAGAAATGTGGGAAAGTAGCTTAGGACATTTATTCATGACAATCAGTTCCCTCTTCTCAGTATTCTTCTCAGGCCTAGTTCCCGATGAATATTAAAGATTTATTAATTGCACTGATTTTTAGGTTTTTTTTATTTTCCCTTCGGAAGCAAGGAGGAAGGATTCAAAGAAACCAGTGAATCTTCATTTTCCCTGTAAGATACGAAACATGTAGCCAAAAATAAGTACTGAAAATGAGTAAAAATAGATGGGGAAATTGAGGCCCTAAGGACCATTTCACTCTACTTCTTTCATCCTTAAGCTTCCTTACTTCCTACTTCTTTGTGAAATCCTTGTTCCAAGCTCCTGTTGCTCCTTATGCTCTTCTTTTTGCTTTTGAAACAGATCTGTTTCACTGTAGTTTCTTCTTGATGTTTTCCCCTTTTTGTTCTTTACATCCACATGTCTTCTTCCTCTATTATTTTCTGTTCAGTTCCCTCTTTAGATTTCCTTTTTTCTTGTCTCCCTTCTAAGTGCTCGCTTAATTGACTTTCTTTTTTTTTTTTTTCCTCCTCTCTATCTTCACAGAATCATGGAATGATATGGGGTTGGAAGAGAGCTCTGGAGATCATCTAGTCCAACTCCCATCTTCCTCCCTTTAGGTTTTTTATTGCCTTTTCTAATCATGGTAAATCACGGTGAACATGCTGGTGACACCTCCTCAGGTCTGGCAGCCAGCTAAGGCAACAGCAGAGATGATTAGAGTTTGGCTGTGAAAGCAGCAAGACATCATTTTAGTGGCGAGTACAGCCGCATATCGTACCTGTGGCCAGCACAGGCACTGCAGTGTTTCTCTTACCTTCCTTGGTGATTCTAGTCTCCATTCCAAGGGCTGACAGCAGGACTTCAGATGATGTCAGTAATTTCAGTTTGTTTTATCTGAATCAAGACTGCTACCAAATCACAAAAACCCCCTTCACTCTTCCATACCTACTGCTGTCACACCGAATTTCAGTCTTTTAGTGAAACTGATTAGATTCTCTCCTGTTGGGCTTTAGGGATGTTTTATGTGTAGTAGAGATAATTAGAAAGCAGCACTGTCGATGAAGTTCTGTGTCTAAGATGCAAAACTAGAATTCTGCTTCACTTTGGGCTTCTTCACCAATTTTGAAGTTTATAAGAGCTTTTATAGTGAATGACCCTGCTCAGAAAGTATGTTCAAAGTGTTTCAGATCTGCTGGTTTGATTCCTTTCTTTTATTGAAAAGAACAAAACCTGTTAAGTTAGAAAAAGTTACGGAGTGGCATTCTAGTGGTATCTTGTCTTTATGAGTGGTTAGAGATCTCTGAGGTGAGCTGCTTTGTACCTGATAGACTGGCTAAGGAAGCTCAGTCTAGAACTGTTTCTTGTCTTAATGTAAAAAAGGGTTCATTACCATAGTTGGAGAATCATGCTTTCCAATCCCAGTAGCACCACAAAATACTTTGCAATACAAATATTCCCAATTCTTATGTTTTCTTCTTGTTCTATTTTTAACAGACCCTGGCCGTTGCGGCTGCTGTGGTTACTAAAGTTAATGGATATTAACCCTCCTTCCTGAGAATTTTAAAACTGTTATTGCATGGTGATGGGAGCATTTTTAGCAGTCGGAACAGCTGATGGAACTTTCCTTTTGAGTCGCCATAGGAAAAAAAACAGGACAAGGTAGCTAAAAAGCCACATGATAGTTTCTGTATCTGCAGACTTAATACTGTCCTGTGTAAGCAAGCTCAGTTCTCCCACTAGAAATTATGCTAGCTGATACTGTGTCAGAGTTTGCAAGTACCAAAGTGATTGTAGTCCCGCTTTACATAGGATTAATCCCTGTTCCCGTTTTTATTAAAAGCTCCTACTGAAACTAACGGAATATGTGGACGTGCAACTAAAAGCGGAATCTGTCAGTGTTCCAAGTAAATTTACATAGTGTTATGTCAGCTGAAATAACAAAGAGTGTTCAAGCTTGATCTACGTTTAGGTCCAACTTTTAAAAGGACAGGGCCTAGATTCATAACCATTAGTGCAATTATGTGCTTGATTTGCATATACAGTTCCTGTAGTTATATATGCAAACTGTCTATGTACGTGATATCAAAATGGCCATTTAATATGTGATCCTCAACATAAACCTATGATTGTGCGTAATGTTTGTCAACTGGTTGCGGAGTTGTGCGTAGTCACAATCTGTGGTGCTTAAAGGAACGTGGCTTTCAGAAAGCAGATATATACATTTTGTTTGCATCTAACTGCTCAGTGTAAATTTTCTTTGGAGTAGTTAATTTTATGGGTGAAATAAGCTGAAG
The DNA here is from genome assembly GCA_013400375.1 of Thinocorus orbignyianus. Taxonomy (NCBI): domain Eukaryota; kingdom Metazoa; phylum Chordata; class Aves; order Ciconiiformes; family Thinocoridae; genus Thinocorus; species Thinocorus orbignyianus. The sequence continues at coordinate 3,085,297 of VXBW01006651.1, read as the reverse complement.
TTTTTTGTTCCTATGCTTCATTCTTTGAACAGATTGAGATGTCCTTTGTCAAAATTCTAGATGAACTCACAGGGAGGGTAGTCAAGGCTGAGATCCAATTCTTGTTGGGTGCCAGAGTCGTCTCAAACTGCTCATGAAACACAGTTCTGCAATTCCAGTCATCATCAGCTGTCCGTAATGTGTCAGCTACAGTATCTGTGAAATGCAGAATACGGGTTGGTATTTTGATGTTACAAAGATGTCTGTGTAACCTTTAGGGTTTTTTTTGAGGGAACTATCACTTAAGATGATATAGCTAGTACAGTCAACTGAGTTAGGCTGTAAATTAATTGAAGAAGCACTTTGTTGGTCAAGGAAGCTGAGTCCCTTTGTTAGGACAAAAAATGGGTCAAGAACCCCAATGTATTAACAGGTCTGTTGGTATCTTACTCTTGTTTGATGTTCCCCTAAAGATTAGCTTCACTTTAACAAGTTGGTAACTTCCACAGTGTGTAGCAGGGCTTTTCAAACATGTCCATGCGGGGAGTTTTGGAAACCTTGTTTAGGCTATGCAGAAGAGACGAGTGATCTGGGAGCTTTGTTTCTTCTCAAGAGTAAGCAGAGGTTAATGTGGATGACAGAGACCACAGATTCTGGTTTTTGCTGTTCACACAACACCCTAGAGCTAGAAGATTCATTGAGAATTGGGTCCCATGGTTACAGTGTGGTTAGTGTTTGTCTGTTTAATTCTGTAAAGCAATCAAATAGACTGACATAAATTTGATATGCTAATACATAAGTAAATAGAGACCTGCAGAGGGAAGTGTGACAAGGTTTCCTAACATAAGATTCAAAGCCCCAGCCAGATATGACAACGCACATATTGTAACAGCATTTGTCAGTAACGTAGCCTGCATCTAATCCTTAAATTTGACAGAATAAAATTGAATCCATTGCATCTTTAATCTTACAAAAGTTATGCTTATTGCCAGGTAAGCAAGAAGTTTTATTATGAAGAAACACGTAGCGCTGTTAATTTTTCAGTAGAAGTGTAGGTAACGTAATGTAGTGGGCAGATAGTCCCTGCACAGGGGTCTGCCCGTCAGGAACTGGCAGGGCTATTCATAGAATGGTCAGGGATATTTTCTGGGGTGCCAGTTAATACACGGTGTGAGACGTGAGGGCAGGAGCTTTGCACCCTCTGCCAGCATCAGTCAGGAGCTCTGACGCACTTGGGGGGATGAGTCTTCACTCATGAGAGAGCAGTGAATTAAAACAGTCTGTATACTATTGAAATAGCAGTCCTCATGTGACACTACTGTGACTGCAGCAGAAACTTATTTGAATATTTACATTTTAGGAACCTGATGCTAGACTGTACTTGTGTACTTGTGTGTGTGAGAGCCTTGGTTATAACTTAGCACAAGGAAACTGATTTTCCTGACTTGTATATTAGAGTTTGTTAAGAAGTAACTTCTTGGTATTACACTTCCATCTTATTTTAAGGAGAAAATGAATAGTTAAATGGCAAAGCAAATAGAGCGAATCTTTAGCAAGAAGTAACCATTGTTATTTTCTAACTATTAGAAGTCCGCTATTTCTCCTTCTCTTTCTTTGCAGTTAGCAAAGAAATGAGAAAAGACCGTGCAAGTGAAGCTGCTCTCTGCAACTGGACAGCTGATATTCATGCATGCAAGGACAAAATTTGGGTTGTGATATGTCATAAAGTACTTGAATAATACAAAACCGTCTAAATTAAACTTTATTAAATCTGAATGAGGTGTCAACTTTGAACGTAGAATAGATAAAAATAAAACTAAAACAAATGCTGTTTTTTTTCTTGTAAAAATACAGGTGCTTGCAAATTCAGGTGAGAAAGAATTTAGTTTCTCTTTTTGCTGTGTAGTGCTGCTACCAAAGTCAGTGCAGTTAGTATATCCTCCCATGTGCTGCAAATTCGGGATTTGCTGCTACTTTAGTGCTAAAGAGAAATTCATTACCGGTCTTATTCCTGTCGAATTAACATTATGCTGTATCTGATGATTATTGTTGTTTTTCCTCAACCACCTCAATAAATGTCTTTTTTTACTATAGTGAAAAGTGTAATCAATTCTTGCTTGACATTGGAAATTTACAGGAGAGTGCTCAAGTTGTCACAGATACATAATAATTCTGATGTGAAGATGATACAAACAGTGTTAAGGACATAGGACTTCAGTAGACTGAAGGCATGATACTATTTGGCTTTACTAGAGTTGCCTGTAATCTCTACTTTGTCTTCACTGAAGAAAACTCCCATCTTCTCTTTACATTTTCTTACCTCTTTGTGCTTTGCTTAACATCCTTTATGAGCCTGACAGCTAGCAGTTTATACTTGACCTCTATGATGAAACTTTCTTTCTTGATTAAACTGTCAAGAAAGACTTGTTCCCCTTTGTCTTTTTTAAGACTGTTATTCTAGCCTCTTTTCCGGAGTCTTCCTCTGCAAGGTTTGTATCTTTGTACGATCTAATCACTTTTACATCTTTTACTTAAAAGCCTTCACTGCATTTGGACGTCTGTGCTTATAAATACATTTTGCTCCTTTGACTAGCTTTCTTAAGAGACTTTGCCTTTCTAAAAGTCCTAAATCTTAGTCATATGTACACCTGCTAATCCTTTCACTGAATTGAAATTCACACATCCTCACATTGTAAATATAATTGGCTCTTCTGTACTGTTCTTCTTGGTTATCAAAACCAAATATAAAATAACCTTAAATCTTGCTGGTTCACTGACAACTAAATTAATTTGTCATTTATGACCAACAGAAATAACTGGGTCCTGTTTAGGCCTATGATTAGGTTATTTCTAAATCTGTATCTAGGATGTTAGTCTTCCATAATAACACAATTCCTAATAGTATTTGTTGGTCTCCAGTAATGTTTCATTTTGATTCATATCTGAATCTGACCTATGGGATTGATAGCTGATCATTACAATTTTTCTATCAGCCTATTTTTGCATCTCTTCCTAAAAGAATTTGAAACTACTGAGAGCATGTTAGTTTCTCTATCCCATTTTATAGATACTAACTTGAAAATTTTATTAACAAAAGTAGCAGTACAAGGAGGTAAAATTACTTAGGCAAGGGGGAAAAAGTGAATTGGGGGAAAAATTTTGAGCTAAACCGAGAAGATTATGAGGGCAGAAGCAGTAAGGAAGCATTTTTGAGAAGACAGGTACCGTAGAGGAAAAGTCTGTACCCCCCAAAAAATTATTTTTAGAAATATTCTGTCTGAAAACGAACAGTAAACACACAAAAACTGAGAGATAGAAGACTCAGACTAGTCTTTTGATGGCCTAGTGGGGGAAAAAAATAAAGAAAAGCTGTGGAGGATTGAAAAAGGCTATGCTATTTTCAGTTGGGCACTGAAACACTTGCTACAGCAAGGTAAAACTGGCAGGTTCTGTCAAGTTTCCTACTCCAACTGTAGCTCATATGAAGAAATCAGAGGCTGCATCTCAGATATAAAGAAGTCCTAGAAACCTACCTGAGAGGACATGGATGCATGAATGAAGATCAAGATTTCTACTGAAGTAGGTATCAGATAAAAGCTTATAGGTAATATCACAGAGATGGTGGAAGACATCGACAAGCATAAAGAAAAGTGCAAGTGCAGATTCACATGTGCATGCTTTACAGAGTTATCTTAAATTTTGAAACATAACCACAACTGTTTTGTCAGAAGAGAGGAGATGAGGTGCATGGAACTCTTTCCCATGACGACATACACAAGCAGTTAAAAAGTTTAAAGGCAGCACCTAAAAGATAAACCTAAGTTTGCTTACAGGGAGGCACCAAAAAGGGGAAGGGTGAAGAGCGTGAAACTTGTGAGCAGCAATGCCAGGCGTAAGGTATGAGCATAGCAAAAAAGCAGCACCACTGCACCCTGGGTGCACGGAAGGGATCCCAGGACATTGGGATTGTGTCCTCAGTCATGCCCAAGCGTTGAAGGGTTGGAGTAGGCTGAGGAATAAAAAAAAAAAGAGTAAGGACTAGTAAAAAGGAGTTGTTTTTCTGCGTGGCACTGTAAGACTTCTCAGCTACAGTCAACAAGCTACAAGTCTGAAAATGGCCAATGACACTGCAAAATGGAAGCAGTGAGGGAGGGAAAGAAGAAATGCTTTACTAAAAGCTTACGTTCTGAAAAGAATCTGAATTGGAGGGGGGGGGAGTTGTTTTTTAGTAACTGAGAAAACAAATGTTTGCTTTATGTACTTTCAGAAGGTAACGGGCAAAACTGTTGGGAAGGGAAAGCTGATGGAGCAAGAGCAGACTAGAGGGAGATTAAGTAACAGGTGATTTTGGGAAGAGGAATGACAGAGGTAGGGAAGTGAAGGAGTGAAAGGTGGACAGAGCTCTTAAATAAAAGACTGTTGATTTACAGAAATGTCTCTCTAGTTCAGCTGTGTTGTCAGCGGAAAGGTCTCTTAGAGAATGACTTGGAAGCCTAGTATCTTTGAACTGTCCTTTGAAGAAGCTGGTTTCTGTGTTGCCTGAAATGTGGGGTATTTTGCCCGTAACACTGGTGTCCAAGTTCATGCCACAGTTATTCTATGCAGTTGCTTTGGAACCCACTGTTGGATGTAATGTAGGTCCAAGAATAAGTGGGAAGCAGAGGTGGGGTGAAAAAAGGGAAAGGAGCATGGCATACACCAGAGTAAAGAGTAAGCAACCATTTTAGCACTGTAGAAAGAGCAGAAATACGTTCATAGTCTGGGAGGTGACCCTGGAAGAATTATTTCATTAAATGTCTGCCACGTTTTTGCAAGAGTGAGGTTAGTATTTCAAGAATTCTGGTACTAGTTTGCTTGCACAATTCTTATTTGTGAGTTCAACTTCCCCTTGCTGTCAATCTGCTAACTGTGTAATGTTTCCATGCTGTGTTAATCAGCTGTCCTCCTACTTGGTTCAAGGGGCTACCTTGTGTCAGAGAAGAAGTGATTCTGCTGTAACAGAGCTCTGTAATGCCTGATACTCCCCTACCTTGACATATTGTGTAAAAGTCGCACTATTAACTTTAGCAACTTGTAGGGATCCTTTTTCCACGCCGTTGACTGAAGTATGTTTGTCTAACATTTCTCTAACCTTTCTGTTTCAGAATGACTATCGGAAGCTGTCTATGCAGTGCAAGGATTTTGTGGTCGGTGTTCTTGATCTCTGCCGAGACTCGGAAGAGGTGGAGGCCATTCTGAACGGGGATTTGAATTCCGAGCCAGTTGAAGCGCAGAGACACAGAGCGTCACTGAGCCGTGTGAAGCTGGCCATTAAGTATGAAGTCAAAAAGGTAACTCCTTATAGCCAGTGCTTTCAGGTATTGCAATAGGAACACAGTGTCATCTCGCAGGTGTTATGAAACAGTGGTCAGATACATTATTAAGATATACTGTGTAGAATCAAGATTATCAAAAGCAGAAGCAGGCAGAAGGGGACTACGGTGAAAGGAGTTCAGTTTAATCTACTTTCCACAGCTGAGAGTCGACAGGATATTTTAATGACATGAATCAGCTGTGCTAGCAGGGTTATCTACAGTTGGTTAGATTTGATTAATCCAAAAGAAGGCATTTCATTGGAGCTAAATTAACTTGGTGGAAGTCAGGATATGTCTTCCTGCTAGTCTGTGTGATCATATCTGATCAAAAAAGAAGGCTGTGTTAGTGAAAGTGTTGGTTTCAACCAATAAAGAGATCCGATCTGTTCATGATGTCTTTTTATTACCATTGCTTTCTACCTTAAGTAACTTAATTGGGCAAGTAAATTCTGGGAGGTAAGTCTTGCAGCTTTCTACTAGTGTTTCTATCAACACATATGATTTTTTCTGAAGAATTTTCTTGCTTTTACTACTCTGGAAAAGGAAAAGAGGACATTTAAATTGTCAGTAAGTATATTATTTTTTAATTTATTTCAGAATATAACAGTAAACCAAACAGCTCATCTGCAGCTGTGTGTGTTGTAGTGAGAAATTCAACATGATTTACCATGTGTGTTTAAAAAACGTCTTAAAATTCAGTCCTGAAAACGTATGAAATACATTTATGGCTGGCTAATCAGTCCATTTCAGTTCTTCATCTTTGCACCAGTATTTGTCAGAGTTTTGTGAAGTGCAATATGTTTCCAGTTGATGCCTCTCAGGTAGTTTTTAACAAACAGTTATTTTATGAAGGAATGTTATGTGTTAAAAAATGGAGCTGTGTATCACACATTTGACAAAATACATATCCATTTATCCTAATAATTTTCAGTATATAGCTGTGTTGTTCTCTTTGAGATCTCACTACCCTCACATAGAAAACAGTTAATGCTGTATCCTACTGTGAGATAACTCAAGAAATACAGCAGTGCCTATGTATTATTTACAGCTACCTAGTTTACATGGTTAGCATCATTTCCATTTTAAACAGCCATTACAGTTTCATTATCTCTACAAGAAGTCTATGTCTTTCAGAATAAATAACAGTGCCCACCTGTTGAGCCAATCTGCCATATAACATGAACTGTAAGCAACCTGCCAGGGCAACTGGGAAATGCTGGTGTTTATTATGTCCCCAAAAGATGGTTAACAAAAACTGTAAATGCAGATTTGAAACAGCAATTCATTGTTTCCGATATAGGGTTGATCTACAGATAAATGCCTATTAATTACCAAAATTCAAGGTAAAGATATACAAGTATTAAATGAATTTAAAAGTACGGAACAGTGAAAGAATCGAAGTGCATAAGCGTGTTACCACATCTAAATAACATATGAATTCTTTATGCGGTTGCGTTTTAACATATACTGATCCTTTACTGAGGTTCTTGTCTCAGCTTTATTTCTGAAGACTGTGGTTTTCTTCCAGGAGGTTGTGATCACTGCTGAAATTCATTGCTGAGCCACAGAGGTCTGTTAAGAATAACAAAAATCTGCAAGTGCAAAAAAAAGAAAAAAAAGACAATTCCATGTAGCAAACTTTGTTCTCCTCTCTTGGAAGAGATTAATTAGTTGCAGATAAACTCAAGGTTTTGGCTCCAGTTTCTGACAAATACAGTTCAGAACCTACAAGACTAATGATCCTGGTGGAAGGAAATAAATAGCTGGTGCAGAGCTGTTACCATATTCATACATGTGCTGTTTGAGGAAAATAGCCGTTGGAGAGGGTGTGACAAGGCTTGAGCCAGGAAAGGTCTCTGCCATGGTGGCCCTTTGATGCTGGGACTGGTTCCATTACAACTGTGGCAGATTATAGCAGTATTCTGACTGTAGAAATGATTCAGTTGTGGGAACTCCACACAAGATGCTTTGACCCCTGTAACTGTAAGAAGCGGGTGAGGATGTGGCTTATGTTTCTTAGCTTTCAGCATTTCTAGCTTCTCTTCTGGATCAGCTACTTCAAGGTCAGTTCACTGTTGCAAACTATACAGCCAAACAGAACTGCAGGTCCATTGAAATGCTCTTTTCGCAGGAAGGAGGGACAGGAGAAAGCATGTGACAAGTGAGCAAATGTGCTCAGAAGTTCACTGCCAAGGAAATGGAGTTTCAAATTCTATTAGTAATGAAACTCTTTCACTTAATACCCTAGGCACTGCATAAAGAGTAGCCCATCTTGTAAACACAATATGATTTTGAGACTAAGGTTCAGACTGAAACTGCAGTCCCGATAGTGAGGGATTAAGGGAATTTAAAAGCCAAGAAAAACTAGTTAAAACTAGCAGTCTTGCTCTGTATGCTGAATTGCTGATGCAGCCATGCTTTTAGTATTGTATCTTAACTTTGTCTCTAGATGGCCAACAAAATTTCAGAGAAGTTGCTGACACTGGGCAAAGTTCTGCAGTTCTTGCTGAGATAAAAATCAGAGTAGAATTTCCAAGTGAAATCAGTAAGAGTTTGAGTAAAATTACAGGATGTTTTGCATTGATAGATAAGAAAGAAGGTTCAAAATTCTGTTTATGTTGTGTATTCATGTATCAGAGCATGTTAGGATCTGTTCTTTCTCGGTCTAAACTCAATCATTAGGATGTTAGGAATAAATAACATTATAATCACTCTTAGTCATACAGAAGAATATTTATATACTGATGACTTGGTTCACGGTCATGAAACTGAATGCATCTGAAGTGTTATAGTCAATTATGCCCAGAAAAGCAGCTAAATTAAAATTGGGATTTTTTTTTTTTTAGTGACTAGATACTGTCCTCATGCATCTTTGTTGTTCACTGTGGTTTGGCTTGGATCCTAAAATACTATCTAAATGTGATAATATGATCAAGATGTAATGAAAAGTAAGAAACTGCATGGCAAGTAAGATGGGAAAAGAGAAATGCAGATGGAACAAGGTTGTGGGATGATGTGAATGGTAGGTGAAATATGATGTGAATCTACTGTCCTCGGAGGAGCTGAGGGAGAGAGAGATATACAAGGAGAGGGGAAACAGAGAAGGTTGCAGTTGCTGGAAATAAAACCAACAAAATCATAAGTATTCCAGCAGAACTGGAGAGGAGGATAGGTTTCTGAGCTTTTATGGATTGGAGAAGTGACACAAGTTGCTGGGGGCTTGGAAGTGGTACATACTGTGCAGCTGCCAAAGCTGAGTAAGTTGCTAAGATCTTCTCGAGAGCCCTTAGACTGACTGCCAGAGAAGAACTTGCCATAACCATTGGCATCTTATTCACTAAGTCCTCCCTTTTCTGAGGAAAATTACAGCAGAGGCAGATCTCCTCTGAGCATCAGATCAAAATGTTGATAGACTGGGAGGAATAAACCAGCACGCAGCTCTGGATGAGATGCAGGGAGGGCCTGTGGGCTGGTTCATAGCCCTAGGCAAGCTCCCTTAAAGCTTCCTTGCAATTTCTTCCCGTTCCCTCTGGTAACTGGAGAGATGATGTGGGTGTTTCTTCTCTCTCCCCTGCAGTTTTAAGACGGCTTTTTGAAAATGTACTTTTGGTTTGAAATAATTAACTGTGACCAAAGACAGGAAAGTAAATAATCGGTTATGGAATTTATCCCTTCATGTCTTGAGTTGAGAATGAAATGTGTCATAGCAAAAGAAGGGATTTAGGGCATGTATCAGGACACACACTAAAAAAAAAAGCCCGGTCTCTTTTTTTGAAATAGACCTGGCTGGCAGTTGCAATGGTGCGTAAGCTTCAAAGGTGACAGCCTAATAAAAAGATGACACACACAATTCAAGTTGACATTAGTTTCTTGAAGACCTTTAATTTTTTGGTTTGTTTTATTTCTGTTGGCCATTCCACTATAGCTACAAATTATGTTAATATGTGTTGATGAACCATACACCAAAATATGTTGGGATTTTTGATTTAGAGGAAAGTAGATTAAAATTTGAAGGTTATTTCCCTTCTTAAAGTTCATGCAACAGCTTCAGATTCTGCCTCCTGAGACTTTTATGGTTCCCTGTTTTCATTGCCAATGATTTAATTTGATTTTTTTAAAGAAGTCTGCCCTATTGTACTACTGTATGTACTTTTTAATGAGATTTGGAATATAAATGGAGTTTTGCAGGCAAGACCTGGCAAACAATAGTGTGTAGAGTACATTATGATCCTTAACAGAGTACAAAGGATAATAAGATGGGTATCCAAGGTTTACAGTATATTATTTTTTTTAAGTACAGGCAACTTGGGTCAAATCTCACTCTTGATCCAACATGGATTATCAGAGTTGTCAGTATTATTTTCAAATTCTTTTTTGTGCAATTACCTAGCATTCTTTACTCTTTACTAGATATAGTTAACCAATGTGACAAATATATTACCAGATCTCTTCAAAATGCTATGATAACTAGGCTGTTTAACCTTGTGCATAACTGATGTTCCACATGCTCTTGTGATGTGACAGTCTCACAGGACATGGTATAATAGTAATAGTGATAATGATGAATATGATAACACTTTAGAAATGGATTTAACCAGAAATGTAAATATAATGGGCAAAGTATATAGGGAGCTATAGAATTATTCTTCCCTCCCACCCCTTATGTTTCTTCAATAGCAGTACCCAATGTGGACTATGCGCTCCTGGATACACTACGTGATCCCAATTGAGTCGCTGTACCATCTCCTCTGTCCACATTGCTTCATCCTAAAGGAAGTGCTTTAAAAATAGAGGTATACATGTTCACCCTTCAGTAAAATAGACCAAGAGTGGATTTCAGTAAAGTACAACTTAAAAAATGTTTAACCAGTGCAGTCATTGGCAGCAGCTTGTTTTGTCATTCCATAATTAATTTGGGAACCATTCCCTTTCCCTGTGAACACACTTAAATCTTACTGAAGCTAGGAATATAATGTTACTATGTATTTGCTACATAGGAGAAAGGTGGAAGCTAACTGGTTTTTGGTTTTGGTTTGGTTTTTTTTTTGTGAGGTTTTTCTTTTTGGTTTTTGGTTTGGGGTTTTTTTTTTGGTTTTTGGTTTGGTTTTGGTTTTTTTTTTTGGTGGGTACTAGATCCTTAATATATGCCAGTTCAGTATCTTAAAGTTTTAATCTTTGCTGCATGTCAGTTTGGGGACACTTAAGGAAGAATTTGTAGAAGTGAAGGACAAATGAAACTTCACACAACAGGCTCTATGTTGTCTGTGTTGTAATAATTGTCTGAGGAGAAGTTGAGCATTAATCCTAAGACTATTTTTTCACATGTCTGATTGTCTCTTCATGACTAGATCCTGATAAATTCACTTGGTGCCCTGTTCCTTTGTCTTGATATTTTTCCAGCTTCCTCCATCCTATTTTAAAGCACTTGGTTACAAAAGTCCTTGATGATGTCTTGGCTCTGTTTAGTTAAGGTCAGTTGAAATTTTACCATTGACTTCAGCAGGCATCAGATTTAGGTCAAAAATAGGTAAGTTTGCTTATACTGCATTGTTTATAGTTTTAGTTGAAGTATACAACACAGATGATATTTGAGCCTTCTGCATTATGTTGTTAAGCTGTTAACTCATTAAGACACAAAGAATAGCATAAGACTATAGTGATAACAATCTGTACTCTCAGGAACCTTTAAAATCTTAAAATAGGTAAAAAAGAAGTTATTTTTGAAAGCTGTCAAATGTGAATGTTTAATGTTTTTCAGGTGAGATAGTATCAAAGGTGTGAACTTAGAGGAAATACAAAACTATACAGCAAAATACGATCTAAAAGAGTCCTTAGAGTATCCTCAGAACCATAAGATCATCTTTCCATCTGCTTCACAAAATGAAATTTCCTTGTGTTACTGAATGCTAAATTTTATTTTCCACAAAACATAATTTTTTTTGGTAGTAAGTGGCTTCTGATTGTTTTTCCAGTCCCGAGTACATCTAAGTAGAGGTAATAGCACGGTTGATGGTAATAAGAGAGAAGAAATCCTTTTAATATTCACCTTGGTATGTTCTGGTCAGGTTTAAAGTTCCATGCTGTATTCTTGCTTTATTTATTTATTGCCTCGGTAAGTTCTGGACTGAAAACATATATGGTTAAGGAGGTACTTGAAGCCTTTGGGGAAGAACTAAATCAAATGGCAATGATGTTTGAGGAGGTCTGTGAAAAGCATGTGCATGAAGGGGAGAGGCTAATGGTGGATTATGGCCATATGAGGATTTTCAGTGTGTGCAGGAATTCTGTGTGCGCCTTGGATCAGCTTGATTTGATGAGAAATTGTTGGGGGTTAGGACTCAGGTTCAACTCTGACAGATCCAGTTGGGTATGCAAAGCTGTTCTAATAATGCATAAAAGCTGTCTGTCAGCAATGGCTGTGCAACCTCATCCCTAAGGAGCTTTAAATCAGCTCAACAGTTTCTTCTTTATTTATCAACCTTTATTTTAAAGGAAAGGAGAAAAAACTGTGGTTCTTAAGGTCTAAATTAACACATATATTTAAGGTGATCGTGATCATGTAAGTAGCAGTTATATAACTCTATAGTATTTCTTGATTTTCTTTCTTTCTCTTTACAGTTTGTGGCCCATCCAAACTGTCAGCAACAGCTACTGACCATCTGGTATGAAAATCTCTCAGGATTACGAGAGCAGACCATAGCTATCAAGTGTCTGGTTGTACTGGTTGTGGCACTGGGCCTCCCGTTTCTAGCCATTGGTTATTGGATTGCACCATGTAGCAGGGTATGAAATTTTATAAATTACTTACCTTGTACTATTCTATATGTAGATAGATATATACTATACTATATAGATATATAGTATAACTAGCTGGTTTTCAATTTCTAGCACTCAAAATGCAATATTGTACCTCTAATTCTGCTGCATCCAAATTTTAACTAATTAATTATATTTTTAGTAATTCCTAGTCTTGAGCCAAAAGATGCTGTTTGTTTTATTTGCACCATAAAGAGAGGACCACAGAGATGAAGCATAAAAATAAACTGTTTGAAGTTTAAAGAACAAAACACAAAACAAAACCTTCTCTGAGGGCTTTTTCCTTTTTTTACGTTTCCACAGATTGTGCTTTGCTATGTAATCTTATTTTTATTAGTAACATGGATTTTTTGAAAGCCACTGCTCAGATTTTGTATTCCATCTCCTCTGGTGGCATCTTAAGATCTGATGCTGTTCCTATATAAACCATTGGCAGGACATTTGTTGACTTCAGTGATGCAGAACTTAAGTAAAATATGTTTTGTACCTGCCTTAGGAGGTCTGTTTACCAAGTGAACCATAAAGCATAAATTAAATTAAATGCAGTATTCCAGCAATATAGTAGGATATGTTTGTGGAAGAAAGTAACTGTGAACCCTTACTTCTTTAAAATTGCATGAAAGTACATGGGTGCTTCCAGCATTCTTGATGATCTCACGATAAAAAGAACAGCGGTTTCTTTTAAATTCTTGTAGTCTGTGGCATATGAATTGTGTGCAAATAAAGCATATTGATAGATCATTGATAAATCAGAAAAAGGAAGATTTCTGTTACATTAATTTAAAAAAAAAAAAGTAAAATTACCTCTGTGCTGAATGTGGTCTTCCAATTTTATTTTCTTAACAAGTGTACACAACAAAATGTGAATTTCATTAATTTATATTTTGCTCTTGTAGTTCATATCAAAAAGGATAAGATTTTGCTCATCTCCTGCGTATTTCAGGGGAACCTGATGTTTTCTGTGGATTAAATATTTATTTACTTTAAAGATATGCCTTTATGAAAATAGTATAATTGTTAATCTTTGCTGTTCTCTGAAATGTCACTTTCCATGAATATCTGTAGTAAAGATATTCCTTACTTGAAAATCCATGTCATAGAAACATATTTATATATATTTTAGCTGTTGTCCAATATGGGAAAGTGACATTTGTCCTTGAGCTTTAATTCCCAGTACCAGAAACATCTGACATTTTTCCTAGTGCTCGTGTCAAGTAAGTAGTGTACATTCATATCAGTTGTTTGACATTGTAATTTCAAAATGCTTTGTAAAGGTCAGGAGCAGGAAGGGAACCTGAGATTGTTTGCCCATGTAGTAAATGCTGTTTAGTGTGTGCTGGTCTACTTACTTCATAGTGGCTGACCCCTGTTTCAGGAAAACCATTCCTTGAAATAAGAAAGCTACTTCCAGTTCCCCATGTGCTGAACTTAGATTTTTTTTTTATATGATACTTCTGATAACAGAGCTCTTCATGGGGGATTTTGGAATATTGCATCGTATTACAGAATCACAGAACGATATGGGGTTGGAAGGGACCTCTGGAGATCATCCAGTCCAACCCCCTGCCAAAGCAGGTCCACCCAGAGCAGGTTGCGCAGGAATGTGTCCAGGCGGGTTTTGAATGTCTCTGGAGATGGAGACTCCAACACCTCTCTGGGCAGCCAGAGTTACAGTGCTCTGCCACCCCCAAAGTAAAGAAATTCTGCCTCATGTTTAGATGGAACTTCTTATGTTGAAGTTTGTACCCATGTCCTCTTGTCCTGTCACTGGGCACCACTGAAAATAGACTGGCCCTGTCCTCCTGACACTCACCCAGCGTGTCCTGGGTTGAGATACACAGGACTAACTTTGCTTCTAACGCTTGCGAAAAATGTACTTTTAGAAGACTCTAGTGTCTGAATTCATGAAAATATTTACTTTATGGCCAGCCAGGCTCTGGGAGATTCAAGGTCTCAGTGTTTTTGAGCCTTGCCAGGTGCAAGGATGAGGAGGAGCAAGGCCTGGGCATGTGACCCAAGGTGATCAACAGGATTATTTCATACCATGAACGTCGCATTCAATATAAATTAGAAAAGTTTGCTGTGTAGCAGGCTCTCCCTTGATGGCGGTGGTCCAGACAACTTGCCCTGGTGCTGGACCCCTGAGCCCTTCCTTTCCCCCGAAGCTGCTGCACTCGCAGTGTCCAACATTTGCTGTCCCTGCTGGGAGTGCACAGCTTCCCCCTCATAGAATTGACTGAGTATAATTCTTGTAAATCTTATATCAGTGTTGGGATTGATACTGGTTCTTTAGTATTAATTATTTAGCCTCATCCTGTTAAATCTATTTACATTTCAACCCTTGTGTTTCTTTGTGTTCCTTGACTCCCCTTTCCTGGGTGGGGAGGGGTCATCGGGTGACAGAATAGTTGTCTGAACAACAGTAAGTTGTTATGGGTTTTCTCAAACCATAACAGACCCTCACTAGGGAATCTCAGTGCCGTCTTTCTGCTTGAGCTGATGCACAAATTGGTGGTTATGGGGCCATCTCCCTGATACCTGCTTTTCTTGAGTACGGGGTGGGAAGTTGCATCAGCACTGTCCACATGAGACCTTCCCTGCCTAGCTAAGGATAGTGGCAGTATTGCCCTGAAGGAGTGGGCTTATAGCTTAGTACTTCTGGTGCTGACTTGCAGCATAAAGCTAGTATTAACGGGATCACAGACTCCTTTTTTTTTTTTGTAGAGTAACAGCCCCACAGACTCATTGCTCTTTCCAGTGTGGTCTTTTGGAGGCAGCTGGTTCTCTCTTACGGTACAGAGTGCCTCTGTTCTTGCTGTTTGGTCCTCCCACCGGGTGCAGGTCTGAATGAAATCAGCTGAATTTGCTTGAAAATAGTAATATTTCTGATCTTGTCCTTCTTACTCTGTTGTGATAGAGCAGTCATTATTTTTAGTAGACACAGGTTATTTATTTGGGACTTCTCGCTCTAAACGTATATTCTGTGGATACAGTACAGTAGCCAGAGATGAGAAGATGAGCCTGTGATTTTTCCTAGGGCTATAGTCATAGGTAAAGTAGTAGTGTGCATTTGTTGGTAATGAAGGCGTGTTTTGTTTTATTTTATTTTATTTTCCCATGGGCTTGCTTCCATCTCTCATTGGTATCTGCCGGCATTAGATCAAACTCTTGGTCACAGCCATTGTATGTTTTTAATTCCTTGGAGTGTTTCCCCTCAAACACTGCCATCTAGAGTTTTTGGAATAATATGAATACTCACTAACAGGATAACATATTCCATAAGGCTGCCTTTGGGAGACTTTTGTCTGAAATGGAGAAGCATCACAGTTCAGTGCACTTGGAAGAGTATCCTGTAAAATATTAGGTTTCAGGCTGTTCTGATTTCCTATTTATGCTTCTGGAATGCCTGATGAAAGAGTTTGTTTCTTTGAGAAAACTGAGTGATTGCTTTCATTCTGCCTTTGCAGCTTGGAAGAATTCTTCGAAGCCCATTTATGAAATTTGTGGCACATGCAGCATCCTTCATTATTTTCCTAGGCCTGCTGGTGTTCAATGCTTCAGACAGATTTGAAGGTATAACAACACTACCGAATGTCACTGTTACTGATTACCCGAAGCAGATCTTTAGGGTGAAGACTACGCAGTTCACCTGGACAGAAATGCTGATCATGGTATGGGTTCTTGGTAGGTACATTACCCCTTTGTCATCTTGTCAACTGTTTTCCTGCACACATAAATTCTAAAAGAAAGGAGGATTGCTCAGATACAACCTTTGCTCTGATGGCTGTGCAGATTGAATAAACCTTTAGAGCACATAACAGTGTGTTAGAAATGTCTGTTAGCCACATGATAATCTAGCATTCTCAGCTTGTGCTGGCTGCAGATGAGAAAGGAAGTGTTACTGTGGCTGCTACATGAAGGTGCCTCACTCATCTGCATCTCCTGGTCAAAGCACTGCTTTGTCTTAAACTACGTTAGGGTAGGGAGATACATATTCTTTGTATGCTGCCTTTTGGCAGTCCTCACACGTACTTGTGAGGAGCAGCCTCCTTGTGTGACAGAAGGCAAAGACTGAGATTTTGGTGGTCTCTAGAACTCAGTCACCACAAGAAATTTCTTGGGCAATTCAAGAGACAACCAGTCTCAGGTTGATCCAATGTGTGACTGTTGTGCTTGTGGTTGGGATGGCAGCAGTATCCCTCTGAATTACCTAGCCAGGGAAACAGGAAAAACATGTGGGGTTGCTTTTGTTGTTTGAGGCTTCTTTTTCCCCTAAGAAAACTTCTTGAAATAAGAAAATGTCTTGATTGTCAACCACTACATCTCTAGGTTATGATGAAGCTGTGATTTGGATTAATTCCACATAAATGAGTTTCTGAGTAGATGCTTGATCAAGAAAACTGAATTACGCATAACCAAATTCCACTTTCTGTGCTAAAACACATCTCATTCTTGAAAGTGGAGAACCAGTAGCGTGATTGTGCCATTTATATTTGGTCATCTGTATAGCTGGGTAGTTGTGCTCCTCTGTGAAAACTAACCCTTCTGATTCAGAAGTATTTTATGAATGTTTAAACGAAAAGAGTCTGGAGGATGTGGCTATGTTTTTTCATTTCTTGTTGCAGGTATGATGTGGTCAGAATGCAAGGAGCTGTGGCTGGAAGGACCCAGGGAATATATCTTGCAGTTATGGAATGTTTTGGATTTTGGGATGCTGTCCATTTTCATTGCTGCTTTCACAGCGAGGCTTCTGGCATTCCTGCAGGCCACAAAAGCACAACAATATGTGGACAACTACATTGAGGAGAATGACCTCTCTGAGGTCACACTTCCTCCAGAAATAGAGTATTTTACTTACGGTGAGTTTAATTCACATGCAACACAGATCTGAACATAGGAAAACTGGTGTGATTATGAAATGCTAGTATTCACTAGCATCACTTAAAGTTTATTTGCGTGTGTTTGTGTTCATAGCATTGTCTTACCACTTCTGCCTCAGTATTTGTGTTTCTATGCTATTTAAACAATAGTTGTTACGACAGTAATTTGACCATCAAGGTTGCTAGTATATTAAAACCAATCAATAGGCATGAGGACGAAATCAGTTCAAAGGTAGCTATTCATAATTTTGTTCTAATTGTTTTTCCTAGAGCTAAATTTGACCCTTTTGATTTTAAACGTTTGCAAGCTATTTTGTATTCTTGGCTTAGTGCACAACAGTTGAAATTTTGATGTGAATTTTTTGTTTGCTTCGGTTGTTTAATACAGCTAGTCGTATTTGTAAAGATCTATCAGCATTTCCTGCTGAAGGAAGGATGCTGGCCCAGTGAAGATCTCAAATAGAGTGAAAGTCCTAAACAGTTGTTGTTGCAGTACAGAAATTCTAATGTGATGTCAGGTGTGATGAATTTGCAACACCAGCAGAGGCTGTATTTGCTGCTGCTGCTGCTGTATTTTAGAATATGCTTCATGAATTTCAATACGCTGTAGCAACAGACTTGGTTTTCTTATTTACATTAATTGCTCTATAATCAATCTAAATTTGTACATATGTCAATACATATTTAGAAACAGGGTGTTTTGATATAAAACATTTTAATTCAGTGTTATTTTCCAAGATTGTGCATTAATTCATGTAATAAACAATTTCTGAGTTTACATGTAACTCAATTTTCTGTGCATATTGTGTGTGACAATGATCCAATTTCTGTTGAGGTTGGCAAGGATCTTCATGGTTTCACTGGGAACCAGGTTATATCCTGAACTTGTAACAAAGGCAAACGCTTCACGTGATTAAAAATGTGAAATTATTCATCACCCAACACTGTTACTGTCCCATCAATAAAACACAAAATATGAATAAGTTACTGGCTATAGCAAATAATAGAGTTGTATTAAGAAAAGCAATGAGAATTTATTTATTGTTGTGTAGTTGAGGTTAAAATGCAAACTGTAGAAGAAAATGTCATGTTTCGTCAACTACAGTTTTTCTTCTAGCCAAAGGTAATGTAACTTAGTCATTATTTGTGACTTAATAGGAATAGAGTAGCAAACTGCTAGACTCTTCAAGTATTTGTCTCAACTAAATTGAGACATGTTCATGGAAAAATCCTGTCAAGCTCTATTTTTAAACATAGTGATAAATGAGTAACTCCTTATATTTACCTCTATTTCGTATTTTCCAGCCAGAGATAAATGGCTCCCATCTGATCCTCAGATAATATCTGAAGGCCTCTATGCAATTGCTGTTGTTCTTAGTTTTTCTCGGATTGCATATATCCTGCCTGCAAATGAGAGTTTTGGGCCCTTGCAGATTTCACTTGGAAGAACTGTTAAGGACATCTTCAAGTTTATGGTCCTTTTTATTATGGTATTTCTTGCGTTTATGATTGGAATGTTCATACTGTATTCCTACTACCTTGGAGCTAAACTAAACCCAGCCTTTACAACGTAAGTGTGAAGTTATGTTTAAGTAAAAAAGCTACTATGAAACTTTTAGTTTTTCACGAAGGTAACAAAATCTTTGAGATATTGTATGCTGTCTCCTAGCATTAAAACTGAAGTTGCAGTTGCAGTCAGTGAGAAATCGACTATTGCAGAACCTGGGAATGCCAAATACAGAAGACCAATTGACCTAATGGAACGGTTAATCAGAAGCTCTTGGAAGGAGAGCAGCAGTTTCCTTCCCATCAGCCCCTTATTTAGGTTTATTAGGGCATGGAAGGTCTGCCCCCTGCAGAATTAGACTGGAAAATAATGAGATGAGAATATGCTTCTATCCTTCATCTCAAAAACCAGAAATACTGTACATTTCTAACGTCTGGGCTGTTTTGGATGTATTGTTACAACTGTATTCTCTGTGGCGGATAGATGGAGCAGTGTGGGGAAATGGAACATACTGTGAAAAATATTTCCTCAATGTTAGTTGTTTTAATCAGTGCACTACAAACCTGGTTCACAAAGTGCTTGAGATTACTTACAGTGAACAATAAACACAATTTATATCTTTATCTGTGTAGTTAGTAATAATGCCTTTCTCTTTTTTCCTCTTTTTCCCAACAGAGTGGAAGAAAGTTTCAAAACTTTATTTTGGTCAATATTTGGCTTGTCTGAAGTAACCTCAGTTGTCCTCAAATATGATCATAAGTTCATTGAGAATATTGGTTATGTTCTTTATGGCATATATAATGTAACGATGGTGGTAGTTCTGCTCAACATGCTGATTGCTATGATCAACAGCTCTTATCAAGAAATTGAGGTGGGCTCTGTTCTCGAGTTGTTCCCTTTTGTTATGTTGCAAAAGGACAGAATTATTAGGAATTATTTCAATGAGTGCATCTGGATAAGCAATAGTACAGTGAAGAGAGTACCTCAGTAAAGGAGATCACAAAAAATACCATGTTCCTAGGACTGACCCTATCTAACAACCCAGCCAAGCTGCAGAACCTTCCAGGATCTCAACAAGTAGTTCACCATGTGCCACATACATCCATCTAAGGAGATGTCATCCATCCAGAAATTTTAAAATCTGAAATAATATTCAAATGAAGACTGCTGTGAAGTAGAAAACAAAGTTGCAGGGCATAACATTGCAGACATGGGTGGCTCATTCCCAGTTTCCTTATGATACTTATTGCATGTTTCCTTAATATAGTGCACTTGATCTTTGCCAGATCACTAGGGTATGGATTAAATGTATTTTGATGTGTCCTCTAATGGAAATCTGGGGTCTTAGTCCCAATCCTTCACTTTTTAGCTAAATGCACAGGAGTTAGGCACGGATGCACAGCAGGGGTACATAGACATACTTTTTTACATTTATATGCCTCTGTAGATGGAGTACAATACGGATGTTTATCGTTAAGACTGTTGTGACTGAGTCACACTTGGCAATGCTTTGTTTGGCATGCTTTGTTTGTAATACTTGCTTTTTTTCCACTTTAGGTACAACGTTAAAATTTAATTCTAGGTTTACTGATCTTTGCCATATGCCCTGAAAAAACAGTGGCAGGATCTCTCCAAATCTGCTAAGTCACTCAGTTGGACGAATACTTGAATTTCACGCAAAGTTACTGGCTGCATTGCTTAATAAAAGAGAGACCGTTTATTTTAACTTAATTATGATTACAAAGTATCTTCATTTTTAAAGATAATTATTAGAGTATTTAGCATCCAATTCCAATAAAAAACACAGAAAATGTAAAGTAGAGAAGATACTTGGGTTTTAAAAATAAATTCCAATTTACTGAAATGAAAGTGAAATTATATTTGTAGTGCCAGTTTTCCGGAAATTGAGTTCTAATATTATTCAGAGTACTACATTTGCATAGATGCGAGTGCACACCTACGCTAGCAGGAAAAAAGAGATGATTACCTGAGACATAATGTACAAATGGATATGCCATTTCCAGTATTTTCAGTGACTTCTGGGAAATGTCTCGGAATTAAGCAGGAGAAAACTAGTTATAATAAACAAACTTTTTGGTTTTGAAGTAAACCAAGTCCAGCCTTGAAATACTTCAGTAGGAATGTATCAGGACAGTTTTTAACACAATCTCTTCATGACAACAAAGCTTTTACTTTCTGTACTCTTATCATAAATGAGAGGTAGTTTTCATGGTTATGTGAACAGCTATTTTAAACCATGTCTACCTTGAAGCTAATACTTCATTACTTGTCTGAGTACCAAATTAATGTGACCACCTTAATGAGAAAAACAAGACTTTCCAAAAAGTTACACTTCAAATAGCAGAAAGTTCATATGTTGGCTTACACTCAGTGCAAAAATACTACTTGCTTAAGTGGTTCACGTGCTTTAACTAAGTACTGTCAATGAGATGTTGCCGTAAAGAGGCAGCTGAAATTTAGTTAAAATGGACTTTATAAAGTGATTGCATTTTTGCAGAGCTACTGAGAGTCTTACTAGTAAGCAAATAATATTTTATTTAAAACCAGAAAAGGTAAATATTTAAAAGAAGTTTTATTTGGAAGAAGTTTTGCATTTCATTAAAAGAAAGCACATACTTGTTTTTATATCTTAACACAGGATGACAGTGACGTAGAGTGGAAGTTCGCTCGTTCTAAACTTTGGTTATCATATTTTGATGATGGAAAAACATTACCTCCACCATTCAGTCTCGTACCAAGCCCCAAATCTTTTTTCTATTTCATCATGAGGATCATTAACTTTTCTAAGTGCAGGAGGAGACGGCTGCAGAAGGATATTGAAATGGGAATGGGCAATTCTAAATCTAGGGTAGGTACTGAAATCTTTTAACAGCAGTAAAGAATTGTGTGTCCATTCTACTTTTCTTTAAATTCTAGGATATAATTTGTGCTTCTGATAAATGCTTAACTAATTACTAAGCTATTATTTTCATAGATCTGTATTTCAGATTGCCTAAATGTACTAAATGTAAAAAAAAAAAAAGCTATAAATTTTCTTAGGATAACAAGGTCCAATGACTGCAAAAACACAATTAAAACAAAAATAACTGACTATTCAAAGATGCAACTAATTCCCCCAAGGAATGACCTAAATATTGAATAAAGATGCTTGCAGCCTCCACTAGAAAGATTTTCAGTTCAGAGGGGAGAATGAGAAGAGAAAACTTTTCCTTTCATGACAGACAGGAACAGGATAAAGTGTGGTCAGTATGATGTTCACTTCCTACTGTCAAAGGCTGTTTTCTTAACAGACAACAACAGGAAAGAGGCGGGATTGGTAGTAATAATAATCTTCAGCACTTCCATGACACTCTAAACTTGAGTATCTAGATGTTCTTTGCAAATATTAACAGAATGCAGTGTCACAACACCCTTGTCAGAATTAGATAACAGTATAGGCACGGGATGACTTAATTTTGCTCCTCTACCCTGCCGGAGAGGCCAGTTATGATTGATTCAGTGATTTTTAATTGGTCATGTAGAAAATTAATGGCAGATGCAGATTTCTTGCTGCCTTTTTTACTTCACACTCACCAGTGCATCTGAGAGAAGAGTTAGGTCCCTGAATTGGTAGTAACAAACCTTTCAACCGGTCACAAAGCTTATCTTGTCCAAGGTGGCCTTTTTCCCCTTCTGTTTCCAGCCCACTTCTACAAAACTCTTAAATTATTTGGGATCTGATGGCTTTGTGATCTTTGAATAATTGATTCATAACCATTTTTCTAAATGTGGTACCATTTTTGAAAATGGTGCTATGGAAAAACACTTTGAACTAAACAGGAATGATTTTGAGCACGCATTTGTGATTAAAAGTATGTTTAAGAGTGCAGATCCACAAGAGCTCTTTGTGAAATTTTATTAAGTTTAGAGATTCTCTCCTGCCACTCATTCCTGCCTCGAAGTCATCATTCATCATTTCCTTAGCTGTTTGAGCGTATTTGCTTTGAAGTTGTGCTAGGAATACGTTAGCTAAAATTATAAGTGTTTAAAAAAACCCAACAACAAATAAGACAAGGCAGTCTCAGTCTTCTTGGAAATAGTACTCTAATATTGTGACTATGGAGACATCCCAAAAATGTCTCCAAGAAAAAAAAATGAGCTGAATTCGAACTGCAAATTTCATAATAGATTTTCATTTTGTCTTGTTTCTTCCTAGTTAAACCTTTTCACTCAGTCGAACTCCAGAGTTTTTGAATCGCACAGTTTTAACAGCATTCTCAATCAGCCGACACGCTATCAGGTAGGTACATACCTGATGGTCAGTGTTTTGTGTAATACAACTGTGTGAAGTTACTAGCAGAATTTTGTGTTTCAAGAGCGTTTTGCCTTCACCAGAAGAAAGAAAACCTCCTGTAGAAATGAAACTCCAGGGTGCTACTGGAAAAAAAGACAGTTACTGTTCAAGCCCATTATTTGAAGCACTTAAAAAAACCTACCCCTTATAAAACTTAAGATATTTTTTTCCTTTGATGTCCCAGTTTGCAAAGTGTGAGAAGCAAACATCTGAAACTGATTCCTGGGGAAGGGATTTGAAAGCATTGAGCTGACTAAGTTAGCATTACTTTCCCTTCATTTCTTCTCGTGATCTGAGATGTGACATGCAACATCCCCACAGATGGGAATGCTCCTCTCTGGTAAGAGGAATCTGTCAGATATGACCTTCCCGTCTTCTTTCCAGTTCAGATATAAAAGAGAAAATAAGAGCTCTTGTTCCTTTAGTGGAGGTTTGTAATCCACTGGTGCAACTCTTTTAAGATGAGCTACATTAGATTAGGTATATACAAGTGTATTATTACATACCAGGAACTCTGGTAGTTATGGTATAAAAATACCGATGTAATCTTAAAGGATCCTTTACAGATGACATTGTGTTGTCATACTGTAAAATCTCAACTTTTTTCTTATTCTTTTTAAAACATAAATAATTCTCTATTACACATGCTTTCATATGTGAACTGAGTTTAACAAAGAGTAGACCTGTTCTGAAGCTACTTAAAACCTAAATCAGGCGTGTTTAGACGTGTTTTCTTCTTGTTCTTTTCCCTACAAAAAGTTGTGGTGCTCTGTAAATACGAGGTAATTGGATGAGAAAGGTGCTTTGTTGTAATGGTGAATCTCAGCAGGCCACCAGGGCAGCAACTGCTTGATGTGGGGCTGTTGATTCTTTCATTTACACAGATGTGAGGGAGATAGTTCAGAAAGAAAAGTGAGTACTGTTTAATTACATATGCTCACCTGATTATGTAACTGTTTTAATCTGGCAGCAAATAATGAAAAGACTGATAAAACGTTACGTTCTGAAAGCACAAGTGGACAAAGAAAATGATGAAGTAAATGAAGGTAAGAAAGAAGCTGCATTTGCAATACTCAGAGACAATTTTTGTCACATTGTATTAGGAATCAGTATTACAGCAGTGTATGGAAGTTTCAGGTTAAAAGGGGGTTTATTTCTACTTCAAACACATTGAACTCAGGCAAACTGTAGTGGAAGAATGCCTGTGATGACAGAAATGGACAAGTAGGACCAAAGAAGTAGAACTGAGAAATATTATGGGTCCAGTTTTACAGGAGGAAAATGAGAGCACAGACATGACACAAAGTTATAGAGGAATTTTGTGAGGACGTCACTAACTGCATTCACACTTTTTAGTTTTAGTGAGAGCTGCAGCACATCTTTCTCTGTTTCATTCAGCTGAACACACAATTTACCACTTTACATCATGAACTATTTGTATTACCTTCCGTTGTAAAGCTGTGCAGGGATACTAATCTGAAGTTGCATGTCACTAAGCAAAGCTGCACGGAGTTAGCTGCATGGTGAGAAAAATGACAACTGTAGCCACTATTTTAGTGTGCAGCGGGATCTTTTGAGAAGTGATGGATCTGAGTGTGGTGCCTGGTGACAATGTGGAACTTTCCAGGTGGCAGTGAGGGGTGCGTGCTCCAGGTGTACATCCCATCCCCATTGGGATGAGACTAAGACAAATGCTGTTCTCCTTCCTCCAGACTTCCAGGAATGAAACACAGGTCTACAGGCAACGTTGCCTACACTCCAGCAGTGGTTTTGTTCCCATAGGCCAGAGGTTATTACCATCACAGTTCAGCCAGTAAGAAATTGTGCAACCACCACCAGAAAAACATACCTGCTTAGTACAAGTCCAGGTTGGTTTAGTTGGTTTTGGCACACTAGGAACACTTACCCAAGCCACTCTGCAGCAGTGTGCTCTCCAGTTGGTGTGCAGTGATGAACGGCTCAGGATCAGAATGGCCTGTATTGGCATAAGAACGTTGGGTGTTTCGTCTGTGTATGTGACGTGAGAGACCCAAATGGGCTGCACTCTCAGCGAAGGCAGCACAGCTTTTAGTTGGCTTGTTAGTTATTCTCTGCTTGCCTGTAACTCCCTACAGCAAGCAGCAGGGAGCAGAAAAGAAAATGGGAATTAAACCCCACTTTGTGCCTTCAAAAGGCAACACCATGCACTGGCTTACTCCATCCTACGTGACTGTACAGAGCTGAGCTCCTGAGTGACAAAAGCAGAGAAACTCCCCAAAGTGTCTTCCTCTCAGTGTGTCCCTTGCCCAAGTGCCCATTGCTTCCCTCCTGTTCCTGCTCTGTGATGGGGGAAATAATCTGCCCAGTGATGGATGAAAAGTCTGTTCTCCCACCAGCAGCGCCAGGGGTGTACGAGTCTCTCCAGTTCCCTGATGCCTGGGTGGTATTGGCATGCATGTCTTTAGATAAGTGTGATGGGGCAGAAGAATCATGGTTCATGGACATCATGGTTCTTGCTTTATCAACAATTTTTGTCAAGTCCACTCAGAGCAAGTCAGCAAACCCCTGAACCTCAGTCTGCAGTAGCAGAGCAAAGGTAGTGCTCTTTGTGTCAGTGCCCATCTCATTGGTACCTGAGGTACAGATCCAGCCTTTGAAGACAGAATTTTTGAAGTCTGCTGTATTCTAAATAGAAAACCTGTGCTTTTTTATATGCTGCAGCTATTTTAAACTTAAGTCTAGGGATTTTTCCCTGTTTGCATCACTAGAGAATTTAGTATTCTTTTGTAGTCTTGCTTAGGTGACAATTTCCTGTGGTGGCTACTGTGTGTGAATTTACATACCTCACGCTTGCTGGGAGAATAGTATTTGAATATTTTAAAAAGCTTCTGCTCTTGAAATGAATATCCTATAATGGAAAAAAATGCTGTTGCTTGTTATGAGCCTCGCCTTCACAATTGTTTTCATTTAAATACATTTTTTTTATGTGCATCACATTTTAACAAAATTTTAAATTGGTTGACTTTTTCTAATTCAAAGGATAATGGTAAGGAAGAGGAGAAAGACTCAGAAGCTGTGAGTTTTACCACCAGCTCTGCCACACTTTTCCTGTGTGATCTTGGCACATCACTTCAGAAAAAAATCTCTTTGCCTTTTCTCTCTGAAAGGGGAATACTAATATTTACCAGCTGTTCAGCAGTGTTGCTGTGATTAATTCATTAACCTATATAAAGCGCTCTTTGAATCTTTGATAGTCTGTGTACATGTGGAGCACAACATTGGAGTCTATTTGACTATGGAAATACCTTTGGTGCTATTTAGGGGTGGAGGCACACTTAATCCCATGGGGAATAACGAAGAGATAGAGCCTTCTGGCCCCACTCCTGCACCTGCTCTCATGAACATTTTCAGATTAATCTAATTAATGAATCCTAGTCTTGGCTAACGCATGTTTCTTTCAATGATTAATACAGGTGAATTAAAGGAAATCAAACAGGATATCTCCAGTCTTCGCTACGAACTTTTGGAGGATAAGTCCCAAGCAACAGAAGAATTAGCGATTTTAATACATAAACTCAGTGAAAAACTAAATCCTAATATGTTGAGATGCGAATGATTCAACAAAGGAACCGTGGCTTTGACTACAGCACAACTATTTATTGGCAATAATATTTCAGTATCTTATACTTGAAAAATGTATTGTAGATTTTTAGCACTGAATAACTTTATGTACAGCTTCTCTGGAATTTAGTCTTAGGAGATTTTATTAACTCACCCCCAAAAGATCGCTGTCTTCATTTTAATTGTCTAAAAGCAAGAACTATCTTTTTTTTTCTTTTTTTTTTTTTTTTGCCTTCATGCATTAAAAAAAAGATAATGGTATCAATTGCTGATATTTTAACAGGTTTATGAATACATACTGAGAATTCTTTGCACTAAACCTTCAAGAAGAAATTAAAATAACAGATACAGCATAGTACTCTGTTTCTTGCAGCAACTGGGTACGAGTAGGATTTTTCCTAATAAAATAAATCAAGTAGAGCTGAGCTGAGGATTACTTGAAATCTTTGTTATTAATTAGTGATGCTAGAGACGCGTCTAAGCTGAGAACTCATGCTCTGATTACAAAGAATTAATGAAAATCAGGTAAGTGTGACTGTAGTTGTAGTATCANTGGGGAGGCGGCGGGCGGCCATGTCGGTTGCCGTGGCAACGGGAGCGGCGGGGCCCTGCTGGGATCCGCTCGGCCGCCGCCATGGAGCTCAGCCTGGCCCGCGTCGATTACCTGCAGGTAGGAGCGGGACGGACCGGGCCAGCAGCCCC
>VXBW01006651.1:3037946-3058067 GCA_013400375.1 Thinocorus orbignyianus | reverse complement strand
TTTTTTTTTTTTTTGCCTTCATGCATTAAAAAAAAGATAATGGTATCAATTGCTGATATTTTAACAGGTTTATGAATACATACTGAGAATTCTTTGCACTAAACCTTCAAGAAGAAATTAAAATAACAGATACAGCATAGTACTCTGTTTCTTGCAGCAACTGGGTACGAGTAGGATTTTTCCTAATAAAATAAATCAAGTAGAGCTGAGCTGAGGATTACTTGAAATCTTTGTTATTAATTAGTGATGCTAGAGACGCGTCTAAGCTGAGAACTCATGCTCTGATTACAAAGAATTAATGAAAATCAGGTAAGTGTGACTGTAGTTGTAGTATCACTGTTCAACATGTATGTATATACACATACCCACGACTGCCCTTACTTGATTCCATGTATTTACTTTCAAGAGTTAAGGGCTAGACTTTTTTTAAAAAACAAACCGAACAGCCGTGAGCTCGGTCCGGAGCAACCCTTGGTGTGTTAGAATTTTTCTTTTCTTTTTGTTGTTAAACACTCGGACGCCGTGCAGGGCTGGGATTTTGTTACGCCGTTCTAAACAACGCCTCCGATGCTTCGTTGTTNCCCTGCTGTCTTCCCACAGGTGGGGGTGACGGCTCAGAAGACGATGAGGCTGCTCCCCGCTTCCGGGAGGAAGGCCACCCAGAAGGTAGCGGCTCTGGGCACCCCTCGGTCCCCTCGGCAGGGTCCCGGCCTGCGACACGTTACCGACCGGCTCTTGGATCCCTCTGGGTAGCGCCTCAGAGGGACAAGCTTTGGGAAGCTTGTGGGGAAAAAAAGTCTGAATTTGTATTTGGAACCAGTAGGAAATTGTCTAAACTTAAGGCAAACAAGTTCTTGCATGTTGCTCTGTTGCTGTTTTCCTAATACTGAAAGGGAAATATTTCTCTCAGTTTTCCATAGTACAGCTTCAAGCTAAGGAAACTTAAATGGGCAAATGCAATAGAAGCACATTGTTTTAATGATAAATTCTTAATACAGAAAATCCAGCTGTTACCAAATACTCCTTTCAGGTGTGTTCCACCTGAGGGTTGCCGGCGTTTACAAGTAGAAGCAGAAATAGAGCTGTAAATGCTGTCCCTTAAATCACTGTTCTTAGGCTTTTGTGTCCTATCTATAGCGGTTTATCTAGCTTTTCTGTATATAGCTATGTAAGTACTGTAGAATTAAAAACATTTAAATGGAGGAAAATATGATTAATATAGGAAAAGCATTATTTAAAAAATACATAATAAAAATATTTCATGTTATACTTTTGAAGGTGGTTGTTGGAGATCAGGATGGGGTCGTTACATGTTTTGGCATAAAAAAGGGGGAAGCTGTGGTAAGTGGAGATGTGTCATTTTAAATCTGTATTTTTAAATGTTCTTCCTAATGAGCTTTGAAAGTTTGTTTTTATTGACATGGGAAATAAGATGCCTCTGGAAGGTGTCTCAGTAGAGCTGTGGACTGATACCTAGCTGTGATGAGGGCAGGCAAATTTCATACCTGGACAAGCACAGAGTCCTCCACAGTTGTAGAGTCAGATACTAGTGTGTATCATCGCCAAAAAAACAACACAACATTATAAACAAATAAAAAACTTATGGCTACAAGCAGCGCTTAAATTTTCCTATGGATTAATAACAATGGCATAATAAAGTCTTTATAATATTTTATAACTTCTTGTATTCATTGACTTATCCTTGATTGCTTTGTGATTTTGAAGAGAAACATATGGTTTATTTTTGTCTGCAAAGGATCCATAGGATCCTTAGTTGTGCCAGAAAATGTAAAGCAAGTTTATTATCCATTGTATTAAAAAATTACCATAAATATGACATTGTGATGATGAAAATTACTTTTCTGTTTATAGCCAGTGTTCAAGACACTGCCAGGCCAAAAAATTTCAAGATTGGAGTTGGGAGGAGCTCTTAATACACCACAGGAGAAAATTTTTGTGGCTACAGGATCAGAAGTTAGAGGTTTCACAAAAAGAGGGAAGCAGTTTCTTTCATTTGAAACTAACCTCACTGAAAGCATCAAAGCGATGTAGGTATCTTCTGTATTTCTTCGTACTGTCGCAGATTGTTAGTTTATGATTTTTATGAAACATCCTGTAGGTAAATCTACGTGCTAGTCCAGCTTCAGCTTGTGCTGTGACGTGTAGGAAGGAACTTAGAAAGTCATGGTGAAGTTTAGAAAGTGAAGGGGTGTTTGGGAGGGGCCTGGAGGCACTCACACCAGTGCAAATGCAGGTGTGCAGAGCTGGGATTGTTACCGAAGTATATCATGGCCAAATACCCTTTCTGTAGCAGAACAGGAACAATTTTGGGGGGCTTTTTTTTNTTTTTTTTTTTTTTTTTTTTTTTTTTTGTTTTGTTTTGGATCATGATATAAGATGCTGCCATATATAAACTGACTTGAGAAGAATTCGTAATATGAAATTATATTAATTAAATGTCTATAGAGAGATTCTTGGGATTTATTTGAAGGCAAAACAGGAAATGTGAGAGCTATAGAAATGCAGTTTTAGCATTTGTAAGAAACTTTTTTTTTTTAATATCTGGGCCAGCTTGCAGGGCTGACTAATGCTTTGAAATCTGCAAGTGTGTACATGTGTCTAGTAGGGCTAAAAGACTGTCACTGCAGCTATACTGGGAAAATGCTACAGGAAATGTTTTCTTTTCCTCAGGCATATTTCGGGAGCAGATCTCTTTCTT
Organism: Thinocorus orbignyianus; assembly: GCA_013400375.1. Taxonomy (NCBI): domain Eukaryota; kingdom Metazoa; phylum Chordata; class Aves; order Ciconiiformes; family Thinocoridae; genus Thinocorus; species Thinocorus orbignyianus. The sequence goes on along the minus strand of VXBW01006651.1, from coordinate 3,055,348 downwards.
TGTGCAAGCTATATCTATAACCACTACTGCGACTGCAAAGACCAGCACTACTACCTATCAGGAGATAAAATCAATGATGTTCTCTGCCTTCCTGTAGATAAAGTGAATTCTGTTACACCGGTACTTGCATGTCAGGATAGAGTCCTCAGAGTTTTACAGGTTAAAATACTTGCTTGTTTATGTTTTTTGTATTGATGTGATGGAGTTGGACTAATTCTTAAGGGAATCAGCATATCAGCCTGACTTAGATGTAAGGATAAGAATACTGTATCTTACTTGGCAGTTACTGTCTACAATGCTAGTATTTTTATTTTAGTTTTTTAAAGCAAAATTGTGATTGTAAACTGGCAAAATGATGATTAAAAAAATCGACTTTGGAATTCATAGGTGGAAGTAGGTAACAGATTGGTCCCTTCTAACGAAAAGTGCTTGCATAAGGGAATTAAATGTGTAAGTCTTTATCCGTTTGGAAATTGTTACTCTCACAAATTACTGTTGCGACAGGTCTGAGTAATATTAAAGGGTTTAACAGGTTTATTTGCCAGACAAATTTGCAGGTTATTTTTAATAGTAACATATTTCAATATGTTATATAAACTTCACTCTGCTTTGGCTTAGAAAAATTATTCTCCCATAGGTACTGGGAGTTTGTGTAAGTGAAGTATATCTGTTACTGTTATCTGTAATAATTTTGTCCTTGTGCTTGTGGGGTTTTGGTCTTGTTTGGTTTATGGTTGGTTTTTGGGTTGGTTGGTGTGGTTTTGGTTGCTGCTTTTGGTTTGTTTGTTTTGATTTATTTTTTTTAGTAGAACTCTTTCAAGATAGTTCTTCTTGTCTGTAGGGATCTGATTTACTGTATGAAGTTGAAGTTCCTGGACCACCTACTGTTCTTGCTCTAAACAATGGAAATGGGGGTAACAAGATTTTAAATATACCTATAACTAAAATATTTTTAAGATTTTATTGCGTGAATTTTTTATTCATGTTTTGCCTTGATTTTTCGGTTGTTGTTAAAAATGTGACAGAAAACTATGTGAAGTCATTTCTTACACACAAATAACTATATACACCTGCATGTATGTTTTATTTTTAAATTATATTCACATTTAATTCAAAGCCTTTTAGAAGAGTAGTGAGATATAAGGTGGTCTCCTTGTGTAAATAGGAACTGGACTTCTGGGGGCCTTTTCAAAGTTCTGGGTTTGGGTTTTTTTTGCATATCATAGAGTCAGAGAATTATTCTATGGATTTCTGTAGCTGCAATCACTAGTTGCATCTGTCCATGGATGGATGACAGTATTGAGTGGAGCACACACAAACTGAAACTGTGGAAGGATCAACCTTAAAATAGTTTGATCATCCGTCTTGCTAATCTGTTCTAAACTAATAGAAATCGCTTTAGCATGTTAATCTGGTTCTTAATTTAGTTTCAGTTAGATTGTGTGATGTTCAGAGCTGGTTTTGAAAACTAGTTTTTACTTACTTAAGCATCACCACAATGTTTACCATTGGATGCATGTTCTGAATGAATCTCTTTGTTTCTCTTCTGTAAAGGCGGTTTAATAGCGTATCTTTGCTGAAACTTCTAGTATTGGATTATGAATGCTTTGTAGGCAGAGCTCCAGTGCAGGGTGGCATTCATACACAGAAGACTGTTGGCCATGAAGAACATGGCTATCAGAACAAGTGCAGTTTTCCTGTGGATTTTTTTTAAAGCATGACAGCTCTGTCACACATTAATGTCAGTATTTTCTTTTTCTCTTGTGTGATAGGGTGTAATTACACAATACTTTAATTTTTATTTTTTTTTTAGATAAGAGCACTTGATTTTATAAATTCTAAATTAAGTTTCTGTGTTTAGGTGATTCTGGAGAAGAAATTGTATATGGAACTTCTGATGGTAAACTGGGTCTTGTCCAGATTACTGGTTCCAAGCCTATACCCAAGTGGGAAATTGGAAATGAAAAAAAGAGAGGAGGTATGTGTCTCAGTCGCTCACTCCTTAGTTTTCCAGTATATCTGAGGCTTTATTACAAGTATAATAATCAGGAAATCTTACTCATAGATACTTTGGAGGCATATTATAATTATGTCAGTATGTGATGTTAATGTGATTAAACTCTTCTTCATTCTGATTTTCTTATAAATATTTCTAATGAGCTTGTCTTGCTTTGTGTTTCCTGTTCGTATTATTTCCAGTACTTTATTAAACTTTGTTTTCACAGTGTTTTTAAAGTGGCATTTGTATAACACTGTTGATTCATATATGATTACTTCATGGTTTTTATAATTTTGTTGATTATTTATAAGGGCAAATATACCTGCCAGATTTTTCAGATGTTCAGTGCTCTTAAATTTTCTTCAGAGGAGAGGTTAGCAAGGTTAGCACCTTCCCCCTAAGACTTTTTTTTTTTCTCCTTGGTTGAAAAAATTTCTTATAAGAGTTTTTGTCTGAGGATGGAATAAGGCTTTCACTAAGGCTCCACAATGAGACTTAACTGGTGAGAGCATAGTACTTAATACATAGTGCATAGCAAACAGAACATTTTCCGTGTTCCAGCTATTATTTTAGATATTTTATATTCTAATAAATGCTGCCATTAGCCCATACTCCTTTGTAAAGGAGATGATCAAATGGAATGTATATCTATATGTTTTTAATTTAATTATCTCTTAAAATTTATCATGAAATTATTTTTTAAAAATAATTTCTAGTATGCCCTTACTCTTCACATGAAATATGAAGGATTCACAAAAGTTAAATTCCATCTCATTTTTCATATTTATTCTGGTGGAAACTTTCTCGCTGCTTTTTCCTTCTTCTGGGCCTTAACTCTCTTTGCTGTCCAAACCTGGTGAGTTGTCATCAGCTGGTTCCATGTGCACTAATAGTGGGTTTGTCCACTGGGCTGTCAGGTGGCAGTACCTAGTTCAGGCCTGGCACAAGTCAGAACCCTCTTTCTGTCACCTTACTCAGAACTCATAGTAGTCCGTTTACTAAGAGCTTTAAGTCAACTTCAGGAAACAAAAGAATACCTACCTGCTTCTTCAACTGGTACAATTACAATGGTGGGGATAGACAAATAATTGATCTGGGTAAGCGTTTGATGAGGGATGGTGAAACCCTCAAAAGTAAACTCTTTCAACATCAGAAAGGGTCTCTGAGCAGTGCTTTTCACCAAGGGAACTGTCGGGTTGTGATTTGGCATTGTTGCTATAAAACCTGCTGTACAAGTCTAACCTCAGGCACAGGTGAGAGACTTCAGCCCTCTGGTGGACTCATCCAGAAATAGCATTAATAAAACCTTAAAAGCCGACCAAGAATCTCTTTCTATGTAATTGAATGTGGCCTGTCTATCATTGTGTCATAAACAAATAAAGAAGTCAGCGGTTTTGTTTTCTTTTTTGTTAGGTATTTTATGTATTGATAGTTTTGATATTCTGGGAGATGGAGTTAAAGAATTACTTGTTGGACGAGATGATGGAGTGCTAGAAATCTATAACTTTGAGAGTGCAGATGATCCTGTCCTTCGATATGATTATGTAAGCCCACATTCATCATACTCTTCTTTGCTGGAAAAAATGTGTTGTTTTTTTATTTAAAAAAAAAAGCTATATTTCAAAACTTAAAGTATATGTGAGATCATTACTACTACGATGTGGGGTTTGTTTTTAACATTAGCTTTGTGATGTGACAATATAAACTTCAAAGAAACATTTTAATAATTAAGAACCAGAAAGTGAAATAGCCCTGATATGAGAAAAAATGAAAACAACGCAGAGGGTGTGTTAAAGCTGTGGCTCTGACTACTGAAGTCTCTCCTTGGTGAAACCTAATACAGCATTTCTGTCACAGCGAAACAAACACCACCATGTCACATATAGTCTGTGTTTTACATTAAAACAATAAATGTAAGCTGCCAGGAATTTACTGAGCATAATTACTTTGGTTATGAATTTTTTAAAATAGTGGATTTGAGCTATAGTGACTATTCCAGTCTTCAGTCAGATTACTAATTCCTGCTGGAAAAGTACTGTTCATCAGTGTTTTGTTTTAAACTGCTTTTTAATGTCTTTGTTATGCAGAGTAGAGTCGGAATGCATTTGTTAAAACACCCTGAGTTAACTGTTATAGTCATCACCTGGCTTACTCTTTTGTAGGTCTAGATGTTGGGCATCTAAGTAGGTATTTTGTGATGCAGATAGAAGGAAGAGCACGACCCTTAAAACCCCCACAAAACCCCCCCAAATATCTAAAATGAGTGCAGTGACATTTCCCTCTGCTTGAATGTATTTATTTGAAGGCTTTGTCAGAGAGCATTGCATCAATCCAGGGTGGCTGTGTAGGAAAAGATGGGTACGATGAGATTTTAGCATCTACATATTCAGGTAAGCATTATATGGTTTGCTCAATAAATACCACATATGGTGATGTGATAAAAATGAGTCAGGCTGTGGTATTAGTGCAGCTCACATCTCTTAATTTATTTTTATTCTGATTGGAACTGGGATAATGTTTTGTTGTGAAAAGGTCTCTTCTAATTTAATATTTACACTTCAAAAAAAATGTTTCCTACATTTAAGCTATGTTTTTATATTTTAAGATCTTCATTAATGAGTTCTGCTGTGTAACATTGTGGCTGTTTTTTCTCTGGTGTGGACTGCTGCCTAATTGTGATGAAATAATGAATATGTTATATCCAAAGGAATTATTCATGGGGGTGTTTTATATTAAAAATCTTGATAGACGCGCATATATTCTTTTTTTTGTTTCCCTCGTTTTACTAATTTCCTTCCTTTTAAGCTTCATAGGGTTGATTTTGCTTTTAGCAGAGAATAAGGCTTCCCCATGTGAGGCATCTCAGCAGCCCCTCTGTAGGATTCGAGCTATTGGCCTGACTTGTCACAGAGGCCATGATAGACATGCTGCACGTGGTAACTGCTGGGAGCCAAAATATTCTTCCTTCTCTATCTTTGGTTATCTTCAGTGCTAAAAAATTATAGTACTGCAAACTCTTGTATTCAGAATCATGATTTTGGCAAGAGACAATTCGCAGTCAGTTATTGAGAAGTAATGGTGTTCAGGTACCTCTTTATTAAATGGTCTTTGGATGATTAAAAGGCTCTTACACACCACCTCATATGAATTGTTTCGGCCACAGTGTTGTTGCAGCCTATCATACCAAAGTCCTTTGTGGTTTCTTTAGTGCCTGTGGAAATGTTAAAAAGATCCATGAGTCATAGAAGGAAGAAAAAAAGTAAAAGCCCGTGTTCACCTGTGGCTTTTTGAAGGTGAACACTGATAGGATGTGCAGTAGGCTGAGTTTGGCACATTTTGGCAGTTGAGAAGAAGTAGTGCTTATAGCAGTAAAAGTTATATTTGAAGCCTGGCAGTGTAGGACTTCTGTGGATTTGTTTTTAAAGTTCACGCCCCATTATTTGGCTCCCTTGGTACTTGAAGTAGATAGCTAAGGAATGCAAAAGATTGTGGACATGTCAGCTTTTATGGTGCATCTTATAATAATGCTGTCCTGCTGTTTGCATGCATTAGATGAGGTAACTAGACCTATGGACACCCATTCAAGTCTGCATGTCATACCTGAGGTATCAGGATATAATAAATTAGTATTTGCTTTTGTAAGTAAATGCAATTAAGTAAAAAAAATGGTGATTTTTTTTTTTCCACCTCAACTGATAGCATTCAGTCTCGAAGCACACTGTGCAACATACAGTTTGCTATAAACACATTGCACAAGGGTTTTTTTTGTTGTTGTCAGCTATAGTACCCCCAATTATTCAAAGTTTTGCCAGAGAAATAGAGGTGAGGAAAAATTTAAGGGCTCTGTTAAAAACTAAGGGATTTATTGCTTGAAGTACTTGATAAAAAAGAATGTTTTTCAGTCTGTGAACTAAGAATGAAAGCCATAAAAAATTATGCTCAGTGTCTAGATTAATCTTTCAAAAAAAGGATTAAATTAAAGTGTCTATTCTCTCTACCCAGCATCTGGAACAAACATCACTCCACACATACAAAAGCTGAGTGTAGACTTTTCTTTATAGTTTATAAGGAATATAAACTTCGTATATTGGTTTAGGATGGCTGACAGGACTGACTACAGAACCTGTCCATAGAGAAGGTGGATCAGGTGAAGAACTAAAATTAAGTCAAGAAATGCAGAGCAAGATTTCATCCTTAAGGTAATTGCACTAGAAGGAAATTTAAATGGAAGAATTGAAATGTTAAAAGCTGAAATGTCATCTTTACTTCCTATCTCACTGGATTTTCTCTATCGTTAACATATCTAGAAGTAGGTTTAAGCCTTTTCAAAGTAGAAATTAATAGCAGACTCATTTCTCAGTCTCTTTCTATCTTTCCTTCACACGATGATGTCTTAATGTCTTCTTCCTCAGCATGGGTAAGATAAGATTCTCTTCTTCTGTGCTGCTTATAGCTTCTAAGTGATGGGAGGAAGGTATTCACTAGCTTAGAATGCATTTTGAATTATATATACTGTTGAAGGAAAAAAAGTTGACTCTTCCTGTAACTCGTAAAGATCTCTTATGGCAAGGTACAGTAGCATCTCCATTTTCATGTGATACAGTTTATATTTGATCTGTGTTAGTGTGTGGAAAGTGGAGTTACCAGTCACTTCTGGTTGGAAAATTGTGGACAGAAGATGAACATGATTGCCTTGCAAGCTTAATCTGCTTAATTTATAGGTTAGGTTTTATAGTTGTTTTTTAAAGACATTATATGTGGTTTGCTTTTTCTAGGAATGAATTGGAACACTTACAGATGAAAGTACTTCAGGAACGTGAAAAATACCAGCAGTCTTCTCAATCCAATACTGCCGTTTCATCAGTACCTACGTTCAGTGTGAATGATAAGTTTACATTAAATAAGGATGATGCTAGTTACAGCCTCATCTTGGAGGTGCAGACAGCTATAGATAATGTCCTGGTACAGGTGAGTGTCATTTCGGTCTCGTTGGCTTTCTTGATGTGTGAATAAAACATTCGGAGACTTTCTAGTTTAAAAGGCCAAGTTACAGTATCTTAAGCTTATGAGTCTGAGTTGTTAGAAGAGGAAATTGGAGTGCGTAGCCTTGCAATGTTGAAGTAACTGTTGTAAATGCTTGTTAGGGAACAAATAACAACTTAAACTTTTACTGGAGAACGCAGCATTAGACCTACTACTAAAATAAACCAAAATACTTGATTTGCTAGCAGTTTTCTGTGTATTTTTTGTGCTTGTTTTCACATGTCCCTCATTTAAACAGTAGTTAACTTGCTAAATCTTAAATCAGGTGCAGATTCTCACTCACCAGTTAAGTATCCACTGTAGTGGAAAATTAATTTTAGAATGGTGTGGGAACTTTCAGTGTGGAACAGCATCTGATTTGTGTGCAATTGGTAATAAAAACTCCTGCCAAGTAGAGCAGCCTTAATTAGTTATTCCTCCTACTGCATCAGCTGAAATTAATGTTATCTTTGGTGGTCAGAAAGGTAACTCAGTACCACTACTCTCCTTCTGGGATATGCATGGAGAGAAAAATTTGACAGGGAGAAATTTGTGAGGTGAAATTGCTGTAAGAAATGGGAGAGAACAACTGTAGGATTTTTTTTTTTCACTTCTTAATATAAATCTCATTTTTATGAAGTATGTTGCTAGAGCAGTGCTAACCTACAGCTAATTTGCAGCTCTAAAGTATCTGCTGTTTCCATAGCTAAGTGAGGAATAATGAAATGGTTTAATCTAGCCCTGAACTTAATGTAGAGTTTAGAATTTACAGCTTTTGCTTTGAAGACACATGAAGCAGTATCCTCTGTTCCTCTACTGTGAGAAGACAATAAAACTTTTAAAAAATAATTTTTAGGATGTTGCATATTTGTCAGTGTTTCCTGCTGCTTCTCTGAAGAAATAAAACAGTACCAAATCAAGTAATTAATAATACCCTTTAATTTTTAAACAGTGTTAATTTTAATTTTAATTCCAGTCAGAAAATGCATAGATTCTGTGTCAGAAGCGTTACTGTGAGTAAAAGGATGATTAGTAATTATGTGATGTGATCCTTGGTTTCTTGAATGAATAATGCAATCTCCCTATTAAAATAGGGAAACACTTCAATCATGGATATACATCATGCGTATGATGAAGTGTACTTTCATGTCTGAAAGATGTGAATATAGTTTCATATATGAAAGATAGTTACACATCCTGCACAGAAGTTGTTGTAAGCCAGCTGCACGAGAGTTCAGGGCTCCGTAAGAGAATAAGAGAAAGATCATAATGTTACTCAGGGATTAAGTAATAAGCTGTGTGTCTGGTAGGCTTTTACTTCTTGGATGAAGCAATCATTGCCTCTCTCTTATTAAAATAATTGATGGTGGTCAAAAGATAAATGCATTAGAAGCTACTCAGGAGCTTAAGCTCTTTACTTTTCCTTCCTTGTGTGTTCTGCAGAGTGATGTCCCAATAGACTTGCTGGACGTGGATAAAAATTCTGCTGTTGTTAGTTTTAGCAGCTGTGATTCTGAGGTAAGTAAAACAAAAGAGATTATATTTATAGAGATCATATGATGATTTCTCTTAATACTGTATAGATGGATGTATATATTTGTAATTTTAAATACACTGAGTTGAACTACTCACTTGGTAGTTCTGGAGAGCTCAGATTTCTTAGAAATACTGGAGAATTGGGAGTTAGTGGCAAGTCCTAACATAAGGCAAAGCTAAATATGTGCAGAAGGATGCAGAAGCAACAGCTCTCGTGCTTTTTTTCCTGCCTCATTGAGAACGTACTCGACCCATTCAGCATTGCTCACTGCTCTGGATTTGCCAGTGTTACATGTATTTACTCCAAAGTAATTTAGGTTAAGAACATTCTGTTCCTTACTTACTATGTCTCTTAAAAATCACTTTAGAATGTTGAATATTCTGCTATATGGGGAAGCCGATGTTTAAGTGGTTTTTTTTATGTAATAATTACAAACTTAAAGAATTACTAACAGTGCTTAGGGCTGGGGCGAAATCCAGAAACTGCCTGAACATTACGAAAATCTTCTGTGAAGTCTTTTCCTTGTAACAGTCCTCTAAGTATTTTAATTTTAAGAACTGAATTTGCACATCATTTGTCTACCCTGGAGCTTTCAGCAATTAACTTTATTAAAAAGTTTCTTATCATTCATGATGATTAATTCAGCTTTTTTGTTCTGTTTTGTAACTGATCTTATTTTAGTTTTTGGATGTTGAACTAATATTGCAGATGAGGGGGGCAGACTGACAGATGCATTCTTCAGATGAAAAATAGATACCTGTATAATTTTTATGGTGGTAGTAAAGAGTATAGGACAAGTACTTTCTTCTTATATAGAGAAGTTTTTAAAATCCTACGATTGTTAAAATTGTTTGGAATACTCGGGAGAACCAAAGATTACTTTTTGTATGTTTAACTTTTGTAAAGTAGCTGTGTGTAAATAGCAAAACTTTACAGTACATGTCTACGGTTAAAACAGACCAGTAGGACTTTAATGGATCTACAGACCTGTTTTGTCTTTTTTTTCTGTTGTTTTTTTTCTGTTTACAGCCAAATAGCAACTTCCTTCTTGCGACTTACCGATGCCAAGCAAATACTACTAGACTTGAACTTAAGGTAAAAGGCTCCAATGTATTTTCTGTAATTAATTAATGTTTATGTAGTGTCTGCTTAGGAACAGAGAGATCTCTGCCTGGACTGACTGCTCAGCCTGAGTAAATTAGTCCAGTTTCTACTGCTGATTGTTTCCTGAGAACCTTCTGGTCTGGGGTTTGTCTTCCTTTATATTTATCTGTACATTTCTAAAGGCTTCTAAAAATGCATTACTTAAAGGAGAGCCTGGGGTCCTTCTTCAGTGTCCCTGAGATGAAAGCAGTGGGGAAACCACAGATTGTGAAAATATTTAATTCTGGAGACAGTGTGTGGGTGGAATGTAAAGTGGAGAGAAGCATGGGAAAGAAAGCTCTGGCACTGTTTGTCCTCAGAAGTGTTTAAAGGAAGTTTCACTGGGAATTAACCAGGGAATATAGACTGGATTTGTATTTTGGAGGGGAAGAAAATCTGCTCATTCCATGCTCGTTATACTAAAGGCATGTGGATGTTTTGGGGTTTATTTTTAACAGTCCACCAAATTCACACATTTTGTGACTACGACCAGGGGAAATACTGGAAGAAATGATGATTAGGAGAATCCTGAAGATGTGTACAGGCTCTAGGTTTTCTCTTTATGTAGTCACCTAGCACTACAGCCGCCTAATCTGATACCTGTTTCTGTATGTAAAACTCTCGGTCACTAGATTATCATTAGAAATTTAAGCCTGCAAAAGGTGCCTCAAATGTGGGGAAGTTGGGGGTGGCTATGTGTTTTTTGGTGAAGTTGCAATAATGGACCTAGTGTGCAGAGCTATGACTCTTATTTCCCTTCTTAAAACAGTACTAGTTTGCTTATTGATTCTGAGCAGGTCACTTTATCTCCCTAAATCTCAGCTCTCTTACTCCAATTTCGGGATATGGCCCTGGCCACCTTTACTATTGAAAATATTAGGTAAAGAATAAATAACACAAGAAAAAAAAAAAGACTCAAATGCATTCATGATACACAAAAAGAAAGTGGATCTTTTTTCTCTCCCACTAAACCTTGCTGCTGTGTGTCATCAGAAACACTCTACTGTCACTCTTGCATTTGGATCCTGATGTGAGGGATCTGCACAGTTTCTGCTGCCACCTTGCTGCAATACACCGAGGACCTCCACTGACTTACACTTGCCACCTGGAGTTCATTATATTTTTATATTTTATCTGTGCACNTTGTCCTGTCTGCTCCTCCTTGCAGGTGGGACCTTTCGACGCTTCCGCTGCCGACCCTCCAACGGGCAGAATAACAAAATTACCTGACCTTGGTTGTTCCAGCAATAAGGATAAACAAGGGCCTGTCTGCATACCATTCCTTGATATAATTGGGTCTTATCACTGTGAGACGAAACAGTTCTTTGAACAGTATGCTGTTAATTTCAGAGTTTAGTTAGCTAGAAGAGGCCCAGCTAAGAAAGCAAAATTGTAAAACAGAAAATTGGTTCATTTTACCCCAAACCAGGACACACATGCAGACAGTGCAACTTTTAAGTCTTGGTGATTTTATTTCCAAAGAGAACTCCTGACTAACTTAAGTGTTATTAAGAATGTTGAAGTGGATCTCTTCCTGCAGAACACTGCTTTTTGAGTTCTGAGACCCTATAAAATAGGGTTTATAAAGCAAACCTGTACTCTGATCTGCTCTCTTTTTTGTGTAAAGCTATTTTGGCAGCTCCTCTGCCGCCTTGGAGGGCTGTGTTGGTGCGATAGGTGAGATGCTCCTGTTTCTTTTCAGTTCTGTGTGAGTAGCAGACTTAGTGCAATCTGTGTAACTGGTCTTGGCAGAGAAGTGGTCGATGCATTGTTGTGTCCTCAGAGGCATGGAGAGCGCATATTGTGTCTTGAATGTATTTTTACATCCTGTTTGTTGGGTATTCTGAGGCTTGAACTTAATTCTGGCCTCTTACTTTTCCAAAAATAGCTCAGGAAGCACTTTGATTGCTATGAAGAGACGAATGCATATTGTGAAATTCAGTTTACTCTTCTAAATTCATTGATCTATTCTTTGCTGCCAACTGCTCCAGAATGTATTTTTTTTTTCCTTAATTAAAAACAAATGAGGCCACTGAAGAATTAGAAGCAAGTTACAAACTTTTTATTTGAACTGATCAGAATGTAAGTTGGCAGGTTTTACTGTCTTAGCATTTTGTTCACCAAATATAGCAGCACTTCATGGGACATGACTTCATCTAGTTTTAAAACATTTATCATCTACTCTACAGAGGCACTATCGAGTAAATATAGTACTCTAAACATCCTTGAAGTACTACAGTCTTTCTTCAACGTATTTTGACACAACACAAACCATGGTAAAATAAATCTTTTCCCTTTTGTTCTTTTTTGCACTTTTCTTTCTGCAGGTTCGATCGATTGAAGGACAGTATGGAACACTTCAAGCATATGTAACTCCAAGGATTCAACCAAAAACCTGCCAAGTTCATCAATATCAAATTAAACCCCTTTCGCTTCATCAGAGAACTCACTCCATTGACCACGACAGGTATTTGCAAAGAAAGATCAATTCCTTTTTCTTTTGAAAAACTGAAACACTCCAGGTGAAACAACATTTACTTTATAAACTTAAGTTCATAATTTCTAACCACTAGCCTACAATTTTGAGCTTATAGTTCCTTGTTGTGGGTTTTCTGACAGAAAACGTGGATTCAATGGATTCCTGCTTTGCGTGCTGCTTTTTTTCCTTGTTTTTAGATTATTTTTCACAATAATCTGGCTTATAGTGCAGCCCCATGCGTTAGTATTGCTCAGGGTATGGTAGAGAGGAAACACCCTTACTGTCAGCAACCGCAGCCTTCTCAGTTTCAGCCTCATTCTCCTCTCCACCCTTTTAATGTGATTCTTTTCCATAGCTAATTCAGCACCAAGACTTCTTTTGCCCCTTATCTCTCTGTTAGGAACCTTTTTAAATAGGGTTAGGAACCCTATTTTGAGCAATTTCTACTTGATTTTTCCCTGTCTCAATTAACATCTAGTGCTTCAAAACGTAACTGAAGGACGGAAGGAATGATACCAAATGCTTTTACTTAATGTGCAAATGAGCTGCCATTGTGCTGTGTCTGTGGTTTACAGCATGGGAGACTGTTGAGGCTTTTAGTCACATTTGCAGTGCTGTCAGTTATTTACCTTTGTCAGAAGTTTCAGGTTTAACAACTTGAAACGGGGTATGTCAAAAACTTCCAACTAGTTTCTTAACCGGTTCTGACATGCCTGCTGTGAGAAAAAACTTGAACGCATGTGCAGCTTTTTGTCTTGAAAAGCAGCTTTAATTTATAACACATAATTACGTAGCAAGATGGCTGATTTTACAGGGTGTTGATCAAAAGGAAACCACCAAGTCAAACTAAACATTTTTCATATGGATGCCCAGTGCACTGCTAGTGTCCTTCCTTCATAACTGTTAACCTTTTTTTTTTCTTTTTTTCTTTTTTTTTCAAATTTCATAATGTTGCAGACCCATGAATACACTGACGCTCAAAGGCCAGTTCAGTTTTGCTGAAATTCACTCCTGGGTTGTGTTTTCCTTGCCTGAAGTGCCTGAAAAGACTCCTGCTGGGGACAGCATCACCTATTATTTTCAGAACACCTTCCTGGGTACACAACTTGAAAGTACTTACAGGTAAAATACAAATACTGAAGCACAATGTGACTGTGTTTGGGCTTTTGTCCTTTTCATTCTTGACCAGTCTGCAAGTACGTGTCACACACGTGCTGCTGTTCACCTCCCCACCTGCAGCCCCATCAAAACCCCCGTTAAAGAGAACAGGAATCTTTCCTAAAAAGGATTGTTAAACATTACAGGGGTCAGCACTATCCAGTAATGATGCGACCTGTAATTTGAATAGGGGGTTCCTTGAAGTTGGTCCAAAAACCAAAATTGCCAGGGAGGAAAGCCTTGTTATATTTTTAGGATGGTGGCTTGCTTTCAGAATTTAAAGAACCTTGTTACTAATGTAGTGAAATTATTCTGTAATGCCTGTTGTTTTTTAACTTCCCTGTTTTTTTGTACTGAGGAGCAGAAATAGCTTAAAAGGCATGTCACACTCATGCTAGCAAAGTTGTGAATAAGCATTAAGCTGAAAACCACCTTTTTCTGCAGCTTATATTAGGCAAATATTATTTCCGTGTTCAGTATTCTGTTCTCAAATGAATTAGTTATTATCATCCTTCAGCAAATTCTGTGTGTACACCTGAAAATGGAGATGTAAGAAGGGCAAAAAATTAATTGCTGCAATTATACAGATTCCACCATGCTCCTAGCCTGCCATGTGTGTTGTCTGCTCATAATGTACAAAGTTGGTGGGTGGTGTATTTTGGGGGAAGAGGGGGAGAGGGGTTTATCTCCCTTCTGTAAATGAAACTAGGTGTTGCCATGATAAAACTTAGGAGGAGTGAATGCAGTCAGAGACATCTTGCTTGTATAACCTTAGTGCCACACAGTAAAGATAACTGCTTTGTGTGTGCCTGAGGTTTGGGTACCCTGCTTTGTCTGCTTTACTGGAACAAACTGTTCTCTGACAAGATGACAGTGGGAACAGGGAAGGGGGGAGTAGCACAAGTGTGTAAACAACCACCTGATGAACGGAGCGTCGTTAGGACTTTCATAGATGTTTGTCCGTCATTTGGGCGTTAATTTACAGGTCTTCTGTTTTAACACAAGGACAAATCTAATGCATGTGTGTGTGTTTAAGTTGGTTCATTTAAGTTTTTTTTTTCCCTCACAGAAAAGGTGAGGGGTGTTTTAAGTCTGACAACATTTCTACAATATCCATCCTAAAAGATGTGCTTTCCAAAGAGGCTACTAAAAGGAAGATTAATCTCAACATATCATATGGTAAAACTTTCTTCTCTATTTTTCTGTCCTTGACATAATTTATATTCTTACAAATGGAATATGTTGTGTTCATTTGCTTGTTGGGTTTTTCTTCTTACTCCCTACTAGACATAAATGAAGAATCTGTGAGGCACACGTTAAAGCTTATCCACCCTAAACTAGAGTATCAGCAGCTGTTGGCCAAGAAGGTTCATTTAATAGATGCTTTGAGGGTAAGTGTCTGAACTTCCATGGAGGAATTTTTATGGGGGATTATGTTGTCAGATACCGAGCTGTACAGCTCAAGTCAGATGTGTGTCACACCGGTTTCTGTTCTGGTTCTGTTTCCAGGACGTGTGTTTTTATTACCTGGGCTGATGGCAGACTGGGGCATTTTAGAAGAGGTCTTTACAATTATTTGCTGTCACAAATTGAGTGATACTTTTAGAGTTTACTTTTACCTTCAGACTGTAGCATGTGCTATGCTTTTTAGGATTTAACTTGTAAAAACGAAGGGGTGGTGAAGGGTTTGTGCCTTTATCAGGCTTGATTCTGTAGGGGCTGGGCTGTGGCATGATCCTGCTCTGACAGTACTAAGAGTTGGAAGCTGTAATACCCAGGATTTTGAGAATCTCATCTATGAAATGACAAGCAACATCTGGCATTTCGTTAGAGAACTAGAAAATTAAGCACTTGGAAAATAACTCTTGCTAGTTTAGAAGGGGATTGTCTCGTCTCTGAAGTACGTCCTCCTGTCAGACCCAAGCTTAATTTCTTCTTACTTTTATGCTCTTCTGATACTGAACTGCTGTTAATCTGTATGATTTAAAATTTCTTTGAGGAATTGCAAGTTCATGAAGGAAACGTGGACTTCCTGCTACCAGAATACCGCAGCATCTTGGAGGAGGCAGATCAGCTGCTTGAAGAATACAAGAGACAACCTGCACATCTCGAGAGACTTTACGGTTTGTTGATCAATCCAATGTCTTATTTCAATGCAGCTTAGTGTCCAGAGAGCACACTGGATGTGACTGAAATAGTTCTGAAGTCCAGATTAGTGGAATTGAAATAATTTGATAAGTGGGTACATTTGGGTAGCTTCAGGATAGCAGTAGGTATGTAAATGTATATGTCTGTCTGGCCATGCAGCCCAGGCTGCCTGTGTACACTGTGGTTTTGATCATAAAAATCTGAAGTTAAAGGTGAGGCGGTAAAAGCGAGCACGTCCTGGAAATGGTTTGTATCCTACTACAAACTGTGAGTAACTCTTCAAAGTTTCTCCAGAATTGTTCACTGGAGCACTTCTAAAATTGATTTGGCATCACAAGTGTATCACTGAGATGAAAAATACCGGGATTATTTGGCAGTGACTTCTCGATTTTTTTTTTAACAGACAGCTTTTTATGTTCAGATGATCCTTGTCTTTATGGACGTGATGAGGACCCTATTCAAATTCCAGACTGCGTTTAAGAACGTGTACCCATTACATGAGTGGTTATGTTCTGGGTGGTTAAATTTTGCAAATCATCAGAGAGAAATGCACATAGGGTGGGAGGGAGGCTCGTAGAAGATGATGTAATTGAGTGAAGGAAATTCTGTCACCTCCTCTGGTGTTCCCCGTGCAGCTCCAGCTCAGAGAACCTCTGCCAGACGCCGATGCAATAATGCGGTGGCTCTGCAGGGTCAGCAGAGCCCTCAGCACCCGCCCTGCGGCAGTTCTCCCTCTTCAGCGTTTCATGTGTGTTTCTTGTAAGGCAAAAACACACACTTTGGAATGAAGCTTTGGAATCTGGGCAGTTCTAACAGCATTTGGGGTTTGTGTGAAAGGGGAGATTCCTGTTTAGAATGTGAAGTTTAAAAAGAATCTTATCTCAATCTTGAATCATCTGGAGTAGCTGGTGTGTAATAAATGAGTTAGGAGTAGTGATACTTCATAACAAAACCAAGGCAAATAATTCCTGGGATTTTTCTGTTGCAGGTATGATCACAGATCTCTTCATAGACAAATTTAAATTCAAAGGCACCAATGTGAAAACTAAAGTTCCTCTTCTTCTGGAGATTCTGGACGGCTGTGATCAAGATGGACTGATTTCATTTTTTGAGGCTGCAGCCTGACAAGGAAAAAGCAGAGTTGTTTTGGTGGAGTTTTTTTTTTTTTCATTTCAAAAATCAAGGCAGTTCAATATCAAGCAAGAACTTTTTACGAAAAACTTTTACTTTTCTGTTGTACTGTTGCCACTTAGGTTTTACGCGTATTTATTAAATCATCCTGAAAGCATTAGTTAACTTCAGATAAACTGCTGTGTGTGTTCCGTGGGCGCGGGGTTTCCCTGTAGGTGCTGAAGTAAACTTAATTGGCTGTAAAAAATCTTTTTGGGAAAACCATTTCAGTGCTGGGGGAGACCACCGCAGGGAGTGCTCTGTGCTCCCCTTGCGAGAATGCAGAAACCAGATGTAGAAGAGATCCATGTACTAAATCCCTGCGCATTTTAGGCTGAACGGTGCTACTTTTCAAGCTGTGCTTCAATTCTTGCTGGGAGGGTGGGTGGCGTTACACTGCCTTCCCGTGTCTGCGGGGAGCTACGGGAGAGCTGGGGAGGGGCTCTTTGTCAGGGAATGCAGTGACAGGACAAGGGGTAATGGTTTTAAATTGGAAGAGGGGAGATTTAGATTAGATATTAGGAAGAAGTTCTTTCCTGTGAGGGTGGTGAGGCACTGGAACAGGTTGCCCAGGGAATTTGTTGATGCCCCATCCCTGGAAGTGTTTAAGGCCAGGATGGAGGGGGCTTTGAGCAACCTGCTCTAGGGAGAGGTGTCCCTGCCCAGGGCAGGGGGGTTGGAACTCCATGACCTTCAAGGTCCCTTAAAAAAAAGACATGAAATTATCCCTGCGCCACGCGCCCCCG
>VXBW01006651.1:3013818-3037762 GCA_013400375.1 Thinocorus orbignyianus | reverse complement strand
CCGGCCGCCCAGAAGGAGAAGGATTATGAGGAGGAGGCGGCGGCGGCGCTGGGGCTGAAGGCCGCCGTCTGCGTCCTGGGGGAGCGGCGGCCCCTCGCCCCCCTGGGCAACGCCATGGAGCTGAGCTTCGGTAGGTGGGACCCCGCGGGGGGACACCAGCACCCCCTGCCCCGGGCCGGGGTGCGCCCCCTGGGGCCCGTCCCGCCGCGGGGCCCTTTCCCCGGAAAGCGCGGGGTGAGCGGGGCTGGGCGGAGGAGTTTGCGAGGGAACGGTTTCCAGAGCAAACTGGCGGAGCGCTGAGATCCTGAAGCTGTTGGGGTTGTACCCTGGTCTGGTCCCCCTCGGAAGATACCTGTCCTGTTGCCGAAACCGATCTGGTTCCTTCGAGCTTGCCATTGCAATACATGAGATTTTAAGCCCAGCACTTGAGCCTTTCCTCAGCGGTCCTCTGCTCTTTGTAGGCAGTTCATGCTTTTAATTTAAACAAGGATGAGGAATAATGGCTATAAGCTAAAGGAGGGTAGATTTAGATAGCTATAGGGAAGGCATTTTTTTCTCTGAGAGTAGTGAAATGCTAGTTCAGGTTGCCCAGAGAGGTGGTCAGTGCCCCATCCCTGGAAATGTTCAAGGTCAGGTTGCATGGGGCCCTGAGCCAGCTGATCTAGCTGGAGATGTCTCTGTTCATTGCAGGGGGGGTGAACTAGGTGGCTTCTTAAAGTCCCTTCCAACCCAAACTGTTCTTCTATCAGTACTTCACAAGAAAAACCAGATTACAGACAAGAGGAGCAGGCCTTGGGGCCTCACCCCACTCACCTCTGTAGAGTTAGAGGGGACTTTTACTCAGGCAGAACCTGGGACTTAGTGGATTCTGTTCCCAGGCAATACTTTGTCCTGGTACAAGTGTTTTGAGCTCTTCACAGTATGTAAGAAATGGAGCTGTTGGGGCCATTTCCTGTAACACATGCGTGACTGTCTGAGGGCTGGGCACCGTGGTCCATTTCTGCATTCCCTGAAAAGCTCTGGTACTCCAGCTCTGGTTTATGCTGTAATAACCAAGCTTACAGGATTCACATATGTGTAATAAGGTAACACAGGGTGCACTGAGCTCTACATAGAATCATAGAATGGTTAGAGTTGGAAGTGACCTTAAAGATCCTGGAGTTCCAACCCCCATGCCACGGGCAAGGACACCTCCCACTAGAGCAGGTCACTCAAAGCCCCATTCAGCCTGGCCTTGAACACTTCCAGGGATGGGGCATCCACAACTTCCCTGGGCAACCTGTCCAGTGACTCACCACCCTCACAGGAAAGAATTTCTTCCTAATGTCCAATCCAAATCTCCCCTCTTCCAATTTAAAACCATTACCCTTTGTCCTATCACTAGACTTCCTGACAAAGAGTCCCTCCCCAGCTCTCCTGTAGGCTCCCTTCAGATACTGGAAGGCTGCTAGAAGGTCTCCCCGGAGCCTTCTCTTCTCCAGGCTGAACAGTCCCAGCTCTCTCATAGGAGAGGTGCTTCATCCCTCTGATCGTCTTGGTGGCCCTGCACTGGACCTGTTCCAACAGGTCCATGTCCTTTCTATGTAAGAGGACTCCAGAGCTGGACACAGTACTCCAGGTGGGGTCTCATGAGTGCAGATAATAATGAAAGACACATAATCCCATCCCATTATTCTTCGGGGGAAGAAGAGAACGGGGAATGGGAAGCTTCCCTGTTGCAGTAATGTTTTGGCCTCTCTAGAGCCTCCTCTGCTCCTGGTCTAGTTGAGTGAGAGCCTGCCCTCCCTGCCGGCCTAGAAGGCAGGAGACCCAGCAGCCCTGGGGAGCCACCGCTGATGTGCTACAGGATGGGGTTCCTGTGCTGCGAGGGAGGGGTCTGACTGTGCTGTTTTAACATGGCTGTTGTTTTCTTCTTAGATTCTCCAAGTATTATGGATATTTCAATAACCTCAGAAGCAGAAGAGAAAAAACCAAATGTTAATAACGTGCCAGACTATATTAGCGATATCCATACATACCTTAGGGAAATGGAGGTGAGCTGCTGTCTCTTTTCTTCTTTGCATATAGCTTATGGGGGAGAAATTTGGGTTTGAGAAAAGCACCTGAACATTAGTTACTACTACAGTGACTAAATAAAATCTTGCTAGAAATAAAGAAATAAGATGCTGTTTCCACTCCTGTGAACACAAGACTGGTTTCTTGTGATAAAGTTGGTTGTGCCATGCACTGAACAGAAACTGGAAAGCTTGATTATGGAAATATGATTTACTGATCTTAGACTTACCATTGTTTACTTCTGATCCATTTAAACTGTGGCAAACAGCAGGGAAGCAACTGCTTAAGCTCTGAGTTTGAACCAAGTGCAAATCTTATCTGTCATCTAAACCTACAGGTGAAGTGCAAGCCTAAAATGGGTTACATGAAGAAGCAACCTGATATCACAAACAGCATGCGGGCTATCCTTGTGGACTGGCTGGTGGAAGTTGGAGAAGAATACAAATTACAGAATGAAACCCTGCACTTAGCTGTGAATTACATTGATAGGTTTCTTTCTTCAATGTCTGTTTTGAGAGGAAAACTGCAGCTTGTGGGTACTGCAGCTATGCTGCTGGCATCGTAAGTGAATTACTTGATTTAGAGTTCTGCCTGCTGGTCTTGCACAGATGGAAATTTTGCAGCTATTGCACTTCTGTTGCCTATAGCCAGGCTGAGTCAGGAGGGCTTCACACTAGAAGAGAAACCAGGCGTTGTCCACCTAAAAGCTTGGCAGTTTGTATGGATCTCTGTGAGCAAGGTTCTAGGCTGGTTTGTAGCGTGCCCTGATGTGAGGATTCGCTACTTGTAGCTGCAGCAGCAGCAGGCTTACAAATGGTATTTGAAGGAACATGCACAAGGCACGTGAAAAGAAAGTTTTGCTTGTGCCATTTATTAGTTTAGGGAGTTGTTCTGGAATTTCACTGCCTTTGATTCCCAAATTGTTTAGTGCCAAAATATCGTGCTCCAGTAGCTCTATAATTTCAAATTCTGCTAATTCAAGAGCTACAGAACCAAGTGCAGCAAACTTATTTGGTAACAGTGTTCAGCTGCTTCACGAGTCAGAATTTAAATTAGCATGCTGGCTTTCTTTAAATGTTGCTGGTTACCTGGTTTTCTAGTACTCCATTATTTGCTCACATCTTTTTCTCCTTTCAGAAAGTTTGAAGAAATCTACCCTCCTGAAGTAGCAGAGTTTGTCTACATCACAGATGACACCTATACCAAGAAGCAGGTTCTGAGGATGGAGCACTTAATTTTGAAGGTTTTGTCATTTGATTTGGCAGCTCCAACGATCAACCAGTTCCTCACCCAGTATTTCCTACATGAGCAGACAAACGCTAAAGTAGAGAGCCTCTCCATGGTGAGTAGGAATTGCTGGCTCGGCCTGGGTAACTAGAGAGTTCTGTTACTATTAATGCACTTCCCAAGCTCAGTTTCCAAGTCCCAGTAGAAAAGAAAAGAAATATTAGAGGATTCTTCAGTCCAGGCTTCCCTGCTTCCTCCTGTTTTTAAATGTTTGTCTCTGGGAGAGTTCTGGAGAGTGTGTTTGTTGTGCCACAAGCTCCTCCAGAGGTGCTGCCTCAACACTGCAGACTAACAAACACCCCTCTTGCCACTCCCTGAGATGCTCCGTTCCTGTCACAGGCAGGCACTTGGCCTGGCCCAAGCATGCACAGAGTGGGCAGAGATTCATGAACTTTTATGAATAACTGCTAGATGTTTCCCTCTTATCTAAAACTTCAACACCTACCCGCTCACGTTGGCTAAAAAGGACTTTTGTTAGGGTTTTCCCCTCAACAAGCAGTGAGCTGTAAATCCAGAGGCTAATTTCTAAAGCAGAGCACAGATGAGGTTTCAGCCAAAGTTACACTGAATGTAAGTGAGTGGCAGGTGCCAGAGCTCCTACATGGAAGCCTCTGTCTCATCATGCAAAGCTCAGACCTCCCTGCTCTCTTCCCTCTATGTCTTATATACCTCCAAATATAAAATGTGGTGTTGAGAAGGCATGCACTGGGGATGCTGTCTGACAGCAGCTAACAGCAAGCTAGTAAAAGCTATTCTTCCAACTGACAGCAGGACAGGAAGCTTAAATTAGGGTTCTAGGGCAGCTGCTAAATGCTCTTCTACTTCCTTTGGGAAGCAGATGACTCCCTCTCTCTTGTTGCCCTTGCAGTACCTCGGGGAGCTGAGTCTAATTGATGCTGATCCTTACCTGAAATACTTGCCATCAGTTATTGCTGCTGCAGCGTTTCATCTAGCAGGCTACACCATCACTGGACAAACCTGGGTATGTAGCACTAAAACAGTTTGAGCCTTCGTTCATCTCTAGCATTATCCATACACAGTTCTGAATCCTGGGGCTGGGACTGCGGGAACCAGCAGCCCCAGGCTGTTAATTTGGGATTGTTCCCTGTGGTATTTAAAAAAGGCAGGGGGAACAACACAGGTTTTCCCAGGAGGAGGAGGCATCTGCTGATGGACTCTGTTCTGGTGAGCCTCCTCAAAGCTGGAAGCAGCTTCCTTGTGATGAAGAAAGTGGGCAGTAAGAAAGCCTAAGCACTGGGGGCAAGGAATAGTTGCTTAGAATATGATGATTATCAGGATTGTTGTAAATCTACATTAATTGCTTAAATCTGAGCAGTGACTATTAAAATTCTTTCTGCTTGGGAAAGCGGCGCTCTGCTCATCTGTTACAACAAGAGTTGCAACAGGAAGCTTAGAAACTCCACCAGTGGCCGTCAGCGTAAGTGAACAGAAACCTTCACATGTCCCTCTTCTTTCCTTTTCCCCTCAGCCTGAATCCCTGTGCAAAGTAACAGGCTACACCCTTGAGGACATCAAGCCTTGCCTCATGGACCTACACCAGACCTACCTCAAAGCAGCACAGCACACACAACAGTCCATAAGGGAAAAGTACAAGAGTACCAAGTGAGTATCTGCTGAGGCGCAGGGGAAGCTGGGTGTGACAACACCAGAGCTGTCCTGGCACCTAACTGCTGAAATGGGGGGGCAGTGGAGGGGTGGGTGAATCCCGAGTCTTCAGTCAAGACTCAACCAAATCCACCAGCACCAAATAGTGACAAGACTCGCCAGGTTTATGCACATGGTTCTGTTGAGCAATGCTTTATGTTCACCGCCAGGTGAGGAATTTTCTTGCCCTTCCTCCAGCTGGTAGGCAGGAGATGGTACCTAATGCTCCTAAGCTAACAAACATAAAAATCTGTGTTGGTGTGGCAGCCAACAAGCCCCCAGATGTCTCCTGCCTCGTGAAAAATGTGCTTGGCTGCAGCACAGATGCTGTCCTTTACAGCAGAGCGCCCTTTGAGCAAGATGACATCCTGCATCTTTTTCTTTCTCCCCTGTAGGTACCACGGAGTATCGCTTATTGACCCGCCAGAGACACTAAACTTGTTGTCATAATCAAGAGACTGATCTTTTTTACAAGATGTATATTGCAGGAGAATGATGTACAGTATGAAACATGGTTCAAATTTCTAGATGGGATCACTCAGAATATTAATGCAGGTTTTAATGAGCTTAACTATGAATTTAGTTTTATGTGGTTTTACTGTAAATCTTTTGTACATGCTCAAATATTTAGCTGGGGTTTTATAAAAGTGTTCTCTTCCAAGCACGGAATTAACCATGCAGACCAAGTGCAGTCAGAGACTGCTGATCTAATTACAGACTGAACATGAACATTAGCAGCGTGTTATCACAGTAGGGCTTCTTCTCCTTCCAAGTAAGAACAACTTGGACTCCACAGCAGTATTTGTAGCATTTTTATAACGTGTAGTTAAAACTGAGGTGTAGTATAGATCCAAGATGGGGCTTAACTGCTTGAGTACTAGCAGGAACTACATAGCGATGAGAATGCCGTGCTGGAATTGGCTCTGGGGAAGCTCTCTGGGAGGTGCCAGTTACTGGGAGCTTGGATGGCTCTCTCTCACATACTGCCAGGTCTCCCTCGGGTTAAAGGCTAAAACCAGAGCACCGCTTCATTCTTCTCTCTTCCAGTACGTAGGAAATTCCCTTGCTATAGGTATTTTCTAGTCAAAGTGTACTAATTTTTAAAACCGTGGAGTTCTGAACTGATGCATTAACTGTCCTAAAAGCCCACTGATGCCTACTAAAATAATTATAGTCACGGGCCTGCTCGCCTTGTACCTCTTTAGGGGCAGTGGAGGGAGTAAACCGCAGGAGGGTGGCCTTCTGTTCTCTGTCCTCAAGAAGAGGGGATGTCTTCTGGGGTGGATGGGCTACGTGCAGAGTTCTGCATGTCCCTCTTGCTTGGCAAGGGTTCCTCTGTGGCATGCAGCAAGAATGGAGACCAAGTGGTCTTATTTTTCCTTAGTTCTGGAACTGTTACATGAGCAAAGTGGCACATAACTGTCCCCCTGTTCTCACGCCGCTTGCCTTCAACCTGTGTAAACGGAGCGATGCTGCCCTGTACCTGCTGTTCTTTGCATGTGAGCAGTGAGCGCACGGAAGTGGGTTTAATTAAGCCATTTCCAGTTTGGCTAATAAACACCTTTTACATCTGATGTTGGTGATCTTGCCAATACCTTCAAACCACTGAGGTTACTGCCATTTTCAACTGGCATTCGTTTCTAAAGCTCTTTGGCACAGGTGAAACCTGCACCGCCTCAACTTGAAGCTGATTCAACACTGTCCATCTGCTTGTCTGGACAGCCAGTGGGAGCAGTATCAGCTCTTTCCAGATGTCAAACAGCTGTTTCGGTGTGGGCTATTTATTTTAAATTTAGAAAGAAAATCACCAGCCCTCTGTCAAGCTGACAGATGTGCACGAGAGTGAGGCAACTTGTGTCTCAACTCAGTAATTAAAAGCGTGGTGTTCTGCCCACACCCCTGCTCTGCAGCCTCCATGAAACAGCTCAGTTACAAACCCTCTCCAGTCACAACTAAGGAATGCGACTAATTAGCTGCCTTTTTTGGCCAACCTGAGCTTTTTAGGATGCACTTTGACTTTTCTGTGTGTTCTGATTTTTAATGAAGAACTGTATTTCATTGCTCTACTATGTTGGTTCTCCAACAGCCTTTATTTAGCTCTGCAGTAGGGTGCCACTGGAAAGCTAAAACTGGTTGAGGAAAACCCTGCACAGTGTATCATGTTTGGTGCCTGCTGCTGGGAATGAGGAGAGGGGCTGCAGGTGACAGGAACTCTTGCTGCAGTCGTAGCATCAGCT
The DNA here is from genome assembly GCA_013400375.1 of Thinocorus orbignyianus. Taxonomy (NCBI): domain Eukaryota; kingdom Metazoa; phylum Chordata; class Aves; order Ciconiiformes; family Thinocoridae; genus Thinocorus; species Thinocorus orbignyianus. The sequence goes on along the minus strand of VXBW01006651.1, from coordinate 3,030,518 downwards.
TGTGACCTGGGAAGGGCAGCTCAAAACGCTGCCCGGCCATTACTCTTTGAAGACTCCAGAGCACAGTGCTCCTCCTGAGAAGCTGGGTACTGCTTTCCCCTTCTTTTTAGTGGTGTATGCTGCAAACTTTCCAAGACTGCTGCCGAATATGAAGTAACGTGAAGGAATTTTTTTGGAATTATTACAATTACAAATTATTTTCCCCCCAAAAAAGCAAGCAGCAGTACTTGAGTGAAATGATTACAGCGGTTTATAGAATTAGTTTACTGCTTAATTAGATGTCTCCTTACTCTGTTTTCAATGGAAGCTCTGTTACTGTTCCCACAGCAGAGAAAAATTCTCCCCTGCTCCCTGAGCTTTACTTTTCAAATACTGCTACGACTTCCTCTGCAGCCTAACAAAAATGCTTCGGTCATGGGCTAGTAGCTCTGCCCAGTGTGACCATGTTCCTCCTTCCTCAGCAGCACCTCCTGCTGCTCTGAGTACTGTCTTTTTCCATTGTCTCATTTTCCAGCCAGTATGGGATAATGCCAGTTCTCGCTACTAAGCTTTCAAAAAAACATCCCAGGTTGTGCTGTACTAGTTCTACCTACTCCATTTAACTTCTAGTCCTCTCAAAATAAAGCCTGTAAGGAACAAACTATCAAGTGTGAAGAGAGAAACAGCAGTACAAGGAATATTGTTCTTTTTCCTGAAGAGGTTCGTGGTACTGCAGAACTAAGAAGAACCTGGATCTTCACCCGTTCTTGTCCTCCCAAGAGTGACTCTGGGCAGGAAGAGCTGACACTAAGAAAATGCACTGGTTTCGCTCCCGGGGGAAGGCAGCTTTGTGTTTGTCCCTTTCTGCAAGAGCACAACTGGACTACAGTTTTCTTGGCTGGGAGCAGTTTATCCTTTTCTTTCTTTTTTTAAACATTAAATTCTAAACCTGATTTGGGGAATGCAGTACCTGCAACAGCCACTTCTCTCCTGTTCATATTTCTTGAAATACTAAGGCCACATGTAAAATAGTCCTACTTTGCTCCTGTAAATATGTGCATGTTTCCAGTTTGACTTGGTTTTCCAACAAAGCAGCTGGGGCAGGTATTCTGGAAACCTCCCCATCTCTTCGCTTTGCCCAGTTCTAAATCCAGAGCATCATTCTTTGAATACGCTTCAAGAAACATTCCTGTCTGTTGCATGTAATATTTAATTAAACTTTTTAAGAAACTCCATTGCTGAAGTATGAGTTGCTTCTCTGTGGCAGTTCTATGTTGTTTTGTTAAATATATGCATTTCTGTTGATTTTTATACACAGGGGTTTCAGTGAAAGGCAAGATGTGTGGCCTGGGCAAGAACGTTTCGAGTCACAGCACACCCTTTCCCCCTGTAAGGGTGAAGCAGTTCCAAGGCGTGGCAATAGCCACCTTCATGAACAGGAGCTTTCCCTGCCATTAAATCTGAGCCATAATACCCTTTAGCACCTGAACTCTGACTGTACCCAGCTCATTTCAGTAATGGCAGACTATTTTGTTAAGAAAACTGCATCTTACCTCCGCAATTCAAGTTATAAGCTTGAACCACCTCAAGTTCTAACTAATTTGCTGCTGCAGCTGGATATAAACCCCAGAATTTCACTTACATGCCATTTTTTTATTTAAAGCTGTATACAACAGTTTTATAAAATATACATAAAAGGACGAGCAGATACGGGGTGGGAGGAAATAAAATTATCAACAAAAGTAAGTTCAGTAACAATGAATTACACTGTTTTTCTGAAGGAGGGGTGATGGCTTTAATGAGCAGCTCTCTTCTTTTTTCTCCTTTTGTTAAATGCTTTCTTAGTTGTAGTTTCCTGTTTGGGGGTGGTCTGTGCTCTGTGAGCAAAAGACATTCGTATCAACGAAATGCACCAGTTTTATTTGAAAAGAACAGAAGCTGCTCACCCACAGCCCTGCAACCATCCACCACGGTCGGTGTGAACTTAGACTTGGTATCTAGAAAGTGTACTATGTCCATGGCGAGTGCAGGGATACAGCAACACGCCTCACTTACTGGAGAGAAAATGTAAGATTTGCTGTGGGGGAGCATGTAGAAACTCTGCAGCATCTCCAAGGAAGAGCTGGCTCTCACCGCTCTCGCTCCCTTTGGAGTGATTAAGATTAGCCAAATATCTGTAACCCACTGCAGACAGCTGCAGGGCAGCCGGGATGACCCGCCTCTTAGGACAGGAGCAAATGGATCCAGATTCACACTTCCCCACCCCAGCTATCTGTGTAGTCCCTTTGATCAACTGAGACCTTTCTTGGCCTTGCCAAAATCCTGTGCTTCCTGAAAATATTCCTAATTTCACACACTGGTTACCTTGTTTTCCTCGGTAGTTCCTGTGGTTCCAGAATGACAACTTCTTCCTCTTCACTGTCGGACACTACAATGGGTTCATCTAAGAAAACAATAAACCCGCAAACTGGTGATCAGTTTTGTACAAACAACTTCTGTAACTCCTCACCACAGCATTTTTAAAGAAACATTCAGGGTGGATAGTGTTTAATTTGGAGCCCTCTGTCTAACTACAGAAATTAAGTTTTTCTGTTGAAGACAACAGAAGCGACCAGGTAAAATAAAGCAGCAAATGGGCGCAACTCCCAAGCGAAAAGTGGGTGGCCTTTCTTGCCAAGGACCTTTGTCACATTTGACTTCTAGACTGTTTAATCAAGTGATACGATACACACCTTTGCTATCAAGGGGAATACTTACCCCTCTTAGTTTCCACCACTGTACTTGTATCCTCAGCTTCCATTTTCTGCCATTCAAAAGCAGTAGCTTCACTTTCACCTTCCTCTTCCGCTGCTTCTTCCCCTTCAGATTCTTCAAGGTCCCCCCAAGAGTTCTCTATTCCCTCCCCAATTTGGGCTGTCCCAGGAGTGTGCAATATTGGTGTGGTAAAACTGAAGTTGTTAAGGAAAAATCTTGGTTTGCCGCTAAATGCTTTGTATTCTGAGAGCAAACCAGTTGGGTTTGAAGCTGTATCTTTTCTCCTGAGGGGAGAACATCCTTAAAGGGGAGTTGAGAAAGAGAGTACTACTTCTCCAGTTACTTAACAGTCACTTCAGACCTCAGTTTTATGCTTTATGCTAAGAATTAAGTTGCCTAAAACAGTTAGAACCCAAACCAGTATGACACTGATGTTTCCTCTGCAGGCTGTCAAGCTACCTAAGCCGTGAGGAACCTTGGATGCGCATTTAGCTCCTAGTGCAGGGGGTGGAAAGCCTGATTTTCCCCTGAACAAATACCACAGAAAAGATACACTTCTGAAGGAGGCTCAGCTTTCGTGATGATTTCTTCTGCTTGTTCTTCCACGTCGTTAGTATCAACAGCAGCACTTTCCATTTTGAAGGCAGTGATCTTTTGATTTGGTATAGACTCTGCGAAGCCAAACTTCCCACCTTCTTTCCTAGTGATTCAGTGACAGACACTATTTCAGGATGTTTTACGCTTAAAAATGCTTTTTCTTTTCAAGTTCAAATATTTAAGTACTTGCTATTTAAAACAAACACTAGTGAAAAAAAAACTGCCATTCAAACTACAGGCTGGCATTACTTTTTAGTATGTTTCTTAAAAATACCCATTTCCCTTCCTTTCCAAAACACTCACCTAACTTTCTGGTCGTTTTCCAGGGCTTTTTGAATTAGTTCTGTTATTTCTGCAACCTTAACAGCTGTTATTTTACTGCATCTCAGAACCTGTTTGTTACACATACAACAAAAGTTTACAATAATGAAAGCAAGATGCTTTTTAACTGTAAAACATCATATGAGTCACAAACAAAATAAAATACAACACCTCAGTACGAAGCACTGGATACACCAGTTGATGCAACAGGTTCATACAACAGGCAACCCCCCATGGCAGGGGGGTTGGAACTTGATGACCTTTAAGGTCCCTTCCAACTCTGACCATTCTATGATTCTGTAACAGCCTCCAGCTCTTCATGACAGCGCAGCCTGAATTAATTTACAAACTCCCTCAGCCAAATCTCAGGAGAAAAAAAAAAAAAAAAAAAGCTGTGTATCTGACCAAACACTGCTCTTCTTCTATGTCTCTTCTACAGCATGATGCACAGTAGGCTGCTCTTCCACCAGGATTAAAAATACATAATCTTTTCCAATTACATCAGACAGGTAATTGATTTCTTAGCTTCCAAATGTCAAGGGTACTTCACTATCAAGATCAGAGCACAGGAACTAGTTTATATACAAGAGAAAAGACTGGTTAAGGCAAAACTTTACCTGATCCTTTACTAGCATAATCCCTCCGCTGGACTGCATGGTACAAATTTCACGGTGTTTATTCATGGCAATCACAAGGACACCATCCATCACACGTTCCTCACGCTCACTCGGATCCACCAATAAATAGATCCTAAATTAAACGCAACAGTAAAAAATCGTGGCAAGTTACTATCCTGAAAAACTGTTTAAAACAAACTGGTTTACATACACATAATTCATCATAACGGGTATAGTCTCCTCCCAGAAGTTTTCTACACCACTGGTGGAAAGCTGCTGCTTACTCACACTGCGCAGAACACAAATATCTCCCTGTGGCATCCCACTTCAAATAACATGTCTTAAGAAACTGGCTTGTCAATATAAAGATATAATATTTTTTTGACTCTTCTACGTTTAAAATCAACTCTGCAGAATTGACAATAAGCCGGCCCTGTCAAAAGACTTAAAAACTTTACCCTTGCTGGAAGAAGGCAAAACTGACACAGATCGGCATGTGGTGGATACTCAAGGGGACAGGATCGCGCTCCTCAGGAGTGTACTGTGAGAAGAATTGGCCCGAAGACAATTATTTACAAGACACATTTAATTGTGAAACAACATACTGTACAAAGATATTTAAAGAAGTTTAAAAAAAAACAAACAACCAAACAAACAAAAAACAAACCGCAAAGGAAAAAAAGGCTAACAAATGTTTAGTCATCTAAGTATCAAAAAAAAAATATATCTTTTTAACTCTTCTTGTGCAGTTCTTACAGTTTACTACCTACATCATTAAATACAGCACATTCATCAGCCTTATACCTGATTTGGTTGAAATACTCTAAAATGCATTTACAATCAGTAATTGTAAAACCGCAAAAGTAATCTTTTACAATCAGTATTAGCATGAACTGAGGTTGATAAAATTCCGTATTCAGCAGGCTTCCCTACTATCCTTTCAGATTTTGAAGCCCTAAAAGCTAAGTATCTTGGAATTTATCTGCTTACACAAACACTTAATTCTCCCTTTTAGACAGAAGCAAATCGCTACTTGCGGTGCCACAAAGTTCATCTGGCAGAACTCACCACAGTCACTTCCTCTCCTTGCACAGACACATCTGGTCTGCGAAAGTGACACAGAGCTACAATCCCTGCTATGCTGGCAGCATCAATAATGTTCCCATCATGATTTAACAGGTGCAGATCCAGACGAATTTGCCAAACCTGAGAAAAAGCATACACAACTGCTTAGTAATTTGTGACATCATTCTAGGGAAATTACTGTTTTTCAAAACAACTTCATTTTTTGAACCAGAGAAAGAACCAGCATATATTCTTCAGGCCTTTGCTTGGAAAGATGAAAGATCTCAGTCTATTTCAAGACACTCAGTGTGCTAGATTTAATTGTGACAAAATACATAAGACCTAAGTACAATTTAAACTTCATTCTGCAAATAAATATTCAATTGTGCAGGGTTCCAAGTACTTCAGAAAGCCTTTGTATATACGTACAGTAAAAATATCTCTGAAGTCAGATATGTGGATCTTTACATTAACCTCAGAATTTCTAGTTCCCAAAACAAGATTGAGACCACCTTAAAAACAGGCTATATGCATCTTTTAGTCTAAAACCACTTAAAATTAGTACGTTTTCATACCTTTTCACCAGCAACAATGCAGAGAGATTCAGTATCTATACATTTGGAATTTCTTAGGCATCGTTCTATTAGTCTGTTCAGTCTCACCAGTAAATCTGATTGCCTGTTAAAACAAAATTAACCCCAAGTGAACATGATTCATACATTATAATCACACCTATAAGAACAGTGGCTCTTACATCACCCTTGCTTTGTCCAAGAAAGCTACATACCTGCCAGGCTCAAAACCAGGCGCGGCCATCGGTGAGAGCTCAAGATTGAAAAAAAGTATACCTTCTGTAGGCCGATTCGGCTTGGGGGGAACAAGTTCACATGAAACTTGTGCAAGAACCCTGCAAAGATAATTAAGCCACTAAGTTACAGAAATTAACTGGAAAAAAAACTCCTCCTACTACAAAAAAAATACATGTTTTGAAAAAGCCCACGTTTAGGATTTTAGTTTGTGTTTCTCACTCCTGACATTTTTTTCATTCAGTGCCTGTCATACATATGTAAAGTCTGGTCAATAACTGAGAAAACTAAATGTAGAAATTAGAACACAGAACAAAATAGACTCAAGCACATGAGAATCTATAACTAAATGTTTACGTAAGTGTATATATTCCACTTTTCCACATACAAAAAAGAGCTGTTTGATGGCTGTTTGTGGAGGAGTGCAGAATATAATGCGAGATCAGCAAATAAAGGGATGAAAGATTACGATAATTTTGAATTTTATAAATTATTTTAATCGACTACCAACACGGGAACTCCATCCCTTCCCATTTCTCCTCTAAGGTCTTACCCTTGAACTGCTGCAATTTTTAGGATCCAGGCCTTAAAAGCTATTTAATGTTATCCCAGCGGGTTTTCAGCCTGATAGGCTCCCCTCAGGCGGCGGGGCGGGCCCAGCCGCCGCTCTCCCCCCGCACCCACCTGGTCTTCCCCAGCTCCACGATGCAGCAGCCGTAGTCGGCTCCGAAGGAGATCCGCACGTTGCGGTAGTCATAGCACTGCCGCCCGTCCAGGCGCTGCGGGCCCAGAGACACACACACCGGTTAGTGCGCCACAGCCAGGCCGCGGAGTCCGGCCTACCCCCGCACGGCGGCCGGGGACGACCCACGCCAGCCGCCCACCCTCCCCCGAGCGAGGAAGGGGAAAGGGGAAGCGGAAAGAGAAGCCGTGCCCGCACCTTCCTCTCCTGGATGGCTCGCAGGAGGAAGCGCCGCTCGCAGTTGGAGAGCGGGGTCGCCTTCATGGCCGGCCCTCAGCCGAGGTGCGGCGCGCGATGGGTAACCGCCGACCTCGCGCGTCATCGGCACGCGGCGACGGCGGCGGCAGCGCGCGCCACTGCGCAGGCGCGCGGCTCCCCTCAGCGTCGGCCCCGCCCGCAGCCGGCTACCCTCAGAGGAGGCCCCGCCCGAAAGCCGTCCCCTTTAGGGCAGGCAGGGATCTCTTGAGCCCTTGAGGTTGCGGGGGTTGGTTGTTCCTGTTATGGCACGCAGCCCTTCTCTGTCACTGTCCTTAGCAGATGGGAACAAGGGCCCGCTTCATCCTAGTGCGGGGGTCGGGCCTGTTGCAGTACCTGATGCCCTTGCAGTTCTTCCCACGCATCCTCACAGGACCTGTGGGCTTGGGCCAAAGTGCTGGTTAAAAAAAAAACACTTCTCAGATATTTCCAGTGCACACTCTTCAAGGTGTGCATGCTCCTACAGCCCCTGGAGAACAGGCAAGATGGCAGCGCAAGCAAAGCTGTTAGTGATGTGGGCCAAAATGCAACAAGAGCTTCCAATTTCTCAGAGGAACATCTTTCCCTGTCATTCCAAAGCGTTGGCTGTAAGTAAAAACTCAACGCTACAAGTGAAAACAAGTGGCTGTGACGCTTAGTTTGAGTTGAAATGAGAAAATGGCTTGCTGTCTCTTCCCACCAGTGTTAAATCCAGATGATCTGCCCTTTCTCACACAAAATTGTTGAAATATCTCAGGTACACTGTCGTTTTAAACCTTGTTAACATGCTGAGGTTCTAAAATTGAGTCACATTTCAGAAACTTCCATGTTTTGTGCAAGTGGGGACAGCGCTGTCTTGATTTTTCCATGCTGGCTTTTTATTTTGCAATTAGGCTAAAGAATATAATTCCAAATATTCAGTGTCAAATAATACTGATGTGATTACAAAAAGGCCTTCCTCCTGTAAGGACAAAGCCAAGCAAATAGCTTTTCAATGGGCAAATATTTTTTTTCCAACTGGCACTACATGTGAAGCAACAATAAGAACCAAAACAATGTTAACACTTGAAACTTTAGCCACAAATATGACAACACTTGGCATAACGTTCTCTCTCACTGCAAACACAAGGCTGATGGGGTATTTTTCTTGGAGGTGAACTGGCAGCCCTTAGGTAGAACTTCTGTCTGGTTTTGTTTTTTATATTGTTTAAGTTCAGTGATGATATTAATTAGTGAAGGCTTGGGGTTAAATTCTGTCTGCTTTGCAATCACTGAGAAAAAAATGCTTCCATTGGGACCACATTTGCTCCGTATTAGTAGCCTTAAGCCCTGTTGGTGCAGCTTTTTACGTGGAAAGTAAAGGCTAGGTACCAATTATCTGCAATCACTTAAGATTTGATAAGCAGGAAATTATTTTCTAAGTGCTAATTTTAATCTCAGAGCTAATTTCTGAATTATGTGCAGTTGGGTAAACTGTTAAACAGTGTTTCTAAATCAGAGAAAACAAGTGTATTTCATTATTAGCAGACACACAACATAAAATAAAGCTTAGGAGACACTTGTGGAAATATTTTGACAAATACGCCAGTTGAATAACAAAAAAGGCAGACTTCTAAAAGAAGTGGGATGTAATCATAAGCTTTGCATTTTGAATGTCTAATTTAAACTTTTTGCCTAGTATGTTGCTGTAAATCCTTTCCTATCACACTGATGCATTTCATCCGTTGCACTGAAGTCATTATGTTGCTTTCTGTAGAAGCTCACTACAAATTTCAGACCCTTCTGCTGCATTAGAGTATCATGACAGTTTGCATATTCATGTAAACCTAAACTAAAGTAAAAAATTACCACTTTGAATACTTTTTCTTATATCTTTTGTGTGCTGTCATTTTGTATTTGTCTGTATACTTACGAGGAGTCCATTTTGACCCTTGTTGTAAGTTATAGTATGTGCAGGAAGCAGGGCTGTGAAATATTTCTGTCATATTATAATAATAAAAAAAGAGATCTGAAATCTTTTTATATGTCCATGAACAGAATTTGCTTGGTAAATACAGTCCTGCTATGTTGCTTTTTGAGCAGATATTGGGATGGTTAAAGTCTCCCATGAGGAACATAACCTGTTAGTTCAGTGCTGCAAAGTTGTTGTGCTTTATTTAAATGAGATCTCTTATTCCTTAGAATCTGAGTCCTGCCTGCACTCAAAGGGACTGATGTTAGTGGCAAGAACAATATCAAGTGTTTTATATGGCATACACAGCTCAAGTGGCTGAATAGAAATTAACCAGATGATTGTTTCCTTACTGCTGTTTGTTTGTAAATTCAGTTTAAAGGGCCATCCAATAAACCTCACAACATCAGTGAGGTTGCAGAGGTTTCCCTAGATGCCTGATCTGGCAGGTAGCCAGATAATTAACAGTAATGATATGCAACATGGTGACATCCCAGTTTAAATTGCAGAATCTTGGTATGGTTTAGAAAGCCGACAGGTTACAAGCAGGAGAAAAATGTCTTTATGGAGGATTTCAAAGGAAGGGTGGTGGGACTTAGCAGTGCCTTGCCAGTGTACTAGTAGTGCCTTACTTTGCCCTCTGACAGCTTACAGTAAGACATAATGCACGCTGAAAACATTGGCATCAGGTTTTGTATTGAAAAACCAAATGTTTTTCAGACAGAGACCATACAGGCATGGTGAGGTTAAGTTTGCAAGCAGGGAAGTCTTTCTCAGAAGTTGTGTCGTGCTGGATTACAATGCCAGGAACAGCAATATAGGCACTGCTCTTCAATGAATAGTCTCCCTCTTTGTTGCAGTAACACACATCATTAAATCCAACTTACCTTACTATTTATTTCCACATTTCCCTCTGGTTTTCTTTTTTTTTTTTTTTTTTTTCTTTTTTTTTTTGGTGGGAAGGGGAAGGAAAGTGCAACTCACTGGGTAAGTAGAGAAGCCAAATGTTGGCAAGCACTATCATGAATAAATTAGCAATTATTTAAAAGGTGAGACCATCTACTTTTTTTAGAAGAAATAAACTCTGAAGACCCGACCTTTGTTTTCACATCTTTGATTCACAAGAATTTCAGAATTGTTTCAGGATCATTCCTTTTTATTTGCATTGGTTTAAAGGAGCATAGACTCGTGGCCTAATTGCTTACTGTCATCAGCTTCTTTTGGAGTCACTGGTATTTGTGCTCCGAGCGAGAAAAGCAGAACATTAGTATTTGTATTCAGATCCATCACAATGGGCAAGCAATTGAATTTAAGCATTTTTCAGCTTAGCTTCATTTTGATAGCTTCTGCAGAAGAGGTGATGGGATGGAATTTTGCACTTAAACGGGGCATTCTGACCCAGTTTGGATATTGATCAGAAAAGGGCTTCCTCAAATAGTTTAGCTTTCACTGTGTTATTTAGTCAGTATTTTGCTTATCTAGGTAATGATAAATTAATCTGTTTTACTTGGTTCTCATTCACTAGCATAATTTTGGTTTGTTTGCATTTGCAGGTTTTACAAGAGAATGGTAATTCTTAAAATCAGTTCGATATTCTTGACAAAATGCTTATATTGTCTGCCCCTTGAGAAAGAGGATTGAAATCTGGAAATAGGCGTATTACTCAACAAATCATTAACATAGGCTAAAATGTACTAATCTTGCAAGCTTTATAGACTGGAATTTTTACTGTCATTGCAGTCAAAATGAAAACATTTTTGTTTTGTGAAACATGGCAGTAATTTTCATTTCAAAATGAAACAATTTTTCATTAAACTCTTCAGTTACTATCAACAACCTTGCAAGGGTTTGTATTGTTTGTTTATATTGTTTGTAAACTATGTTACTCTCCATCAATTACCAAAATGTCAACTTGGGCGTACACTGACCTTTGTGCTTAAGTCCTAGAGTGGGAAAATTTCCTGTCCCAGCTCTAATGATGAACTGTCATGTGTCTTAATCTGTTGGGCTGGTGGCAATGTGCCCTTTGGCATCACCACTCTTGACAGATATGAGCGACTGAGGAGTTGCAGTCTTGTTGGTTAGTAAATCATAGCAATAGCTCTTTTTTTGAAAAATATATTTTATATATTTTTATATTTTTTTATGTAGTTATATATATTTATATATATTTATATTATAACAGCTTTGATGAAATAGCATTTTCAAAGGAGTTGCAATTTTGACACTAAACCAGAACATTCAACAGTGTTGTCAGTCATTTGCATTATGCTTTCTTGCACTAATACATGTTCTGTCAGAAATGTTTCTGGAAGTGCTAATTACACCTTTATTGCTGAGGAGGAGGTGGATTTTTGCTTCTGATGCTCATCCTGTTTAAGATGATTAGTACACAGAGGAGTTGATGGTGAACTTCAGGAGGAGCTGGATGTGATTCCAGGGAAACCAAGTGGCATGCAGGTGCTGGAAATCAGCTGTCTCCATTGATTCATGCCATCTTCTTTGTACAAAGTTTACTTTGCAAATTTTGTGCATGTACATGTGCTAGGAAGGGTAAGGAATTTCATGCACAAATTAAACTGGCATAAAATCCCAGCGCTGGAAATCTGAAGCAGGCTACATGGGAAATAAGGTCAATATGATAGGTTAATATAATAGAAGTTGAGCAATTACTGCATTTTTGTATGGTGAAAAGCAGAGTTAGGGTTATAATCAAGTAATAGAAATACTCTGAGTGTTTGAAACCAGAAAGAAAAGGAATGGGTGTTTTATACTGCAGAGTGAATAAATGAGAGAATAAATCACATGCACTTTGACTGAAACAGGAATTGTCAGGAAAGAAAAGAGCCTAATGATCTATTGTGCCCACATAGAAGTGCTTCTTCCTTTGAGATGAATGCTCTGTAGGCTGAAATACTTGAATTGGATTATCTTACTGAACTGAGCCATGAGGGAAAATCACATTTGAGGACTGAAGAAAAAAACAAACTTCATCAAAATCTCAGCTTCTTGACAGCAAGCTTCCAGCAACCACGTTTTATGGCCTAATAAAAATAAATAAAAAATTGATCATCTTTTTTCATGGTAGCTTTGTTGTGTGCCTTTGCTGGTTAGCTGCAAGTCCTGCTCTCCAGTGCCTCCAGTATACGCATTTACACATGTATGCACAACATGATGTATACAGTATTTCAGCTTATAAGACTATTTGGGAGGAAAAGCTCTGCATAGATGTAATAATATAATTTATAACTTGTTTTTATGGGGGCCTCTGAGGCTTCGGAACAGATACAGTTCCACATGAGTGGGAGGATAAATAATCATTGCAAGTAACGTGGCCGGCAGAAATAAAACATGAACAGTACAGCTTGGGTACCAACTTGATGCAGTGAGGTGTGGGGGGTTCTGGCCCTCCTCCAGAGAAGCACTTAAACAAGCTCTTTATCTGAAGCACAGCCATAATCTCATTTGGCCCTTACTTAATAGAAGGAAGTTGTCACAGCTTGCATGGCTAAAATTTAGGAAAGTAGTTGCCTAGTATATATGCTAAAGGAATTTTACTCAAAAACCCCCCAAAAAACAGAAAACAAAAAAACCCCACCAAACCACAAAACCAAACAAACAACAACAAAAAAGAACCCTTAACTGTCAGCAAATCATACAAATACCAGCTCAAAGCAGGTTGATAATAACTTCTCTTTCACCTACTTGCTGGATGCTTGTTTGATCATCTTTAATGAACTAGATTTCTAAGTAAGCCCCAAAATGTTCCTGCTGTTTCCACCCATGCTTGGCCATCACGTAATCTCCTGGGTTTTATTCTTCTTGTGAAAGGAGTTTTTTGCATCAAAGAATCCTGCCAAAAGTTCTGATCCTGTAGACAGGGCTGCATTCAGCACTTCCCAACTCTCTGAGATTCTTTGGGAAAGTGGGAAGTATTTGCAAGGCTGGATTCTAGACAAGCAACAAAGTTGGGGAAAAAGACATTACAGTCCTTTTTTGTTGTTGCTGCTGCCTGTTTTGCTCTAAAGTCTTCCAAAGCGCTAGTGAAATTGCCAAAGTGCTTTCCTGCCATCCTCTGAGTGCAATTAATTAATCTGCAGCTTATGAGTCTCGGCACAATTGCTAAATGCTGAGAGGTCTGCTCTATCCACATCCTGCGATTTGTCTCCAGACAAACTGCATTCATGATTTTTATTGATTTAAGTGGTAACAGTCGCCAAGTTAAGTGTCACGTTTTAGCCACAATTGTTACAACTACAATTGAAGGCTCTAAACATACAAAACCAATGAGATTTTACTGTTGTTTAAGATTTTCAAACCTTTTGGAAGCATCTTCAAATTCTCTTTAAAAGTAACAAGTGTTCATGTTAAAGCAGAGAGTAGGCAAAAATAAATGAAAATTTTTGTAAAAAGAAGTACTTTGTCAGATCCTGGTCTTAAATATTACTTGGCAGACAGGTTAAATAGTGGCTTGATACAAGATTCAGGAGTGTGAAGCTGAAAGGAATATCAATTTGGAATTTTATTTTTTTTTTAATTGGGAAAGAAGACTGAAAATGTTCCTGATACCACATACTTGTGATCTCATCCCACATATTGATAATCCTACAATTCATGCAGAGGAAATCCAGAGTACTGGAAAGCTTATAGGTCACATCTGATCCATAAGAGATGATAGCACATTTAATAAAACTGAGGGATAATTTTCTCTTTTGAAACCTGGATTGTTTTGAGTAATTCAGCTCAGTGTTCTTCCACCCTTCTCTCAGTCGAAGATTCTATTAGTCTTGAATGCCAGATCATGCTGCTGCTGGTGTACTGCTGGAAAAGGTATCTATGGGATGCTTGGATACCATATCTGGATTTCTGCTGCCTATGAACTGAATCTGTCCAGTTTTGCAGCTCGAACAAACCAGAATCATCCCCATTCCCAGATTCTCCAAAGTGCCATGGTGGCTCAGAGTGATAACTGAGTGAATACAAATGTTTGGTTACAAACATTTGAGGAAAATCTGACTGTGCGTGCACAGCATCGCCAGCTGTAACCACTTCAGATGGCTAAGGCATTTGTGTGTGCCTTGGTGCAATTATAGGAGAGGTGGTATGAGCCCCGGGGCAAGTGGGAAAAATAATTAATGATCGAGTTAAACCATTAAATCAGAACTGCTCTTGTAAATTATTTCTTCCGCTTATCCAGCCTCTAAGTATCTGTTACAAACTAGAAATTAATCTTAACTGGCTGGTTACTTGAAATGCTGAAAGTCATAATCTTTTCAGGCAACTCTTTTTGTTGCTCATATGGATGACCTCTTTTGATACTAATAAATCTTGATACTAAAAAGTTTATTTTAAATGAGAAGATACATTTTAAGAAATTGATACATATGTGTCTGAGTAATTCTGCTGCCGCAATTCTGTAGAGCCTTATTGCTTCTTTATATGGGGAGTAAGGATTGGGGAGGAATTCTAGCATTCCTGCTTATTTAGGTTGCATGTTATACTTAAATTAAGAATTTGGGAGGCTTTATGAAGTAGAATTTGTGCATTTTTAGATGTATTTATTCAGAAAGTATCAGACTTTCTATGGCCCTGGAAATATTTGCAATGTATGCAGCACTGCTTATGTTCACTCTGTGAAATTTCAGTTCTGATGCATATAAATCCATGGAGGCATTGGGGATATGACTTGAGCCGAGATGAATCAAGTGGGCAAATGGACAGATGGTACCCAAAAAGTGCATGTAGGATTTTCTCCAAGGGTAGCAGCAAGCTGACATCCCCCCATCCCCTTCCCCTCACCTGTACTCCTGCAGCCCCAGTGCACTAGGGGCTTTCTGAGAGCAGGGAGAGGAAGAGAGAGATTAGGTGCAATAGTTTGAGACTGTGAAATATGTGTGATTTTTTTCCCAATTGGTGCCACTGTCTCGAGGGGGCCAGTGAGCCCCTGCTGCAATTGTGCTCCTCAGTAACCTGTTAAGTCTGCAGGCTCATGCACAGAGCAGAGCGTTTCCAGAAGCAGGTGTGGGAACCACCCGGTCACGTCAGATCTAAGCCTGGTGTGTCCTTTGGCTCTAAGGACAGTGACTTTGTTACCTGACCAGCAGCCAGATGTTACTGATACAGTACACTAATGGGAATCTGGTATTTTTAAAGTACAGTTTTTCATTGCCTTCAAAGCAAAAGTCATGATCCATCACAATCGTTTCATTCACCAAAATCCAAGTCAAGTGGCCAAAACCCTGAGGAAATTTTCTATTCCCATGGCTGTATCTGGGAAGTGTTTTCACTCCTGGCCAACGTTCTCAAGTGTCTTCAAGGAGAGTTGGACTGTGCTGGTGGAGGTTTGTGGCATGCAAGATGGGGAGGTGTGGAGGATGGATGCTGCTGGCGGGTACCACCATATAGGCAATTCACTTTGGACAGGTGGCTCAGTTTTGAAGCAAGTCACCCCAGCGAGCTTCTCTTGGTGGTGATCGATCTCTCAGAGCACGATTGCTGTAGGAAGGGACATAGGATTCTGTGTGCCCATGGAGCATGGCCAATGTGCCTCAGCTTGGACCACCTGCGGGGTGGCCATGGTGCCCTCCTGCTGCCCGGTGCTGCCCCGAGGTGCAGGAGCTGAGGGCAGGACCAGCTCGGCAGGCTCCCAGCCCGGTACCCCTCTCCGGCCGCCCTGCCGCAGGGGAGGAGGCTCCNTGAGTC
Organism: Thinocorus orbignyianus; assembly: GCA_013400375.1. Taxonomy (NCBI): domain Eukaryota; kingdom Metazoa; phylum Chordata; class Aves; order Ciconiiformes; family Thinocoridae; genus Thinocorus; species Thinocorus orbignyianus. The sequence continues at coordinate 3,014,750 of VXBW01006651.1, read as the reverse complement.
CCACCGGCGAGAGGCAAGGAGGGACGGGGGGTGGGCCGCCCCGCCGGGGGACTGACGCCGGTTCACTGTGTTCCCCGGGAAGGCACCGTCCGGCCGGGCTCCGCCGCTCCTGCTCTGCCCGCTCCCTTCTGACAAACCGCTGGTCCCCCACGCTCTCTCGGGTGGCTCCGTTTGCAGCGCAAAATTCAGGGGAAATGTGAAGGTGAGCTTGCCCTGCAGCTTTTACTCTATAACAAAGTATTATAAAATTCCCCTTGGGCCCTCTTTGCAGACGAGATTGTGTTGGCTTTACTTTGGCATACAGAGATCTGAATTTGACCCACTTGAAGCATTTTAAAATTTAGTGTTTTCCAACACAGAAGACACCTTTTTAATTTTTTTTTTTTTTTACTTTAACCACTTTTAACCCGACTTTCCTCCTTTTATTTGACAGGAATTATTCCCTCATATGACTAAAATGCTAAGTAGGCTTCCCTCACCATAGTTGGGGACAGACCAGGCAACGTCCCACAGCTAACCTCTCCCCATCCCTGATGTCCCCAGGGACCACTTTGGCCCCAGCACAGCAGCTGCTGTTCCCCAGGTGCTGCCTGGGGTCAGTGTCCACACGGTGTGGCCAGGGAGCCCTGGGGCATGGTGCCCACTCGCACCNAATGTGCCTCAGCTTGGACCACCTGCGGGGTGGCCATGGTGCCCTCCTGCTGCCCGGTGCTGCCCCGAGGTGCAGGAGCTGAGGGCAGGACCAGCTCGGCAGGCTCCCAGCCCGGTACCCCTCTCCGGCCGCCCTGCCGCAGGGGAGGAGGCTCCGGGCGGCGAGAGGAGCGGCACCGGCACCGAGCGCTCCGCGGGCAGCCGAGCATGGAGTGGGAGCTCAACCTGCTCCTCTACCTGGCGCTCTTCCTGCTGCTCCTGCTGCTGCTGCTGCTGCTGCT